>CM076273.1:9570000-10097500 GCA_038380795.1 Pyrocephalus nanus | reverse complement strand
AGGAAAAAGCCCCAAGAAAACATCTGGCCTATAGAGAGATTTAGAAGAGATAAAAATTCTTGCCATATATTTTAATGTGCTCATTTAAAGAAATGGAATAGCAGCTTCTGGAGCATATTAAGTCTATCAATCTGGAAGTTTTTAAGGCTCCTCCTCTTTAAGTATTTATTATGCTTCACCTACATCTTAATCTTACCTCAGTTATTGACGTTACTTGTTTGAGATTGGACTTTCAGTTCTAAGAACCCACAGCCTCTGGGGATTTCCTGTTACTCCCTTGTTGTGTCTCAGTGTAGTATTAGGAAGGCATAATTCGTTTGTTTGTAAAACAATTACTGTGGTGATGAGTATCACACCAAAAAAAAAAAGTCCATGGAGGCAATGAATATTCCCTGTGTAGTGAGGAACGAGATGGGAATGCTCAAGAAAGCCTGGAACTACTGAACAGAAAGACTTCTGAACAGATGGCAGAGATTCCCATAAACACCTGGCTAGTTATATTTTCAGTAAGGATGACCTTTTTCCCATGAGTACATGTTTCTCACATACTAAAAACAAGAAGGCTGACAGAGTAGTGCTGAGGTGAACCAGGAGAAGTTATTGCCTCTTTGGATCTTCTGCCTGAGAGACATCCTCTCTGTTTTTCTCTTGCCTCCTCCACTTACCATTTCCTCCCCTTCATTCAGAGCCCTCTATGTTAGCAAGTATAAACCTTCCCATTATGGATTCATTTGGCCCTTCCTTTAAAATGGTCACCTGTGCTACAGAAGGGATCCCTGATGCCAGGAACAGATGCATTAACAGAGTCTTTGCATTCAGGCTGCAGAATACTGCTAAGGCAGCTGTATTATCTTGGGAATCTAAGCTGATGTGTCTTTATGGGTTAGTCCTTTGAGAGTTGTTTCAGGGAGCACTACCCTGGCTCAGAGTTCAAAAGCAGAAGTTGTGGACCATGTATTCTGTACTTTGGTGTGATGGCAATTAGTATGTTCCTTGTGTTGGGATTTAAATGAGGAATATGGGAAAGATCCTATGTCTCAACAGAGGCTGGAGATAAAAATGGCATCATGAGAACTTTTGCTTGGAAAATTTTCGGTCCTGTGTTCTCTAAATGAGAACATCTGATTTTACTGTTGCAGAAGGGCTGGTTTGGTTTTTTGGTTCAGGAGCACTCCTGCTGAAGAACAGATCTCAGAATTTGACTTCTGTGAACCAGTGACTGCAGCATCTTGAGACTGTAATCTAAGCTCTAAATTGTGATAATCTATCATGAGGTGGAGAATGGACAATCTACTGATATGTCTGTGGAGTACAGTAGAACACAATGCAGAAATCCTGGAGAGTCTGAGAGAATTAGCCTTACTGAGCAGAGAGATGTGTTGGTTCAATCTTAATCCTGTGTCAACAGCTCAATAGCTTTAGGAATTGGAGTAGGCATCTCCAGAACAGTGCTGTGTTGTGCCGTGTGGATGTACTAAATCCAGGCAGTCTTGCCTCAGAGGTGTTTTGGTGCACTCTGTCCCAAAGTACACTGAGGTATATCATATGTGATTACTGAGGTCACTGAAATTAATTCTCCTTGTGGATAACACCCAAAGAACTGCTGCTTTTATCAAACATGTCCATTATAGTCTTTCCCAGCACCTTGATTCAGGCACTGTTAGTATTGCAGATACTCACTGTATGACTGGCTTCACTAAGAGCTGACCAGGTCAATTTAGTCATTGGCTGGTTTGTGTTTTCATTTGCTCTCATTCTTTGTGGAGGTGAAATGGAATCTGCTGAGTCCAGCTGTTGATCTGTCAGTGAGCTGAGTAAGGACCCACATTTTCCTCATATGACAAATGTTAATTCAAAAACATTTCCAGACTCTGATGCATTCTGTAACATTCTCAGTGGCATTAGATACGTCAAAGATTTTAACAGTTTGACTGAATAATGTGTATAAGTCTCCTAAATCACATCTTTGGGACAACTGAGGGATTGTTTCTTTGTCAGCAGTGCCAGACTTGGTGTAATGGTCTGGACTGTATGGCAGGTTCCTTGTCGTTGGCCCACTTTTTTAAAAATCACTGCTGATGCGTTCATGAAGTCTGTGTTTTAGACACTGAAGATGAGACTGATTTTTAGAAACTGCCACCTTAAGAATTAGAATTTGGTTTACCTCTGTATTTCTGCTTTGAACTAAATCAGGTACATCAGCATGGTTCTTGTCCCTTACTCACTGTCCCTTTTAACTCTACTTTTTAAAAATAGTTTTGGTCTGCTTTGCTGTTTTGTAGCTTCTTGGGGTTGAATATTGATCTTTTTTTCTTCTTTCCCTTCTTTTTTCTTTTTTATTTTTTTAACCCTGGTATTTTCCCCATCAGGTGTCCCAAGGTTGTTTTGTGATTTAGCTGCTCTGGGTTGTGGCTCACACCCTCATCACCAGTACACTATCCCTCCTGCTGAAGAAAAGAGAGGAATCAAGTGCAGGAAACACGGTGGGGATTCTTTAATGGAATGGTAGATATAGATGTGTCTGCCTTTCCAACTTTTAGATAAAAAAAGAAGGCCTATGTTGCACATAACATATACTTAGACTAGGTCTGTATCAAACAGGGACACGGACTGAATGTCAGCTATCTTCTCTGTTACTGATAAAAGGTTTCCAGTTACTATTACTTGCTTGTTTTGTTGCTGTTTTTTGATGTGTGACCCTATTTATTATGATTTTAGACAATATCTTCAAGTTTTGTTTTCACTTTTCTCTCTCTCGCTGTATTTGGTGGTCTTGCCCCTCTTTCTCATCATGGGAGCCAAGCTAATGGGAACTTTGTCCAGAAATTTGCTTCAGAAGCACCTCCTTTGTCTCACCAGGGCTGTCTCCAAGACCCTACAGTATTCTTGTCAGCTATGTGCCTCCTTTGTTTGTCAAATCTTTTTATCTGAAACAAAAATCTTTAATGTTTTCTAAGACACCGTTTTTGATGTTTTGCTCTGGAGTTGTAAAATTGCCATGTTTAATATTTATAGGTTCATGAATTAATTAGCTGGGAAATGCTGTATAAGGATTAGTGAACTTATTAGGAACAGGAGAGACTCGAGGTTCTGCCCTCCCAAGGATGCGTTTTGTTGCAGTGTGTACTTGCCACAGAGCGTGCTGGTTGGAGTTCGCCACGAGGTATTGTGTCACATGGATTCTGGCTTCTCCTGTGAAATGAACTTAGATTTTCTTTTTATTCTTATGCAGAATGAACAACATTTTTGCTCTCAAAGTATGTCATCTTCACTGACTGCATCACTAATGATAGCTCTTGTCAGACTTTAGGCCTCAGCTGCGCTATTGCCCCAGCAGAAAAGCTGTGATCTGTTTTTGAACTTCACTGAATTTGGGGTGGTGTACTCCCTGGGGTTCATGGTTTGGTTCCACATTAACTCAGGCTGTAAGCTGAGTTACCATTTTGGTGTGAAATCCCCTTGCCATTGAATTTGTAGCTTAGTAAATGCAATACAATATTACTTAAATCTCCCTTTACAATGAATTAAATATATAGCAGTTCTGCACCTGCTCTGTCACCTTCTAAAATGTGGGAGTGGGAGGAGGGCTGGAATATTGTAGCTATCAGAAGTTATGTTGAGATCCAAATATCTGACACAAGCTGCAAATAAAATGAGGCAAGTTAGATGGTACGTGAGGTGCTAAGAACTTCCAGTTCCACTTACTTGGTTAATGTTTTGGGTTTGTTTCCCTTGAATATCAATGCCACATAATTTTGCAGCTATAAGGTGAAATAAATGTGTCTCCTGCTGAGATTTAAGCTCTCTATGGATTCTTTTTCCACTTGAAACATTAACATTGCTTTTTTTCATCTGTAAAATGGGGGCAACAATCTAGTATACTTAAAAATCATGTTATGAACATTAATGTTTGTATGTTATGCAAATTTAAACTCCTCAGTTTATTTCTGAATGTTAATTTAACATGCATACTCTTCTAGGCATGATTTGTGTTTTTATAAGGTTGAGGACAGAGTCTTAATGAATTTTAAATAGTAGAAGACACTCTTTCAAATCACCAAATCTGTCTTTTTACAGATACTTTATTTCGCCTATCCCTTTTGACTTTGTCCTTCTAATTGGTTTTATTAGTTGCAATGACTATTAGATCAAAAGAGACTTTGATGACCATTTGTTAAATTTGCAGTGCACTAGAGAAAATCTTAGAGTTTTCTGTGCACCCACTCATGTTCAAATGCTAATCATGCTTATCTCTCACTGCAGGATCTTCTCAGCATTATGTAGTATCTAGGCTTGGTTTTGGCCATTAGCTCAGGCTGAGAGCTGGCTGTCTACCATCTATTTTAGGGGGCTTCAATGCATTATCTGCCTTTTTTTTTTTTTTTTTTCCTCTGTAATAGTCTGATTTTCCATAACAATCATGACATTTCAGTTCACTTTACAATTAGTTTTTTTCCCAAGTTATTACTCAAAAGAAATGAATATCTCCAAGTTTCCCACATAAATCCCCAAACTAAGTCATACCTAATAACTTTTAGTTCCTCACTGACAAAGTTTCAAGCAAAAACAATAACTTGGCTTTGACCCTGCTCTCTTCAAAAAGGAAGTTACTTCTGAGCAGCAACATCAAAAAGAATAAATAATTGTTTTTCTTTTTGTTGTTATGATATGGATCATCTGAGCAGTTAGTGGTAAGCAAGCCGTCTTTGATTTGTTTCAGACGCCCTAGTGCTTCGTCCTCTATTTATGTCAGCATGTTCCTGTTCCCACACCAGGAAAGTAGAATCCCTTGATTAAATTCATATTTGTTTTAATCTTTCCCTGTGTCTGATCTCAAGCTCAAAGATTCTAATGAAAAAAGTAATGTATCCTGCTGGGAAGAGTGCTGATGTCAGACTTTAGTCTGTTTGTTCTGTTCTAACCTGATAATGCTGGAAATGCTCAGAACCCAAATGCTCAACTCCAGCAGATTCTTAAGACAAAGATATCTTGATATTTCATAGAGAGTTATAAGCAAAGCTTTTTATTTGTACAGCCAGATTAAAAAAAAAAACAACACCACAACCCCAAAAACCTTTAAACAAATATTAGTGATACAGCAGCTGACCCCAACAGTGGGCTTAATTAATCTGACCCCTATTTTCTTTATGTAAAGCAGGATTTTCCAAGTTCAACACTAAATCAATGAGAATAAAGATTACTAATAAGTGTTTAATTATGTTTATCTTTTGTAGGCTATATTAAGAAAGATTTACAATAATTTTCTCACTTATTCTTTTTCCTAAGCATGTGAACGATTAAGTGCTAAGATGCATTCTGCCTTGTGCAATGACTGAAAGGTTGTTTTTTTTCTGAGAACCTAAAGGCATAGCCAGATGCTCTCCTCTAGCTGGAGAGACTGGAGACGTTCCTGTCATTTTTCCCTCCCCCACATCCATCCCCATGCTTTCCCTCCAGCTGCCTCTCTGCTGGAGGTTTCTGCCCTAGAATTCCTGCAGGTGGAACAGAATGTGTGTGGTCATCATCTGTTTTAGTATAAAGTCAGCAAACTTAGCGAAATTCTCCTCCTCAGTGGTTAAAACTAACTAAAGCAGATGCAGAGGACATGCATGTCTCATCCTGGCAGAGATGTCCTAACAGTAGTGTCTTATGGTAATAGCCATTTGTAAATTGAGTTGGAATTGCAGAAAAACTTACCACAGATGATGGAAGGTGCCATGTGCCTTGGTTTATAAGCTGACAGTGCTCAGCATTTTCAAGGAGACTTTCAGTGCCTCTGAGAGGTCTTGATTAGTGACCTAAGGGATGTGATTTTCCCTGTAAATCAATTGGACAAACAGATGTGGCATAGCAGCCCTTGGTTTTAGCTATAAGCTGCAATGATACTTCCTTTTCCTCAGCAACCCATACCATGAGATCCATGTATACTGAAATCTGTAAGCACAGGAAATGCTGATATGCACAGAGGCATGGAGTCTGATTCCTTCACCAGGAATGAATCAGAAATAGTTAAAGGCATTTTTCTGGACCATGAAGTGGCATTTGAGTTTTTGCTTTATCCCCAAACCTCTAGCCTATGTTGTTAGTTTTGGGAGGGGCTGGAGCAGAGGAAGGTGGAAGGGAGCAGTTTCTTTCTTTATAGTATAACGTTGGAGTCAATATGGAATAATAAAATAAAAAAAAAAGACAGAAGCACTTTCATGTGCTGACAGAAACATCCCCCAAGACATGAACTGCAGGATACAACACTGCATGTGTTTCTTCTAATGGTCAAGTGTTTTATTGATGAAAATAGGAATAGCTAGGTACTTAACTATTTTAATTCCTTTTTACTTTTTTGGGCACCTCAGTGTGGACTACAAAATTCCAGTCATAAGCATCCTTTTTTCACCTTTTGTCATGTATTTTTGGCAAACCAAATGTGATGAGACAGTGCAAATCTGTTGAGTTTATGGCTACTCAGTATCAAGAGCCACACAACAACAGTGATTGTAATTACAGATGAGAGGAAAATCTTTCCCTGTTGTATGACAGCTGGTGAATGTCCTGAAAAGCTACGAGGATACACACATTTGTACTTGCAACCTTGTCTAGTTGGCTAATAATTGTACAGACTCGGGACCAGTCTTTCTCTTTTAGATCACGGTTTGTGTTTGGCTTAGCTATTTTTTGTGGTTTAGTTGAGTGATTTAAAGTCATTTTAACGAAGAGATTTGGTATATATAGGTACAAAGCATAAAAAAGCTATGGTGACGCCTCAAAACTAAGAAAAATCCTGTGCTTAATCTAAGTGTGGGCATAGAGTTGCCATTGTCAAAAGCATCAAAGTACTGCTCTTTGGGGAAATATTTAGAAAGAGTCTTTTCCAAAACCATTATAGAAGTGATTGCACATAGAAAAACAAAATTATACTTTTAAGGCAGTATTGGACATTGAATGATAATTTTCACAGATCAGGGATATAAAAATTAATGGTAGAGAATTTATGAGATTGTGATTATTGGATTCATTCTTTTCCCTCTTTTATTTTAGCTCACTATGGAATATTATTTTGTTTGTTTGTTTTGCTGCAATCCACCCAGATGGTTTTCTGTCCTCACTTGTCCCTGTTTTATTTTGGCAACACTGTAGATATTATAGCCTCTGTAGAGAAACACCAATCTTGGCAATATTCCTGACAGTCTTTTATCTCTCCCTATCCATATGGCACTATATTTATTGCCTAAAGTGTATTGTTTACTTCTAAGGATTAAGCAATAAAATGAACAAGTTGTAAAATATCTTCACATATTATTTGTCTACTTGGTGCTTACATGCAGTTTTCCTGTGAGATCATCATAGGATGTATGGTGAGATGCCCTTCATTTGAAAGAGACCCGTGACAAAAGATGGACCAGATTACAAATATCCCAGTTTGATTATTGTTCCTGGTCCAGGCCTTTACACATCTCTGAAACGAGTGAAATGGGAATTTAGTTCTTAACAAAATTGTTTTGAGGCTTTACTGTTTAACAATTTTCAGGAGAAAAAAACCTACAGTAGTGTCAGATGTTGCCCTTGTCTATTTATAGTGCAGCTTGGATTTTTTGATTGACTGATACATGCAAACATGGCAAGTCTCTGCTGTTATTACCTTTCAAATCTAAGGCCATAGCTATATTGCATTTTTAGCCTTTGTTCTTGTAAACATCTTTTCTCATATTCTGCATGTCATGCACCGAGCTCTACATGTCAGTCACAGAGCAAACATGTAGTTGCTTGTGCTGTGATTCTGTTTTGTCTTGAACAGTCTAGATTATGGATTGAAATCTGAATTTTATGAGAACCAGATGGGAATGTGGCCATAAATACCCTTTGAATGTTGATAGATGTTCAGTTCTTCTTCCACCAGTGAAGGAGACAGATTCTTCCCTAAATGGTGTAGCTGACTGGAAGAAATGTTCACATGACCCTGCATGAAGAATCATGGGATACAGATTGTTGTTGGAAATACTGTCATAGAAATGGGAAATCTCCCTTGAACAAAATTTTGTTAAAATAAAGATGTTTTCACAACAGAAGAGTTTTGGAAAATCATCAGTCTGCAATGCTATAAAAATATTTACAACAATTTTTTCAGCCATCTCTAACTTTGATGTGTTTGGAATATTCAGTTTTCACAGCTATTTGTCTAAGCAAAGATATGACAACTATTTTTAAATAATACATGGTTACATTCCATTTGTATTTTGGAACATTTGTATGCTGGTATGGTAGGATGATCTATGACTTTTTCAGGGTGTCTCTTGAGGCAGCTGACTCTTGCTATGACAGCTAAACTGGCATTTGCTAGAAGAGAGGGAAAGAAAAGAGCAAAGGGACTCCATAACTGAAACTTTACTTTTGCTGGATTCCCAACATTAAAACCCGAAATTAAATCATAACAGCTCTTCTACTTCTACTAAGCATGACAACATGAGGAATGATTCCTGCCACAACTTCTCATTGCAATTCCCTGAAAACAGAGAGCCTATTCCTGTGATGTCATAGCAATTGAATTAATCCAGTTATGTGGCTTTGCTAGGCTTGCTATTTTTATTTCACCAAGTTTTCAATCTATTTTTGTCCATCTCTTTCTATGTGCCTAATGTAGAAAGAGAAGGAAGCCACTCTCATTTTTAATTCCCAATGCCTCATTTTGATTGGAAAACTATGTATTTTGAGAGTAGTGAAACGTTATATGAAACTGAGATTTTTGGTTGGTAAGCAGACTTCATCATACAATAACTTTGGAATGAGTACAGAATTTGAAAAACTATCCTGTCTCCTGTCCCCAACCCCCTTCTACATACATATTCTTGGAAAACAGAGCAAGGAATGTAGAAAGTCTTGTATCTTGACAAGCAGGACTGCTATACAGACCTGACTGCAATACTCAGTTTAAAAAAACTTGGAAAAGAAAGTGAAAAACTACTTGGTATAATTGAAGAGATAGGAAATAATGTTTTACATCAGTCATGTCTACACCTACAGGACACACATTTCTCAAGTGGAGATTGCAGGCTAAATTTCCAAAGGGGATCATGGAAGGTATGTGCAGAAACACTGTCAAGAAGTAACAGGATTTATACTTGTACCTCCCACTCACTGCTTTGAAAATTTGGTCTCATAAATAGAAACCCTAAACTGTGTTAAAAGCTTGTGGATGGTAGGAATATAATTGGTCTCTGAAAAGGCCCATATTAGAGTCCAGTCACAGATTATTTTTCTGCTTTACCATCAAAATGCAGAAGATTTTGTATAGTCATGGAAACTTGTAAAGCTTGAACATTTTCCTGTCCCCAATGTAATGTGCATTCACACACCAGAGAACCTTACTAAACAGATTCTCCTCTGAGCTTATCCTTTAGGTAAACCTGTACCTTCATTTCTGCATATGCATAAACCTTAAATAATGGGCCTATTTAAACTTAGTAGTAGCTTCAGCAAGTCATTGCCCTCCCTGTCACGGAATTCTGATTTCAGCTTACCTGATTCTAACCTCCTACCCTTTCTCTTTGCGATGTTTCTCTGCTGTGCTGAAGTACTGACTGTCACACATTTGTTTCCCATTAGGTCATCACAGAATGGAATGAACCTGTAACATCTGTGTTAGCACAGGTAGTTTGAGTTCCACAAATATTTTCCCAGGACCCACCATTTTATTAAGAGCTCTCTTCTCCAAGCTGTCTGTAATCTACCTGTGCTGTAGGTGTTGGCGTCAGACACTGTATTTCTGTAGATTCCAACAATGTTGAATGCAAAGGTAACTAAATGTACTTATTTCTGCTTCCACAATATGATAATCTAATTTTCTATGTGTTTTTGGTAGGTCACTGTCAGGCAGCTACTCAGTCTAACTTCCTCAATAACCTTTTCAGAAAGCCATTCTACTCCTTGTTTGGCCTGTAAATAAGCTCTGTTGCTGAATATTCAATTTTACTTTAGATCTTACTGGAGGGAATGTTGTTGGGATGGTTTTGTATTTGTATAAAAAAAAAGGCAGAAAAAGAGGTATGCCTTCATCAAATTTATATAATAGTTTGTGATGTAATTTAGGATTTATGTCAAAGAGTTATCTGTAGATGTAGTTCTATATATTGCATCTCTGTTTTAGCAGAGCGGTGACATTATGTGAAAACCCTGACACTTTCTGTACTATTCAGAGAGTCTACATTGTCTCACACGTGTGAGACTACCAGTGTCAGTTTGGATTTCTAGTGGTGTTTTGACTTTATCTCACTTTAAGTTGGAGTTTCAGTTTCTCACTTGCAATTATAATTTGATCTGATTTACTCTGGATGGAAATACATCAGGATTCTCATATAACCTGAAGCTCTTGCCAGGAGGAAATAAATAGCTTTTCAGTTTCCTTGTTTCTTGTTGTCTGACTAATGTGGTAGCACTTTAAAAGTTTTACTTTTATCTGTTGACCTTCAGCTTGTTAGATAACGTGACCAAGTTGCTGGCCTACCTTTTACATCTCTTTTTCTTCTTGCCCTTCTTTATAGCTGTTTAGATGACAAGCTTTGTGAGGCAAGACTGCTTCACAACATGTACTTGTGAAGTGCCTAATTGTACGGGGTGTCTTAAAAACTGCTGAAATGTGAATAGTAACTTCTAGGATTTTCCTTTATGTCCTGAATATTTTGTGTGTTTTCAGTCCTGGCATTTGTCTGTTGCCACAGCTCTTCAGACACAGGCTTTGCCTGATCAAACTGTCCTCTTCCAGTTGAGTAGGTCCTCTTAAGCTTTCAGGTTGGTGCAACATCCGATAGTTTGGAGAATCAAAGGACCCCTATACTTGGGGGCAGTCATGCACACAAATGCATATACAAAGACACGGAAATATTTCTCTGTGTCTAGTCTAATTCACTTCCTAATTGCTCTAGCAAATTAGTTTCCCCAGCTGAATGCAGAGTTTAGCAGGTTTTACCCTGGTACACTCAGTGGAGATAGCCACCATCATTACTGGATCAGTCCTCCCTAGGAGTCAGTCTGGTGTTCATTATCTGGCAGAGCATCTGCAGTGAGGAACCAGCAAAAGAGTTGAATCAATTCAGATACTGAGAGGCATCAAATATAAGTGCTTCAGTTTGTGTGGTAATAGAAAAGTGTTGTTCATTCTGGTGAACTGCCTCTGCTTCATGACTTACTAGCTTTTTTTACCCCTCTGGTTATCTTGCCAGAATTCCATATTTCCCCTGGTAATTCTTTTAAACTCCTTATAGTCCAGCAGTCGCTTCCTTTAGTGTGCCTTTTTTGCCTGTGTTTCTTTTAGCCAAGTATTCAATTCACCTGCCTTCACATCCCCTGGAAAAACGTGATTCACCCCACAACCCTTGCAAAGAAAAACCTTACTAAAAGGGCTGTTATGCTCAGTACCAGCTGTATGTTAGACCTCTCCCCCATCCTTTGATTATCCTACCTGTTGCAGTTTTAAGTTGTTTGGGGCAGTAGCTTTTTTATTACAACATTGTGGCACAGAACCTGGAAGAAGAGGACTCATACTTGACGTGTCCATGGGCACTAGCAGTGTACCCTTTTTTATTACAAAAATATTGGAGACACAGTTTGCCTCCTTCATTTATTAAATGGAGAGCGTAACAGTTGTGTATTTTAAGAAGAGCTTTTTAGGTCTACAGATGAAAAGGCTTTAGAAATGCTAAATATTAATTATTAGTAGTCATTAGTATTCCTGTACTCTCTTATCAGTCATCTCATTTGCACTGTATAACATAACAGCTCCTTTTCCTTTTCAATTCAATGGCCTTCTTAACAAAGAATATTTAGGAATGGGAAATGGCTTTTTTGTGATTGGAATGAGACCCACCTGCTTTTTCAGTTTATATCAGACTTTATTTTTTTCCACATCACCCGTCATGCCTTAAATGTGTAATGTTTTGGATGTACAGGTTTAAAGTCCTTAGCTACAGGAGTCACCTTGTAATGTTGGTGATTTGTTTAGGTAAATGCAGAACAGCTACAGAAAAGCAGCTGCAGGCTCTCCTGTCTGTAGTTTCACCTTCTGTTATTAAGCTTGAGGTTGTTTCTTGAGATCAGCTGCTGGCGCTATTGACCTGGAAAGTGAGGAGCTGTGCTTTGCTTACAGTGTGGAGACAATTATTTGGCAAGGTTGAAAGTTGCACATACTTTGCCAACTTAGCTAGGGAGATACTACTCATCTGAAAGATAAATGGAAATTTCTAGATTACTTCTTTGATTAAGTGTTTGCACACTCAAGTTTGTGGCTAATGCTGGTTCCTGCTGCTGGCATCCTATTACTGCTGTTCTCAGACAGTTCTGTGTAGTATGGATGGATGTGCACTGGTAGCTACTGTGGTACAGCACATCCAAGAATCATCTTTCACCAAGGATTTTGGTGCAGTGGACTAAGAGAGAACTGTGTTATTTGGTGAACAAACATGAGATAAGTATTCTCAAAAGAGGTTTGTGCATGTAAGTTCTGAAGCTACACTGAAAGCTTGGCCTACTTTTAAAATAGCGCTGAGGAACTTTATTTACTTAAGCAACTTGATAATGCTCTCCCATTCTAAATTCCTTATTCATTTCTATGTCAGTCTGGGTGTGTGGCTCTTGGCATTATCAAGCATCTTGTGTTGCTAAGCAAGAGGTGTTAAAAGGGGTTTATGTTGCCTATGTCTGTCTTAAATTTGTGCTGGAAAACATACCCAGAAAACATTAGACTGCTTGCTTGGTTTTGTGTGTTCATATTGCAGTGCACCTCCTTTCCCCTGAAGCATGTGAATATTCTTTATTATTTGAGATCAACACAGAAGTTTTTAATCTTTTTCAAAGTGTAAACTATCTTTCAGAGAGTCTTGAAAGTTCATTTTATAAACCCAGATCAAATGGTTTTGACATTTGCTAGCTAGACATTTAAAGGCATAGTACAGATGCAAAGCCATCTTTCACTGGGTGATTTGCTGTAGATAAAATGCTAACCTGCATCTATCATTATAAACACAAGGAGTCCAGCATGTGTCAGCAATGTCCTGGAGAGAAACATTCCTTAAATGTTAATCCATTGCTTTAACTTTTGTGCCACCTTATTCTTTCATGAAAGTAGGACTTGACATCATCTGAATTCCTCGGTTGCTTTTTTAAAAATTTGTCGAAACCTAAACCTCCTTATTTTTATTCCTGAGCGTAGCCGAAAAAGTCCTCATAATAATCTTCAACAAATATGCTGAAATCAAATTGCCAAATTGAAAACTAGGATTAAGTCAAACTAAAAATAAAGGTTTTGTCTACTTGTGCATGTAGACTGTTCAAGTGGATATATGTGCTGGTTGAGAAAGGTAAAAAGGGTACATGAATTGAGGTTCATTGCTGTGGTAGAGGCACACCTACTGGTTTCTGCTTGATTTCACTACATTTTATCTGAAAATATTTGATTTAAGGTCTGATAAGTGTAATCCAAAATTGTTAAACTCATTTCCTGGATCAGTGGATAAATTTAAATTGTCCTTTAAATACTTGTAGTAGGTTATCTCATGCACTTACCACTGGAGAAAATATTTCAATAATTGGTTTTTCTTGCTCACTGGTATGTAGGAAACTTGAACTGTTCTGGCACAGTCAAAGGAGGTGAACTTGGATGGTACTTCTCTGGGCTAAAATGAGGTATACTGTGTATTCAGGCCTTTAAAATTTTCAAAGAAGATGTGTCTAGCAAGGGTATTGTTTCGGAAGAGCTTTGACTGAAAACTACTGAGTGTGAGTGTAAAGATTACTTGACAGTTTTTTATGATTACAGAATTGGATTCTAGGTCATAATTTTTGCATACCATCAGAAAAGAGAAGGTAACTGTCCCATGCTCTTATCTGGCTGAGCACCACTAGGCTGCATGGCTGTGTGTGGCAGAGCAATGCTGGATATTTTAAGGGTGACATAAACACCCTGTTACCTTCTGAGCTGCCTAACTCAGTGTTCACATCCAGCTTTTGCTGTGTACTGAGCATTTCAATCCAGACACAAGCTAAGAATTGCTTGACTAGTTAGTATTTTATGGTGTTATTTCCCAAGGATAACTTGCTTAATTATCACATTATGTCCTGAGAGATAAGAACACTCATTACAGTCACACTGCTGGTGGATTTGGTTGTGGCTCACAGTTATCGCAGTGTTAAGTCAGAATCTTTGGAACTTTCATGATCTGTGGCCTGAATATTTCAGTCCCTTAACTAGCCTAGATCAGTTGCTTTTTTATGTAATAGCCCAAATCTGTTTTTTACATACTTGTCTGTTCAAAATATTTTGCAAACTGGGGGATTTCTGCACCAGGTTCTTAAATGCTAGGGGCAGATAAATATTATTGTCCCAGGTTTACAAACAGGAAAAGAGCAGCAGCACTGTTTTGCTACAGGCTGCATCAGAAATTTGAGATGGATCAAAGGGCACGTCTGCTGCACTGATTGCCTTGTGCACAGAGATACCTGTGCTTGCTCTAAATGGGACAGTTCAGGCCCCACAACCTATTGGAACGAGACAGTGTTAAATCTGCTCCAGCTGCTCTGTGGTTAATGGCATTGCACTGTTAAATGTAAGTGCTGCTGATGGTGGGTTATAGGGGCTGCCTCCTGCAAATCTGTGTTCCACAGAACCTCAAACACTCTGCTGTTCTGTCAGAGTGTGTTGCACCAACAGGGATGAAATGATGTTTTTTATTTATGCTGGAATCAATTAGCCAGTGCAGGTGTGAATGACACCATTATTTCCCCAATAACATGGAATGTTATGTCAAGATTAAGTTTTTATTTGTTTGGTTGGGTTTTGTTTTGATTTTTTTTTTGGTTGAGTTTTTGTTTGTTTTTGACTGGTTTTTAAAAATTATTCTATAGTGAACACTAGAAAGTAACAGAGCAGTTCAGGGATTACACAGGAAATAAGTTTGTTGTCACAAAAATAGCCACAGTATAAACCACGTTTTGACAAAATAATGTTTTCCACTATATGAGGCAATGTTCTTGTGGAAAAAACATAAATGTATGTAATTAAATAGTGTGAAGATTGATATGCAGAAAATTATTGAATTGAAACAATGCTGAACATTGAAACAATGCAAACATTGTTTGCATATCTCTGTATCTCACTTAAAATTACTATCATATAGTGTTCTGTGTAGATAATAACTCTAATTACATTAATCAATAAACAGATCTCACCACAGTATTTATCTGGTCTGTCCTTGGCAGCAAAATGAAAGGAGAGTTTAGAGGAACTGCATATCCTTTCATTTAGTAAATAAAAGCTCGTGTATATATTGTTCCTTTAGAACAGACATGTAACTCTTCGCCATTAGATTTCCAGGTACATATAATATAGCTAATAGACCTTTAGATTTGATAGTATAACATACATGAAAATAGTTTTGTGGTTGCCAAAATACCAGGCAACAAGTTGAATAGAATAACAGTTGAGACTTTGAAACCAAGCAGCAATGTGTAGACAGGATAGGTTAAGGAATGGAAATTAAGTATATTCCTTTTCACTCTAAAATATGATTTGAAACTAATGCAGGTTGGCTGCATTAGTGAGAGCCTAGTGTGGACTAAGTGAAGTTTTTTGCCTGAACTTAAGAATATACTTTTGAAGTGTTGATATTGTCAAAGAACTTTGGAAAATTTTAATATTCCTTTCATTAAAAAGTAATTCAAAGTAGTGGATTACAATAGGATTCTTAATTCTCTGTGATGTTTATAAGAAACAACAAAAAGAAAATTTTGACCTGGTAAAGGCTTTGTTTAAACAGCAGCAAAAATTACTATTATACCACTTGAAAAAAAGGGGAGAATAAGCTTATATGGTTTTGCTAAATGATAATTTTTCACATGTTATGATCTGAGGAAAAAAAAGGCCCATTCTTTCTTCTGGTCCAGAACTGACAGATTCTGGTAGAGAAATTGCCATCTGTGTGGTCTGAGTGACAGATAATACAGTGAAATGAAAACCAAGCAAGGGAAGATGTTCAGACAGTGAGGTCTATTAAGACTGTTAAATTACTAAAGCACCAATATTTGATCTGTTTAAGAGTCCCAGTGCCAGGCTTTGAGAGACATAGAGACCATCTCCTGGAAAAGTCCAGTTGTTACCAGCAATTTATGTGAATAGTAGTAAAAGATATAGAGGGAATTTCTGCCAGTGTTTTGGTCTGCTAACCAGAGCTAACCTCACGATTTCCAGATAGATTTGGGTTTGCAGGATACCAGCTAATTGTTTTGCACTAAGGATTACCTGAGGTACCCCACGTGTGTGTCTGGGTGACGGTGAGTACGCAGCAGATGAAGCACTCGGGGGCCATTAGCTGCCCGGGAAAGAAGAAAGCTGCTCAAGTGGTTTTCTGTTCTCCCCCCACTGCCCTGCTTTTATTGGCCTAGATGAATGTTACAAAGAGGAAACCAGATGTGAGACAGGGATGACTTGAAAGGACAGGTAATTAATATCATCTGCCTTAACTTTCTTATCTTGATGGGCTGATGTTTACTACGCTGACCCCAGGATGGGGGAAAGCACGACCTCCTCAATACGAAATGAGAACAGTCCAAAGGCTTTTGAGCTTCACAGAGAGCTCTGCTCCTCCTGTGAGGAGCAAACAGTTTGATTTTGTGTGTGTATGCATGTGAACACTGTCTTGCAGCAGTCTATCCTAACAGCAAGCTCCTTTAACTTTCTTTTCACTAAATAGAAGCATTAATGCTATTTTCATGTGGTATGTTACTGTCTCTTTTTAGTTTTCTTTTACTTATGTTTTATAATAAATTCATGTTAAGTGACCAAGAACTGGAGGGAGGGGAGGAGAAGCCTGCAGAAAAGCAGCAGTATTTTCAATAGTTGATATCTTTCAAGAAAAAAAATCACCTTTTGCACTTAATTATTTCTGACGTTTTGTCCATCATATTGTAATGAGCTTCTTCAGAGGAAATAAAAACAGCTTGTCTCTTTGAAAGCAGAGATGCAACTATTTTTTTTGTGTTTGTTATCAAAACACAAGCTGTTTTTCCTTCCTCAAAGGACGCCACTCCGTACAATGGAAGAAACATCAAGAATTAAATTAGACAGCATCAAGTTCACATGAAAGAAAATACATTTCTTTAAAAAGATTTTTTTTTTTCATGGGAGAAAAAAGATGTAAGGGTTTAGTAATCTAACTCTTTTCTAGTGTGTGCTACTTTCTTGGCATAGATGTGATAGTAAGGAACCAAATGGCAGATTTCATGATAACAGTCTAATTGTGAACAAGGGGCTTGAATTAACTGAAGTCATTTGGGAGGTCTTTGATAATTCCATATATTAACAGGGCCTGGTACATTTTCTGGTTCCCTACACATTTCAGAATGTGTATCTGACTTTGATCATTTTACTATGTTGAGCATAACTCACAGACTAATCTACTATTTGCTTTGAGTGTTTTTTATATGTCTTTGACAGTTTTTCAGAATCAGCAAAAGAGTTTATTTTCTGATCCAGTGTACTGGAAAACAATCTCATTTCCAGTGGCAGCAATTAAAGTAGGACCACTAAAAGTGTGGGATGGAAGCCCCTGATTGGCAGGGAATTTAGAAGATTTCAGAATATCAACTCATTGGCCATGGACCATAGCTGTTGTTTTCTATGAGTGTGCATGTGATGATTGAGAATATTTTATAAAGAGGCTGTAACAGTCACTTTTTGTTTTATAAGCCACTAGTTTGTAGGTGGTCTCCAAAATTTTCTAAGACATTGATTTCAAAAAACCCACCACTATATTTCTTTATATAGTTTACTTCCATTTTCTTCTCAGCCTAGATTCTAACATATTTTGATATAGAAGAATTTTAGTTACGGGCTTACATTTTGTTCTTCTGGCTTAAATGAGGCTCCTACACAGAAATTTGAAGGTGGAATGATGTAAAAGAAATTTGTGTAGTGAACCTTTGTTTATGCCACTGCAGAACTGAAGTCCTGCATTGTTTTAATGCAATCAGCCATTTCACATCATCTCAGATACGTTTCCTTCACGCTGCCTTCACTCTGAGCCATCATTTCTTCATAGGTATTTTCATTAAACAATGAATGAATTGCACAAAGTAAGAAGTAAAAAAAAAAACCAAAACAATAGCACCCCCCCAAACTTTTTGGTTCACCAATATGTTAGTAAATGTATATTACTGTATACATAATATGATATTACTGTATACATAATTTGTTTGCCAAGACAAACTTTGTATTCCAAACCTGTTTACTTGCCTTATTATTTTCTTGATCCTTTCTAATAATTATCTTCTTTTAGCAATCAGTAGTTGTGCAGTAAGATTTCAGTAAAAGGATGGTATAATAACTAAGTAAATGTGTCCTAATTAGTGTGACAGTTTATTATTGAGTTTAAGTTGGTATGAACTAACAAGCTGCTGCAGAGAGTACCAAGCTGGGCTCCTCGTGGAGGTGATCATGATACAGGTTCACTTACACAATCAGAAGGTGGCTTCCTTCATTTGGGATATCAGTGAACAGGCATTTCAAGGAAACCTAGGGGCCTTAAGTGTTTAAATTCCAATAAAATTAGGAACTGCCTCTGACAGTCTTCAACTTCTTTAGAGTATTTTGAACAACCCAAGACATTATTTGTTTTTTCTTTTAAGCTGTGAGTGTGAATAGTCACAGGCAGCCACTCCTGCATCCATCTGGCAGAGAGCAGGTTGAGAGTATAAAAATTAAGAGTTGGTGATGCCTGCTTTAGTTATGGAGAAACTGAGTTTTACTTCTGAAAGTTACTGGAAGTCAATCAAGTTAGTATGACAGGTCTGAGCTTAATGCTGTTGAAGGTATGCAACTTGAAACTAAAATACTTTTCTGGAAGATAAAATCAATCATTATTACATAAACTCGTTCATCAGGATCTATTTCCAGCAAAAACAACTTTTGACAATCTCCAGCATATTAATCCCTTAAACTGAGCTTCTGATTCTTCTCTTTGGAAATCACTGAAGTCTCACAGAATATTTGAGATCTTATCTCTTACATTAGCATAGACCAATGAAGATGGTTTTGAAACCTGCTGTCCAGAAATAAGAATCAATGTTTAATTTTTGTATATTTGTGCTCTTGTATTTCACTGTGAGGCTGTTTTCTATCAATTAGACAGTACTGCACTCTGTCTTCTAAACACACACACAGAAAATGTCTACTTGAATCTTGACTGAACATTATACTTCTTAACATAGATTGCCTCTGGAGTCCCAGAATTGCCCGGGAAAAGCATCTTTCATGGCCAACTGTTAAGCAAAAGAATCTTTGTTTTCTGTAAAAGTGCCCCTGAGATCTGTAATATGCTGATAGTAATGGAGATGCTTTCCTTTTGCTGGTAATAATGCTATCAGCATCTTAATTGCATGAGCGAGGTTTTAAAAAAATGTAAATAAATAGCACAAGTAATGAATATTTTGAGACTTTGCTAACCTAGATCTATAGCTGAACTTCAGAAGGAGAGAAAATCCAGTAAACGGCAGCAGTTGGATGCTTTCCTAATTGGTCATGTTAAAGTATGCATCCTATCTGAAGTGAATGCTTAATAGGTGGTGTGTTTCCACTGGAACTCCCAGGTGCATAATTCTCATGTACAGCAAGTCTTATGCTCAGAAGAAAAACATTAGTTGTGAACCAGCACTGAATCCTGGTCCAAACTTTCAGACTCAGTGAAGAACCTATAATATTTCTGTCTTGGCTAAGAATTATTCCTCGTTTCCTCTTTCACTCCCAATGGCTCTTTGTGTCCATGAGGAGCTTTGTCTCAAGTCCTAAATACCTGGTTTGGTTCCTGGTTTGGAATTTATTCTTTGTGTAAATTTTTTTTTTTCTTATCCATTTGCCTCTCCACTTTCTTAGTAGGTAGCAGACTGTAAAGCTGGCCCAAAAATAAAGAACTGACCCTTCTGAGTTGTGAATGTTCTGGGCTGTTCTTCAGTTTATTTCACTACTTCAGATAGAGAGTGACTTCAGTTGATTATCTGTGGGTTTTATCGATGCAATTAAGAATAACATTCCTTTCCTTAGTTGTTAAAGGTAATAAATAATCGTAAAGTTCTGAAACTTAATGATGGAGGAGGACTGATTGGCTGAGATAACTGCAGCTATTAAAGGCCCTTTGGTGGTGAAATACAAAATATTTACTGCTAAAGTGATTAAGTGATGAGCTGCTACTTGGGGGGTTTCTCTCCTGTGTTACCTTCTAGCTATTTTTTATCTAGTAGTTCTCTTTCTTATGTGTCTTGGTGCCACCTCTGCTGAATTTCATGTTGTCAATTTTAGACTCTCACTCTATCAATTTAAATTCCAGCTCTTCTTTCTGTGTGATAAACTGGCTTTGCATTTTCTGTAATTTTTTTGCATGCCTTTTTTTTTTTCCCCTCTCTTGCAAGTAAATTGAAAATAATCAGTAGAACCAAGTAGGAGCCAGACTTCATGGTAACCTTTGGATTGATAAAGTATTGATGATAGTTAGCTTTTGGTCATGACATTGCTACAGCAGCACAGGTCTGCAGCTCCATTGCTTTCATTTAGAGTTTGTTGGCTCAGCAGTGAGGCTGTAGCCCTCCAGGAATTGAGTCCTTGCTGTGGATTAAGATCACTGCAACAAAATGATACAGGCTCAGCAGGAGGCATCTGAATCTGGTCATGGGCAGAGCTATTACAGGTAAATCAGTAATCAACAGTATAGTCCTACACTTGAAAACATTGTCCCAGAATCCTTTTGTTTGTCTCACATTTATTCTTTGAACATTGCTGCACAAAGAGATTTTTATGGCTTGATTGCTGCCAACATCTTATTTGTCACAGAAGGAACTCTGTTAGTGCCAGCATCTTCTGTAACCCCACTTGTATGCTCCTACCTGTCTTTGTACCTGTATTGCTTATTACCTTGATATTGTTCTTTGGAGGGTTAGAAAACAGATCATTTTGACTCCTTTGTCAATGGGTAGTTCAGGTGAATAATTAACTCAGAAAATAGTGCACATTTAAAGGAAAGGTCTTTTTAGTCCAATGAAGGGAAGGGAAAATCCAGACTGCTCTACTAATGAGGCACAATACTTCCCTGTACTTCTCCAGTCTGCAGTGAGGGAACTGAGCATCCCAAGGAAAAGTGGGTTTTATCAGTGAGAGAAGAACTGGTGAGGATCTGACAAGGATTGAATTCCATAGAGGAAGAGAATGACCAGGCTCCACCTGCAAAAGTGTTCTTTTTGCCATGGAATTTCATGGGAACCCATTCAAATAACTTAAGTCTCAAGATCCCCTTAGTCTTGCAATCCTTTTACACTACATTCTAGTAACAAGCAATAAAGTGGTCTTGCTCAATTTTCCTTCCTCCTTGTTATTGTTTCCTGTCTTACTTTGTACGTGAGTGAAACTATTCACTAGGGAATGATATTCACAGCCTTTCCTGAAGGAGTTCACAGAGGAGTGTTTATAAGAATCTTTAGTCTAGTAAGAGTCTTTTAATAATTAAACCAATTTTTTTTCCTATTGAAATCTTGAATATGAAGATTTTTTTGCACATGAAGAATTTAAAAATAAAACCAGACTTTCTTTTTCTTACTCTCACATCTGCCTCTCCCTTTCTTCCCCTGACTTCTAGCTGTAATATTTATTAGTGATACAGTGAACGAGTTCTGTAGCATATTTTGAGTACGAAAGCCTGTGTTCAGCAAATTGCTTCAACTAATACCATATCCAGTTACCTGAACGTTGGAGGTATATTTTGTTACACTGCCAAAGAAAGCAACTAATAATACTTCTCAGAACTTTAACTGTAGGATATAAAATGTGCGGTGCGTGTCTGTTCTTGGCAATAACTTTAGAGGGAAAACCAGATATTAGGAAAATGGATATCAAATATTCTGTGTATGTGCCTGCTTTTTTCACCGCAGATTTGCTGTACTTTCACTGCAGTAAAATTCTGTAATGTTCGTTATGAAGCAAGTAATAGTTGCATAATCAATCAAAGAGTACCAAGTTTTAATGGTGTTTTAGATTGTTTCATGTTGATTCTGCATGCTTCAGTGGACAGAAGTGTCATGTTTGGATTGACAGCCAAATAAGTTAGTCTTACTGCGGAAAATATTATAGTGATGTAACTGTTTAAGATTCTGTGTATTGGATGAACTTTATATAGAGCACAATATGACTTAATCTAATATTTAAAATTTCATGTGGCAAAGAGAAATACACTTAGCAAAGAACCCGACTCAGTATAAAACGCGGAGTCCCACAGCAGAGGGAAATAGAGTTCACTTTGCAGAAACCATAATTTGACCTTTTGGATTCTAAGGAAAACTTAATACCAGCAGTTCTTAATGTACCTACAGAATTACACTGTAATTATAAAACAGCAAAACTTGCCACTTTCTAAGTGTGTACATTTTCAGTTTAAGACCCCATACCACAAGTAGTAATAGTACTTTACACCACACGGGGCCCCAGGGTTTAGTTATAATAATAAAACCTCCCAAAGCTTTCTACCTGAGAATTCTAGAAAGCTAAAGGTCTTACATGGTATTTAAAGACAAGGTGAAGCAGCAGGCACTACGATTGAGATGGATATACCCTATGACACTTTAGTAACACATATTACCTCTCCTCATTAACTTCTCCTCACTGGTGATTTTGAATAGCACGGCTTCAGCAATGTTGTAAATACAGCCTGGACAGATAAGGGATTGGGCAGTCACAGGTCTACATTTTGACTTCTTCAGCATTTGTTTCTTGTATTTTTTTTAACGTGAATTAAATATTAGAATATTGAATTAACCTTTACCCTCTGTATTTGTCTTAAACCATTGAAAAAGTGAAATCTAATCCTCTATTAGTCTTTGATATGTTTAGGTGTTACCAAATAGTGTTGCTAAGATGCAACAATTTCTATTTTTCATCTTAGATTGCAAACACCAAGGTTTTATAGACTAATTTTTGAGATCAGTTATGCTGAAGATATATTTGGAATGTCTTCTTGAGCCAAACAAGTTTGGAAGTGTTAACATTTATCTTTGTAATACAATACACTAACATAGTGTTTTATCCCCCCAGTGTGTATTTAATTTGTTTAGTGAAATTGTACATAGGTCTATGCTGTAGCCAAGGAATATTGTATTGCTTGGCTGTCGTTTGTTTTATTTCCAACAAAAACAAATGATATTCTGTCATTTGAATGAAATGACAACATCTGTAGCCAACTTGTATTGTTTATTTATTCTTTGTAACGTTAGGCCTGAATGGATAAGGAATATACAGTTTCTGAAAAATTCTATTGTTTAGGAGGTAACCTTTTATCCTCTTATTTGAAATACTTCTGTAGCTAGGAAAAACATTCTTGGCTTTTTGGTGCTCAGACTTACATATTAGGTATTGCCTTTCTTTATATATTGTTGAGATTTCTGCTTTTGTTTTTCCCTTCCTCTTCTCCTTTCCTTTTCCTTATGCTTTTGCTTTTCCCTTCCTTTTCTTCTGAGTAAACAGTACCAGGAAACATGCAGTTATGTTGTGTAAACAATACATCTAATATATGCCAATCAAAATCCACCGCAGGAAAAGTAAATCACATCTAGATTTTGGATCTGCTGGGTCTGGCAGATTGGTAGTGCAGAAGGTTGTAATTTTTCTCTTGATTTTGCAATTGCTGAAGTAAGCTCCAAGAAAAAAGGGGGGTGCCTAATTTTCATATACACAAAGGACCTAAAAGTGTCCAATTTCAGGGTCTGAAGTCTTACCAGTTGTATCTGTCAACTCAGTAATGTTCCAACATTCTGATTTCACTTGGCAGTCTCTGGCCCAATTAGAACATGGTGGCCATTCTCAACTCAGTCGCTGATTTTAACACTACTTGGGATAAACCTTAATCTAAATCAGCCACTAACTCAGCTATGGTGACAGCCTCTTCCTTAGTTATTAAAGATCTAACCAAGGAAGAGTCACTCACAGAATTTTAGCTTTTTCTGTTCTTTCTACTTTCTCATAATGAAAAGACCTTCATTTGCCTCGTCTCCCCTACATGTTTTTAAATGACTTCGATAAATCTCTCTTTAATAAGCTTTATGCCAGAAGAAATTTAATCTTGTAATATCTCTCAAAGGTTCTTCCAGTGCTAGTTTTTAAATGGTTCTGGTTTTGTTGCAGTGTCTCTTAGCAAAAGTGTTATACAGTAGAAATACCCCAAAATGCTAACTGATGCTGAAGTCTTGAAGGATAAATAAGATGTTGATATTTAATATTTTTTAGCCATTTTAGTATTATTAACAATCCTCAATTTGCAATTGGAAAGTCCCATGAGATATTACATTACGTAAACAGACTGGGGGATAGTTTGTGCAATTCCCATTCAATTATCCTATAGGCAACCATTTGTAGTAACAGAGCTACAACTTTGAGGTAAAGTTACAGTCAAGCCATGCATTTCCAATGTGAGTAATTAGTACAGAAGAAGAAATAAGGCAAGCTACATTATTCCTTTTTTTATAGGTGGTTCTTTTTAATTGGGAATTGTGTGGCCTAATTGACATGAAAAAACAATTTTACATGTGGCTGGGATGATTTTTTTTTAATAAAATGACACATAACTTCTAGTAATTCATAGCTAAATGGGTTGACCTCAGCTTTAAAAGGCACGTGTAATTTAATTTTGATTCACAATGAATATGTATGGTCCTTTAAAAGGTGCAACTGTTTCTAAGTTGTCCAACCATCTCCATCCTAGAGCAAAATAAGGGTTGGTGAATGAATAAAAAGCAGCAGCATCTTTGCCATCTGAAGGTCAAATTTTTTGGTGTATTGCAATTGTAATTTGAATGCCTTGTCACCTCTAGTAACCTGTAGGGAGCTGCTTGATGTCAGTGCTCTGGGGAGCAAAGTGTGCCTGAACCATTGAGACCAGGTGTTTCCATCTCCACATCTCAGCATTATAAGGCTCCCCAAGGTGGAGGTAAGATGTGGTTTAACTTTCAGGCTGATGGCAAGATCATAGAGTGAAGCATCAGAAACACTTTATACATGCAGTACATGGGATAGCCCACATACCTCATAAAATCATGAGCCAAATTAAATCATATCAGTACAGTACCGTGTGTTTGCACTTTGGATTCCAGCATGGGCAGAATAAAAAAAAGTGAAATGTTTAATCTTCTTTTACTTGTTACTTAATTTTGCATGCAAATGTACAATGCAATACAGCAAATATTAAATATATATATTAAACCTCATGAATTCAAACCCCCATTTATTTTATCAATTGCTTAAGCTCATTTGATCATAAGGGACAGGGAGACCAAACGGCTATAAAAGAGCTCCATTTTCTATCAACTGAACCAAATCCTCCTTTGATCTGTTAATCCCAAGTTTATAAGGTTAGGAGATAAGCAAGCGTAACTAAATTCCTTTTTCTTTTTGTCCACCTAATAGTCTATGAAGCAAAGCAAACATAATAAGCTTCTTTGCTGCTTTTCAGCCTCCTCTTGCTGAATAATTCAGAAAGTGCATTACAGGTTTTATGAGTACAACTGTACACACAAGCAATGTTCCATGATTTTTTTGCATGCCTCAAATTTGCATATATTATATTTTTATTTTGCATTTCTGACACAGAAGCTGACTGCCTACTCGTTCTTGGCTTTTTATTAGGTCTTTGATGCTTGCTGGAGGAGAAGGCCTCTTTTGTCTCTGATAGCCTTAAGGCAGATCTAGGTTAGCAAGAAAGCCAGAGGTTTCAGGCTTGTTAAATGTCACAGTAATGGCTGTCTTTACGCATTGAAATACCAGCCTTCTTCTTTATAGGAAAATGAATCACATTACCACCAAGGGAAGGAAAGCCTTTGTTGGAGGAGACTGCTAGTCTGCTGCTTAAGAAGGGGATTTAATTTTCCCCTCCAGGCTTTTTGGCCAGCCCACTACAGTTGCCCTTGTGGAACTCTGATATCATAGCATGCAGAAGGATAGCAAACAAGAAAGAGCAATTAGCCATTAATCATACTCATTTTGCATTGGATGGACAGACTGTTTAAAATACTGTGTGTATTCCGTACATGAGCAAGAAAGCAAGAATAGCCTGTGTGGACAAAGCACAAATGCATAGAATTTTGTTCTTGTGTTTTGGAAAAGCATTTCTTGTTTAATTCTTATTCATTGTCATTGGGCTGGTGTTACGCATAACGTTTTCTATTAAACCCTCTCATAAGTTTTAGTGCACAGGGAATTTAATTTAGGATTTATATTACCTACAATGTGCTTGGTTTCCATTTCTCATAAGAGTGGGTCGATTTCTTTAAATAAAAATATACGAACTGCATATTAATTATGCAAACAAAAACTTGAAATAATTGATTATAATGTTTTTTATTTATGATTTTATCTGTTTCATAAAGTAAAGAATAGTTGATTAAATTACTGTCTTGCATATATAATTAAATGTTTATCTATATAAAGATTTACTTAAACTGTATTTAATTACATTAGAATATAGGGAATCAAACTTTATTGAACTAAATTAAAGTGTATATGTATTTATTATTATGTGAGCTACTATTTTGAATTGACGAAGGCATTTATTTAGTAAATAACAGCAGTACCATATGTACTGGAAATGTGTTAGAAAAAGTAAGTTTGTCAAGATCTTTTGCATTCAAGACCAATTTACTGAAAAAAGGAAAATACTATCAGTAAGCTGTAAAGCTGACGTGATTGCTTCTAGTTCCCAGGTCCTTTATGTTTTTCAGACTAGTAGATCTCATACTTCCATTCAAAAGTGGCATTTTTATGCTAAATGAAAGTAAGCTGGTTATTCTGCTTTTTCAGTTATGTGCTTTTGGATGAACTTGACATTGGAGTAGTTCCTTTATCTGAAAATAAAAAGAAATAGAGCATCTCTTGTTTAATCTAACAAAACAGCTTCACTTGAATGCTGACCCACGTACTTCAATCCTTTGCTTTCTGAGCTGCAGAAATGGTGTTTTACTTTTTGGACTTGATTTATGACCTTACCTGGTAGAGCTGAAAGAAGTGGTTATAAGAAACAAGGAATGTTGGTGCTTACATGTCCTACCTCCTTATCAATGTACATGCTGCTGGTTTCCAGAAAGTGTCCAGAGCCTCTTTGGTTACTGAGAAAAATGTGATCTTCCCTTGTTTGCACCTGTCCCTGGAAAGATGCCTCTGTGTGGCTTTTGGGAAGGCACTTTCCTGGTGAGGAAAGGGAGACACCACAATAGTATTTTCAATTATTAATGACACTATTACTTGACCTTTGCTAATTCACAGGAGGCATGCAATATCTGCCTTAATAATTATAGAATTGACAGTCATATGGTAAAGATTTTTGAGATTTGGGGAATTAGTTCCTAGCTCTCCTACAGTGCTTTTGGGTGATCTTTGGTAAGTCAATGAATTGGTTCCCTAATTTTAACAAAAAGGTTAAAGACTTTTTAATCTCCATGGCATGGTGTTACATTTTTCTACTTGTCTGTAATGTTATACAAAATTAACAACTATCTATCTATCTCCCTTTGCTTCACTATTTTTAAAAAACTTTTTTTTCCAATTCTACATGAGGACAGATTTCTTGAGTTTTCCTTATTATACTATTAGTGTATATTGTAAATAAAGTCAGTAAAGGCTTTAATTATTGGATTCTGCAGAATTTGCTACTGTATATTTGCTATATACACAAAGTAGTATAAATTGTGATGCAGGTGATGTTGGAAAACAAGTAGTTTTCCAAGAAAGGATTGTAGGACAAATATCTTCCAAACATGAATTTTAGTTTTTATTTGTTTAGGCAAAACAAATATTTATTTGATAGGCAAAAACTATTTATCAGGGAACTGATATAATAAAACCTAATAATAATGTAAAAGCATATTGTGAATTATTTTCCAATGAGAAGAGAAAGTTTTCACTGAATTTTAGTCATTTGTGTGACAGTGTGCAATCCTTCACCTACTACTCTGGAAAGTTGCTCACCTATAGCAATTGCTTGTAAGTGAAGAACAAACAGTAGCTGTCACATTATTAAATTTGGGTAATGAAAAACATATAAAAAATATTTGGGTTTTGAAGTAGAGAATAAAATACACGTAGTTGCTGCGAAATGCTGTAGGGTGCATCAGGTTTTGGGCTTGCTATTTGTGACCATGTATTTTTTTAATCATATCCCCACATTTTCATATTGAAGAAAGAGGAATGATATTTAAAGAAGCATTCATATGGTTGTTGCTTTTAATGTAATAGAAAATATCTGGTTAAAACCAGCTTCAAATCTTGTATGGATCAAAAAAGCAGAAAATCTGATATCTGCAATATGTCCCACATACAGAGAGGCATACATGTCTCCCTAAATATCAGATGACCTATTTTTGGCATGCTTTAGTTCTGTAGTTTAGATTACAGTCTTGGGATACTCTTATGCAGTTGGATTGTTGTGCTTAAACCGAAGTGCCAACAAAGCTCTTTAAAAAGGAAAAGGCTTTGCAAATGCTGTGCATGGTATATATAGTATTTTCATATTTATTTATAGTGTTTTCAACTTTAAGGCTAAAATTCATATTCATGCCTAGAAAAACTGAATTTGGTACTTTCAACAAAGTGAGTTTTGGGTTTTTTAATGGGCAACCTCCCCCCATTTTCTCTCGACATTTTTCATCTTCTGCATAACTTGACTGATAAATGTGCATGAACCTTGGCTCTAGCGAATGTGCTATCTCCTTATTTTCCTAGAGAGCTCCCAAACCCTCACTTTTACATTTATCATCTTTACAGCTATGGTATGGTGAGGTATGGTGAGTTGTCTTTCTTAGAGAGAGTGAAGACACAGTGAGACCTCAGTGCCAAAGGCACACAGGAAATCTATGAGAGAATGGTGAAAGCACGTCCAAAACATCCTGCCTTGCCTATAAGAATGTCTTCCTTTGACTTTGGAAGAGAATTTTCTACTCTTTCTAAATCAAGTGGTGAGGACCAAGTGGATATTCCAGTGTATTCTTCTATGAAAAGTCGACTTCAAGCTCAGCTTTGCCTGGTCCAGAAATTAGAAAAGATCCATCTTTGTCTTCCAGGAGTTCCCTGCTGTGGAGGAAGCATTAGGGGTTCAGTGTATTAGGGCAATGTTTGATATTAGAACTGAGGTGAAGAGGGGAGCAGGGGAAGGTGTTTTCACTCTTCTTGCTAAAATGCTACAGGTAGAATTAAGGTAAGAAATTATCTCTGTGTCAGAAAAGGCAACCCCAGAAAAATCTGTGATGAAACGAGTCAGGACTGTGAAGTATAAATGCTCATCCAAGCCATTTCACTGTACTCTCCCTTGCATACGATCTGTTCAGATATGAGGGCCATGCTGAAGAGAGTTGTCCTTCAGCAGAACTGAAAGATGTACTCCAACAGGCACATAACCCCTTCGTGTGCCTCCTGCCCCTTCTATGTTCTCCTGCAGTATGCAAATCTTTTTTTCCCCCTCTCTTCTTGCACAGCTTGATACGTGATTGGTTCTCTCTTTCAACGCAAATGAGTGTAGATAGATTTTTCTATTTATATTCGATATCTATGCCTTGGTTCTCAAACACAGAGGGAAAACAATATAGTTCTGCCTGTAGGAGGTTGAATTTGTAAATATATATTAGTTTGGAAATACAATGAGAGATAATAAAATATTCAAAAAGCAGCCTGCTCTTGTGGGATATTATTCTGCACAGCCAGGGAGCAGATTAATGACACTACACAGAAAAAAATAAGATATGCACAATAAAATATGGATTGGAGCAGCAATGTGGAAACTAAAATTCCAGTCCTGGCAGCCTGTGAAACATGTGTGTTTTTACAAAGTTTATCAGCTTTAAATAGCAACACTGAAAAGAAGTCATTATTTAATTGGGAGATGTGGAATTTTTTACCTCAGGCAGCTAACGACCAGTAACAAAAACTGGGCCCTATTGTAGATGTGAGTTTGTCCTCCTGGATAGGAATTAAGGTTATTAAGTTCATCTTGGGTGAATTTTGAAGGTTTATTATTTTTTCTCAAGAGTGTTCTGTGAAACATGCTTCCAAGTGGCTTTGCAGGTAGCAAAAAGGCTGTTACATTTGTCTTAATTTCTACTTCATTTTATACTGTAGAACCTCTGCTACAGTCTTTAAGTACCTTCAGGTAGGAGGAGGTAGAAGTGTCAGAAGTGGTGTTAGTTTTGCTGGTTCCCACCCACATGCCCTGAACACAGCACTACTCTGTAGTGAACCCATGGGTTCTGTTTGCCAGCTGGCTGCTGACCACTCCCTCTGCAGGCTTATCCTGGATTCGTACGGGACGATTTCCCATCTATTATAAAGACAGGAGTGTGGTGTTGTACCATAAGTACTTGTGCAGTTTGGACGAGATTTGTCACAGAACTCCCCTTCTGAAGTCTTTGACCTGATTTGCATTCTAAAGCTACAGGTGATAAGAGGTGATGTTTCAATAGTATTTTGTAAATGCATGGGTTCTTATCACAGTGGTAGTAACTTGATTTGTTGTGAAGCTTGCTTGAAATTTCCCATTAGAAAATACTTACCTCTTACTGACAGCTTCCCCAAAATTCAATAGCTTGGTTTCCAAACTTCCCTTCAAATCACCTACTCTTACCTGATGTTTCCCGCCTTAAATTTCAGTAAAAGTGGGTGTGCTACTTTGGGAACAAGCGTAGAGAGAGAAATCTTTGTACATAATGAAAAAAATCATGATCTTGACACTGAAAAATGGATTTGACTCCAGGATGCAAAATTTGGTGGGGAGAATAGTGTTGGTGTTTTCTGTCAGTGCCATGCTATTTATTAGGGCTGTGGACAGTCACTGAGCTCTGGTGAGTGTAGATGCCCTTGGTGAAACCCGTTCTTTTTGCACAGCCAGGTAGAGGCTCCCAGTTTAGTATCATCTGCATCTGCACTCCCTTGGCAATTGAAGTTCTGGAATGCTGAGGCCGGGCTGTGTCTGAACATCTGAACCTGGGCAGCAAGTGGAAGGGAGGCTGGGTTTTTGGTGCTCTAAATAACACATCTGTTTGGCCCAGGCCAGGCAGGGGGAGGAAGCCTTGCAGGGCAAGAGTAATAGAATGGGATGCAGATGGGAGAGGCACAAAAGGAGAGAAAAATTATGTTCGTGTTCTGAAGGTGTTTGAATTATGGTTGCACACACAAACCTGTGTTTGATCATCCCCCCTGTAAGAATGGTGGACTTTTAAGCTCTTTAATGTCAAACTTCTTAATGCTCACTCACTGTCTGTGTGTGTCTGTATGGATATTCATAGATACACACAGAAATATACATAAGCACACAAACATAATTAATTTGATTTAATAAAAGGGAGTGTTATGTGCGGTGTTAGAACTAGGCAGCAAGTTTTAATAAACTTTTTTCTTTTTCTCATAAATCTGGGCCAGCAGCTGTCTTTAACTTTTAATCATGATACATTTCAGTTTAGTTCATGAGTTTCAAGGCATATGTAGATTTTAAAACCATGTATTGTTACTTTTTAACAATTTTTAAAATGTTTTATTTGGGGAAAACTTTTCAATTATGAATAATTTTAGTCTCACTTTATCATAGTCTTCTGAGTCTCCCAAAATTGTAACATATTTCAAAGCATAAACCCGAGCATTTTTTCTTACAATCCTTTTGAAATGTTTTTTTCTGTTCTCTTAGTGACTTGCCTTCCTCTTCCTTCTTCTGAATACATTTCCTCTGTGCTGCCGTATCAAAGAATTCTTTTTCTTTTTGCTGATTGTTTATATATTTGAAGATATTGAAAGAGGAAGTAAGAACATTGTACCTATAATTAAAGGCTTTTCCATGGACTTCAGTTTTTCAACTTCTTATGAGTTCTACTTATAAGTAGCTGTAAGGTGTTTCCTCCTGCCAAGTAATTCTTGTAGATCAAAATGAGACTGGCTTGATTATTATTATGTATGGTTTTAAAACCTGGATTGTTTAGTGCATGGTTTCTGGGTAATCTCAGAGCTTAAAATATATATACACTTTCTTTAAACTGTGATACAAGTATAATCGTTTATTTAAGACTTTACTGCAAACAGCAGTTTAATCAGACAGTTCTAAATCTTCTAGAGATGCTCAAAAATGCTCTGTAGCACTGGGTTGGGATTCTTCTATCAAAAGGCATCACATGCCTAAGTCTCACTGAACAAGTGTCTTTTAAGGTGTCTGGTGGAATGACCCAGATCGTTGGTGACTTTCACAGAACTTGAGTGGAGAATAACTTTGTGAACAGAAGAACAATTTACTAAAGGGAGTTGAAATGGAAACTAAACAGATGTTGGCAGAGCAATAAAACATCCCATGAGCCCTGTAACTCTGTACACAATTACACAGATCTATTGCTGATATAAGCTATTTTATCTTTATAGTAGTCTGTTTTAAATGAATGGAGCTGTGCTGTCTTATATTAACTGAGGATCTGAACCAATTGTTTTATTTTAAGTCTATTTTTTGTCACTGTCATGCTTGTGGTGATGTTCTGTATAGATTTGGAAAAGACAGATGTTTCTGGAAAGCAATCTAGGACAGTATAATAACTAAATTAAATAACCTTTCATGTTTCTTTATTATATTTCTACTACATAATAATAAAAAAAGAAATGCTGGTGTAATGTAATGGTAAATTCTGATAAGCATCTTTATAAAATATTGGCAATTGCTCATATCTGTAGCTATTAGAAGTATCTGGAAACCCCTATAGGAAAAGATTTTCCATGCCTGTGAACTAAATATCCATGTCCTCCTGTGGACAAAATCTCCCACTAGTATAAGCTAATGTATCCCATTTTACCCATACCTGATGATATGAAGATAATTGTTAAAAAAATGCTTTCCTGTCAATACTAAGAATCTTCCTGACATCTGCAGATGTTTAATAATAAGTCCTCATCATCTGCTTTTACTTACACCTTTATATAGAACCATAGAATAACCTGAGTTGGAAGGGACCCACAGGGAGCATCAAAGTCCAACCATCTTGTGCTTACAGAAGCAGTTGTGCAAACTTGTTATATGTGGTACTATTGCAAGGAAAAAAATTAGTAGCAAAGCTCTTTGCTTGATGCCTAAAAAGAAATAGAGTCCTGTTAGCATATTTCTGGCTAAAATGAGGTCTTGGAATTAAAGTAGTTAGAGTACCTGAATTCCTTGCAATCTCTGTGGCAGGACAGCTTTTTTTTGTTGTTGTTGTATCAAGTTATCATTTTTCTACACCTATGCTATTACTTTCAGACCAGAACACCAGAACTAACCCTTCTTCCAGCCAACCGAAATGACATTCAATAGTGAAACTATAATTTCTTTTTGTTGACAACAACAGGAGAACCCAGAGGTTAGAATAGCAAATATATATCTGTATTAAAAACAAATTCCTGTTTTACTGAGGAAAACTGCTCGTTGTTTCATGAGTAATTTCACAGACATCAAGTTGTCACACAAACCTGCTGCTACTTGTGTGACAATTATGGTAGAAAAAGTAGAGGGGGAAAACGAGGATTTCAAGGGAAAGAACTTCCTTGGGAAATGGATCACAGAATCACAGAATATTGAGTTGGAAGGGACCCCCAAAGGTATAACCTGATACTATGAATGCTGCAAATATTGATGCAAGAAGCTTAAAAATTTAAATGGAGAAAAGTTAGTAACTGGTTTCAGTTTGAAAGAATATGCTTACCTCTTCTACAACTATATCAAAAAACCCCAAACTGCCACTGATAAATTGATTTAGTAGTGTTTAGAAGATGATAGGAAATGCTTCTGGAAAAGGCTGAGTAATTATATATTAATTCTGTGAACCTGCCAAACTGTTGCAGACCTGAAGATAAGGTCCATGCTGTAACTAGTTTGCTTTTTGTGGTTATACTGGCTTACAGGAATGAATGTTTTCACGATTGAAACAACTTCAAATGCTAGAGTCAGCTGAGCAAAATTATTCCATGGAACAATTTCTTTAGGAAAAAAAAAAAGAGAATAAACTTGTTAATGAAAAATAAGCTTCAGTTAGTACAATGATGGTGTAATGCTGATAATAATAGTAATAATTTGGAGATAAAATCAGCAAGAGAAGCAGGGTTCTGAATTTTATTAACACTATTGTATAGTTTCCAACCAAGTAGGCAAGACTATTTCTGTGCACAGTATTCAAGACTTAACTCACCTGAGTTTTTACTATTAGTAACTCTTTCCTCTGACTTGAAAAATAGTTCAGATTTCTCCAGGTAACTTTGCCAATCTGTAGTACAAATACTAAAACACAGGGGTTTGCCTTCGTAGGTTGGTGTTTGAGATGATTCTGCTTTATTTGTTTCCCCCTGTTTGTTTAATTAGGACTCTGGTGGGTTTTTGTTTGCTTGGTTTTTTTTGGTTTGTTTTTTTGTTTGTTTGGGTTTTTTGTTCATATACCAACAGTGAGCTGTGCTAGAGAGAACTACAGCTTGTAGGAAATAAATAGAAGAGTTCGACGACTTGCAGATTGAAAGATGAGAATCTCAATTCCACAGCACATAAGACAGGACAAAATGGAAACCCTGCTGGGCAACATATGCATTTTTATGGCTTATTGTTGACCCCCTTTATTCTATACACAAATGGATAGAAGAAGACGACAGGATTAAAAGATTAGTTATGTCAGTTCCTTTTGGTTCCACTATTTTACTGCTGTTTTATTAAATCAGGCTAGTGACCAAATGTCTAGTTTCCCCTTCCTGTGAAGGATGTTTCTTCATGCCTGCAATTGATTTTCACACTTTAATCAAAGACTATTCAAGACTTTCAATAGAAAACTCAGGTATGTTTCACAGAGTTTAAAAAAAAAAAAAAAGAGTAAAATGAAAAAGTTTTACATGCAAGTGATACAGCACAACTGACTTGTTTAATATACGTCTCTACACCAGAAAAGCCTTTTTCCCCACTGGTGTTTTCGGAGAACACTGTCAGAAGTGTCTCCCTTCTTTGTGTGCTTGTGTCACAGTTGTAGGAGCTGTTGTTTGTCTGCTGACACTTTGATGTTATGGCACATTTGGAGGTAGAATCAGAATATCCTGAGTTGGAAGGGACTTATGAGGATCATGGAGCCCAATTCATACTAATTAAATATTTAAATAAGCCTATCTGTAGCATGATGTAGCAAAGCAAAAGTAATGGCAAAGCATAAGATAATTCAAGTTAAGCAGGCACATGTTGGCTGAGCTTGCTCGCTCACCTCCAGTAATGGAAGCTCCCAGTGTCATGGATATTGTGGAACATCCTGCAAATGTGTCCTGAAATACCTTTTGCAATGTTTGTAAGAAGCCCTTCACTCATAATGGGGTGGATAACAATAATCCCTGGAGCAGACTGTGTGTGTTTTACCATCAGGTTTCAGCCATAGCAACACTGAGATAACATCATGTAATGGAAGACCTTGAATATATCTATGTGTGAATGGGGTTGGGGGTGTGCATGTGTGTGGATGCAAATGGTAAACAGAAAGCTTACTTTTGAAATTATGAGATTGCTAAAAATGTGGCCCATTTCAATTTCAATATTTTAGAAGTTTACTAACTCGCATCATCTATTGTAAGGCTTTGATCTTGTAAGTACTGGCACTGTGCACAGCAGGAGCATTTGATTTAGGGTAAGTGCATACGGTGCCTGCCACAAAACTCAAGTGAAATTAAACAAGCAGCTGAGGGCTTTGTGTTATTAGAATTCTTGAGCTTCTTGTCTACCTCTCTTTCTCAGCAATATTAGGTAGGAAATGAATATGGAGTGTGAACAAGGAAAGGGCTAAATAATTATGTAAGCTCAGCCTTGCTGACAAAGGAGATGCCTGCCTACGTACTCTATGTTTGCAGTGTAGCCACCCCACAGTCCTTTCCTTAAACGATGCAGTGCATTTCTTACCTTATCTGCTTTTCTCATCACCTTTTAACATAACTGTACATCCCACTGTCTATTCCTGCATGGTATAGGAGTGATTTCTAGCTAGTAATTTCTAACTGCCTCCCTCCTCCCTTTCTGAACATTTGGCGTTCTCGGTTATACCACTTACTGTGCCCCAGCATTTACAAAAGCAAAGCAATTAATTCAAAGACCCAAGCACATACTATACACTAGAAAAGCTGCTATTATTTGCAATCACTTCATTTGCTGAAACTAGAAATTCAAATCTCTACAAAGCTCTACAGCAAATAGTATTCACAGACCTTTATGCTGAGTTTATACTGTCATTTTAAGTTATATATCTGCATTCAGTGGACAAACTACGTCTTTTGTGATTTCAGCAGCAGTACTTTGTCATTCGAAAGAAAATTACTCAAAGGACTACAGTATGATAGTCATTTATCAGCTGTGCTACTGTATGGGATTGTGGATTGTCTTCTATCTTCTTAACACAGAAGTGTCTGCTTTGCTTTCTCATTATTTTATCCCTTTGCTTATAGGCATAGTAGGAAATTAGGATGTTTTACTTATAGCTGGTGATGATTGTTATTTTTATTCACAAAAGGCAAGGACTAGGAAGTTATTAAACTTATTCTCTTGAGTGAAAAAGATAATCATCACTTCATTTTTTGTGACTAAGATTCTCCATTTTCTTCACAGAATTACTGTAAAGGAGGACTGTGTTTTGAGGCTTAAATCAGCATGACAATTAAGGAGATTCAGATCAATGGCTGCTGATATAGATATGATATGTTTAGTACTATTTTATTTTCATGGAAATGAGTTATTTTTCTGTATAGTGCTCATATATAAGATAAACATAATTCCTTACTGGCATATGAATAGCTGTTCATTACTACAGTGTTCTAAGGAAAAGTACTTGGTCTCTTTGCAGTGCCATATGGCTGGAGTTTTAGGATTCAAAAGTACAGCTCTTGAATAGCTTGTACTAAATGAGCTTTTTCAGCTGTTAGTTGCAGTATTGAGAATAATCTTGTAGAATGAATGGAAGTACCACTGTGCCATAGTTATCATTAGCTGATGCTTTTCATATATTAACATTTACATAAAAAAAATTACGTAAACATCTTTGGCTTAGGCACTCCATTACCCAACTTGATTCTAGTTGTCATTCTATGTAGTTTGGCTTTCACTCAATCCTGTTTACAAAAATGAAAATGGAGGGTTATTTGAGTGTCAGTCTGGTTTAGCAGGTCATTTGAAGTACCTACTCAAGTATTGCTGCCAGCGTTATTTAAACCACAAGTAACCTTGTTCAGCAGATTTTCCCAAAGGCACAAGTGCATCTCATCATACATTGCTTGAAATTTTAACCTACCTTCTTAAGGATTTATCTTCTCAAAATTGGTAACTGCCAGCAAAACATGTACAGTAAAAAGCATCCCCTCACAACCTTTCCCTGTTCAGAAATCTTTCCCAGGTTATGCAATGTCTTTCTATTTTTGTTAAACTTTACAGTAAAATGCTTTTATTTTTGTTTTTCTCTCATTTAAATTTCTTGTAGGTTTTTAAATTTTTCAGTCTTTAAGTACTTTTGCTTCTCTTCCTGTGTTCTCTTCACACATTTTTGATCTCTCCAGTGCATCACCTGATATGAGCAAGTTTGTTTTCCTTTGCTTACCATCTTTTTGCTGTTTTAAGGTTTTCTTTTACTCTGGCACAACAAAAAAAAATTAGAAAAAAGTAATACCATGTTGGAAATAAAATCATTCAAATGGAAATTCAGAGAATAAGTCAAGTTGTGGCACTTTACTGCAAACTAGAGAGATCAACATGCAGATACTTAAAAATTTAGGGTCTGGATAATCAAGGTCATTCAAATAAACCAGGGGGATTACTCCTGTGATTAAATCCTTATCAACATGGATGAAGGATCAAAATGAATAAGGCATAACTGGACCACAAATTTGTTATGGTTGAAGTATTTTATGGAATGCACTCACAACCGAAGTTAAAATGAAAAAATGAGTGACCACAAAGGTCATTCTCCTGAAGAAGGAAAGACAGTGAGGTTTTCTGAAGCATCACACAAGTTTACAGTAGGTTTCTGCTTTGGAGGCCCAGAAAAATAAAACAGCATAGAAATAACAAAGCTGCAGGTGCAGCATAGAAGTAACAAGGAAGATAAGGTACTCCCAGACCACATGATTTTATGAAGAAGGGATTTGAAGTCATACTTAGTGTGTTTACAAATTTAGGAAATTATGGTAAACTACTTTTTCTCAGGGATGATGAAGAAATATCCTTAATTTCTCTGCCATTGTCAAACTTTTGTCTTGGTCAGATTTTGACTTGACCCATTTCTATATTGTCTATTGTTTGGATAATGTATTCCAGATGAATGCTCTGAGTTTCTAATGATAATTTGGTTGTGTCGAGCTTTTGCAAATTAAGAGCTTAATTTCTGTTAGGGCAGAAAAAAAATTACCCATAAATCTTTCTGTAACAGTGATTGGCTCAGAGACCACATCCTTCCTTTGTCACGTGAACTACTGGCTAGTCAAAGAATTCTAGTGTTCCAGTGGTCCATGACTATGGTTAAGTGGTATTTACATTTTAAGATGAAAATGATTGGGTAAAGGATCCAAGTAAAACTTCATCTGTGTCTAAACAAGCAGTCTGCCAGTGGTCTCTGTTCTGCTGACAGTCTTTGTTGACCAAATCTGTAAATATTACACATGTTATCCAAGTGTAAGTATCAAACATGAGGCTTAGTTTCTTCAAGAACTTTTGGAGGCTCATTCAGCAGCTTTTCTAGTGTTTTTCCATGTTTGTTTGGGTTTTTTTTTCCTTCTATATAGGAAAGGCAAAAAAAAAAAATAATGGTTAGAACTCAACTTCTGAGAGCCTTGTTTATTTGACAAAGGATCAGCACCATTGAGAGCCACAGATTATTTTTCTTTTCCTATACTGGTATGAAATTTAAGAATACTGAATGTCTGCACTCTGGACATGCAAGTATTATCTAGGTGGGGATGTTCCACCAGATCACTTTGCTTATGTTTTATCCAGCAGTGTTTGATAGAAAGCACATTGACACTGCTTTGCTAAGTTTGCTTATGTGCTTCGTACCTGAGGTTTTCAGATGGCACCACTGCACACTGTGGGATGTCAGTTGTACCTGGAGGGAACTATGGTCCGGCTTAACAAACTCTTCTGGTTCCCTCCAACACCTGATAACTCTCTGAAGTAGCTTGTTAGCATGTGGAACCTGCTGAGAGCATGATCTCTGCACATCTGCAAGATGTGCACCTGCAGCTGGAGTGAAACACTCAAACTGGTTTGCCTTGGTAGCTTCATCTGTAGACACAGAGTTGCATCCACAAATATAGGAGATCTTGTTCCAGTTCTTGGAGCATCTATAGAGCAACATTTTGGGACTTGACTGAAAGAATGATAGTGGGGGACTAAGCATCAGAACACCAGGATGAAGAAGGCTGCTTTTCTGTGCTTGCTCTTAGGCCCAGCGGTGCTTTCCCAGTGCATTAAGAACATTGCTGGGGGGTGGAAAGCTTTTTTTTATTCTTGCAGGACATGGTTGATCAAGCTGAAAGATTAGTCATTATCTAGTCCTGAAAGAGCAGAATGCCACATTCTGTAGGAACTCCTATGTTGTCAGGAGGAAGGAAGAAGATTTTTTTCCACTATTATTGCACCCTGTCACTCTCATAGAGTTAACCTATCCTCTTGCTGTTTGAAGTCTTTCAGTGGATGTTTGGACAAGAGACAAGAGCTGTTTAATTATACCATAAGTGGTGCAGAATGAAGGCAGAATGTTTATTTAGAAGACTAAAGGGTACATGGTAGTGCTTTGTGACAAGTCTGAGTGTTTCTCAACAAATGGAGTCCCTCTTTTTCAGGAAGAGTTACGTACTACACAGGATAGCTTTTGCTTTAAGAGAATGTTGTGTGTGGAAACACACTGCAGGATAGGAAAATAGCTATTATAATATAATACTTCTAATTACAAAATGCTCCAGATTTCACTGTGACACTGAAATTTAATTTGAGACTTTAAAGATTTACAAGCACAGTAGCAACAATTTTAATTGTTACTGATTTCCATTGTTAGCAATGGAAACTTCGTTTTTCTCTAGTTTTGAGCTATCTGTTTTTATGATGCTGAGCTTGTACCATTCCATTTTATTTTTAAAAACTGTTAGGAAAAGTAATCCAAATATATTTTTCAAAGCATGTAAATTTCTGTAGTTGTTTGGTTTGCTCTTCCTCTCATGCAAATTATATAAATGTGGTTCCAATGATGTTTTAAAATAAAGCTTTTAGTCTAGTGAGGAAAGGTCAGAGGCAGCAAATTATGTTGGTTGTTGATTTATAATACTGTGTGGTTTTTAAAAAGAAAAAATGATAATTTCAGGCAAACAAGATACCAGTGCATAACTCTGCCAGCTCTAAGGCTGTTGTAGTTTATGCTTTTCTGCCTGGTTCATTTTGTCTTCATCATGAAATAGTATAAACAGTTCTAGCCAGGGGTATAAACTGTGTAGAGTTTAACTGTTGTGCACAGCAGAGTTTTAAGTTCCAAGCCTTAAACAGTAAAGCGGATTTCAATTCCTAAGGGTCGCACCATATTTTTAGTTTGGACTAAAATATAACAGTTGCCCGAGGAAGAAGTTTTAGTCAGAAAAATATTTGAGGTAGGCAAAAGCCTTATTTAAAATTTTACTAGAAAATGAGAATTCTGTGCCAGTTGTCAAAAAAACGGAACATGCTGAGCCACAGGAAATCTGTCTAAGCAGTGTTACTAGGTGGGCCTCTGCAAGTATTTACTAGAGCTTCTGATACCTGCCAGTCAGAGAGTATGGCTGGAAATTCTTCTGGCACACAGTGCAGCAGGGTGAATTTTTTGCCAGTACTCATCTGGGACTCTAAGAGGAAAGATGAATAAAACGTTCTCTAACGTGTTCCAGTGAAGCTCTAGAAAAGAATAAATCTTTTCTGAGTTTAAGTGCACAGATCGTGTGATCAATACAAGATGGGCAGCTGAGGAGTTCACTTTGTTTCTTCTGAGATAGATAGCTGTGAGACTCCTTCCAGTCCTTTAACAGCAATTGCAAGTTACACTCTGCATTTAGAAGAACTTTGCTGACTGATGTCACTGTTCCCTTGTCTTAGCCATACATGCTTCTACCAGCAAGAAAGTCTAAAAAAGTGATATCTATTCAGAGAGACACTGCAACTATTCAGGTAAACATTACAGGAGGTGATCTTTTGAGGTGCCTTCCAGCCTGGGCTGTTGAGAGGCAGGTGAAGAGCCAGGTTTGTGCATAGATACTGAGAGTCAGGGTGTCCCATGCAAGGAGGGCTGTTGCACTGGCGACTGCGCTTATGCTGCTGAATCAGAAGGGTGCCATGCAGTTAATTGATTCTGTGCTTAAGATGATGTTGCTGCTTTCCAGATAAAAGGAGGTTTTATACTATGTGCAGTCCAATTATATTTTAAATAAGGAGTTCTCAAGTTTTAGTTTTTCTGTGACCATTGTGAGGAATGGACATAAGAATATTTTATAATGGACGAATAACTGCCTGCTTCAGGAAGCAGGGAAAATAGAAGCCAAATGTAAGCATGAGTAACAGCATTTACACACGATTGTGATTCAAGGGATAGAGTCACAGAACAACTTCAAAGATTCCTGCTACTCAACAGGACATTTGGAACAGACTGAGATGAGAAAAAAGCGTTCCCTCTGCATTACAAAACTCTGGCATTCTCTTTCAAACTGCTAATTAGGAAAAATAGGTAGGACCCACAGATGAAAGCACTGTATGTGTCAGTCTTAAAAATAAAGACATGATTATGGAGTTCTTGGTACCCAGCATCTGGATGTTGGTCCCCCATAATCCTGTTTGTGTATTCGAGAGACAGAATTTAGAAGAGTAAAAGACTAACTTCTGTAAATCACAGTGCAGAGTGCACTTTTTTTTTTTTCCCTCAGATTTGAATTGCTTTCTGTTTAAAATATTGATTTCCCCAAGCATTTTTGTGGGGTATTCTACCTTTAGTACTCCTGAAAGTAGATTTTTTTTTAGAGTCAAATGATTTGCAGGTCAAAGTATCATAATACCTTTGATATCATAATATATTTGATTACAAGTGTTCTTTAAGTATACCTAATGAAGTTTAAACACATGAACTCTTGCTAAACTGAAACAGAGAAAGGCATGTGTTTAGTAGGTACAAAGATTTCCACAGACCTAAAATGAAGCTTGATGAAAAAATAAAGGCAGAAGAATGACACTTATTTTGATTTTATCATATTTTGAAAACAAATGTATTGCAAAAATATGGTACAATCCAGACAGGATAAGAGTACTTAAGAAATGTATCTGCTAAGTTAGCAACTGATTCTGTGTGTGTTCATGGGAAATACTCCTTAGCAGTACAGCCTTCAAGGTGGCTCTTTCTAGCAGCATAATTGTCCTTGCATGATGAACCTTGGCCATCAACACTGAACAGTTCCAGCCCAATAAAACAAAGGACTGGAGCATGGAAAAGCAGGGAATTACAAGGAAGATGTTGAAATCTTAGGGAATTTCCCCAAATGTTGGAATTTGATAAGTAGTTATGTGGGCTTATGAAGAGCCAGCATCCTTCCCTAAGCTGAAATTCTTCTCGGTGAACGGGTGTTCAACAAATCCCCGAGTGAGAAGATGGGTGAGCACCGGTGACCTGTCAGCTGGATGCAAAAAGGGCAAAGAGTTTTCATTCTTTTTTTGGTTAAGCATGATTTTCTTTCCTTTCTTTCCTCCAGTGTGTCTTTCCAGTTTTTTAGTGGTGATGTGACTGCCTTATAAATGGCTGTGATGTTTGTAAATAAATAACTGTATTTGCCTTAATTTAATTTGGCTTGCCATAAATATAATGTCAGACTAAGGGTCATTGTATTCCTGCAAGGGTAGTGATCCTTAAAATTTGAGCACCCTGTCCTGATTTCTAAGACATTTCTCTGTGGCTTGTGAAGGATAGCTGAACCATACCAGATCCCTGTTGGACTGTTTGATTTAGGAAAGAATAACATGGCTACATGTGTGGAAAAAGTGCCTTCTGCTGACCTGTAATAGCCACAAGAATTTGTTGGCATGTGGGAATGTAATTAGGAACACGTGGATCTCAAGAGTGCAGGAGAGTTTGTGGCACAGGGGCTAAGCCCAGAAGCACCATGTGCTGAAGCTGTGAGCAGAATGACCAGTGACAGTGGTGTTAATTGTGGGTGTTGGTAGCATAGAAAAGTATGCCTGTCACATTGCTGCTTTTTATGGTTGTTGCAGAAAAAACTTACTGGGATAAAAGTATGCAACAAAAGTTGTGGCCAGAGTGAATTTAGACTTTAATTTTTAGTATCTAAGTATCTCATATCTAAGTTCATAAATTCTGTTAGAGCTGTACACATCTTTGCATGTGGCTGCAAACTCCAGTTTGATAGTAAGGCTGAGATTCTGTCCTTGTGTTTTCATCTTGGACTGAAATATTTAATCCAGTACTGTGGCCTTTTGGAAAAGTGTAAAGGAAAACAAGTCAAAAAGCAGTTTAGTGAGACCCAGTTGAACTCTGTGTGTGCAATCCAGAGGAAATGGGATCTAATGCAGATGTTACTGCTTGACCAGGTGACAGGAGTTCTCCAAAAGATGTGTGGAGTCAGCTGATAATATAAGGGCCAGATCATACAGAAGGACTGCTTTTCTGCTGGGAGGCTCTAGAATATCCGTCTGGCAAAGTGAATGTAGTGTGGGAAGAGATCACACATTAGAGAAAGCAGGAGGCCACATTTTTTCTGCACAGTTTGTACTTGGTAGGGGCTCACACCTGAGCAGCAGCAGCTTTGTCAGAAACACTGACATACAGCTGGTGAATTACTGAATGTTTTCACTGCACTGCTTTTGATGTCCTTTTCCAGGAGCCCTGCCCTGTCCACTCATCATACTGTGCATCAATCAGCCACTTTATATCGTAATATAAATGATTATTTATATCAGCAAAAGTTGTTTCTGCATCTGTGGGGTGAGTGAATATGATGTATTCTAAAGTGTTTCCTTGATATTTAATCACTATGCACGAAATCTCAGGAATAAGGAAGCCACCTTTTAATAAAAATTTCTATTACAAAATTTATTGGGCCCATCAAAGCTACTAACCAAGGCAGATTTTCATGGAGATGATCTCTTTTAATTCCCTGCTCAGCAAAGTCTCAGGTGAACTACCCATATAGGAAATGAGCTGTTTAGAAGATGTTTTGCTCCAGACATTTTGTTACAGGCAGATGAATGGAAGCCTGCATCAAAGAGCTTCATTTTTTTTCATGGTTCAATGTTCAGGTGGAATATGAGTGCAACCAAAGCAAACGCTGACAGCCTTACATTCATCTTAGGAACCTTTCCTCCCTTCCCTTGAGAGAAAGTGAGCGAAGAAAAAGGAATCTATAGAGTTGCATCTAAAATTCCCTAATTATATCACATGATATTTCTGTGGGGAATTAAAAAGTGTAAGGCTAAAATGAGGCAGATTTTTTTGTTCTCTTTTTGTTACTTGTATATGACTGTCTGTTTGAAGGTGACTGCAGGACAATATGAACACACCATTTTGTAGAGAAGAATTATCTCATTTTTAAGCTACAATAACACTTTTAATGGTCAGTATTTCAAAGTTTGAATTATAATACTGGAGATATATTTTATTTTTTAATTGGGCACATCAATTAGATATCTGCAATGACATCTCTTGGCAGCTTAAGTTAGGTGAAGACTTAATTAAACACTGACTTCATGCCTGATCAGCTTTGTACATGGATATTGCTATTTCTGATTTTACTGATTGAAAGTTGCCTGATCTAAGCTCATCTAAGACTTGCTATAGTAATAAATTAACTTTCTAGTGCATCTACATTTGTGAATAGTGAGATGATGAGCCCCCTCAAAAAGCTCCCCAAAACTCAGATTTCACACTGACAGGTGAGGTTGTGACTGGGTAGCTGTAGGAAATGCAGGTGCTAATTGGAGAGATTTTGCAGGTGATTGAGCAGTGTAAGTGGCATATACCTTTCTGTGATACTTCAGAAAAATAAAATGTATGAAGATGGTGCTCTTCATTAGTTGTTTCTCTTAAACCACGTTTTCCTGCATATTCAGCCATATGTTGTTGATCTGAAATTCTTAACAACATTCATGGAAATTTAGAATGCTAATAAGCTACTTTTCCAAAGCAGCCTGCTTAGAGAAAGTTGTGATCTGTCTTGCAGCAATATCTCATACAATTGCTGTTGCTGTGAGGTTCTTTTGAGGCAGCACCTCTTGATCTGCCATCAAAACTATGATAGCACAAACTCGAGTTTATGAGGAAGCAGAGCTGCAAATGTACCTGTTAATGTGATATATAATTTGAATGGAGGTATTGAGTAGGAATTGGCTCATCTCTATAGGACCAGACACCTGGCTGGGTTTTCACCACAGACATGTTATTGTGTCTTTCACTGGAGGACAGATTTTGGTGAAGAACCCTGTTGAGTACCAGACCTGTTCTTCCTTGTCTGGCCTTTCCTGGGTCCACCCTGGTCTGATTTCAAGCCATAGGTCTTTTATCGCTCTGGGAAACAATGCCTTTCATGAAATAGAAACAGAGTGAATTAAATATGGGTGTGAGAGAGATTGCAAGGCAAGGAGAGCAGAAGCAGACAATGTCACCACTCATGCAAGTGGATCTCTTCAGGGGTGAACAAGTATGACCTGCATGGTGGAAGGCAGTGAGAGAAGAAGACATATAACCTACTGGCAAGAGTAGGTGATGGTTTTATGTAACAGATTAAGAACATTAGTAGCAAAGTAATGATTAATGCCTTTGGTGCTTTCTGGAATGCACCTGTTGTTTCTTTTGTTTATAAATCTGGCCTTGTTTAATTAATCCTACAATCTGTCATCAGTCTAAAATTCTTGAACAGCTCTGCCTAAAGAGGGGTGGTATAATTGGGTTGATGGTCAATCTATACAAATAATACAAACCTCTGCAGCTGAATGAATATTATTCTGTGATGTTTCCCAATGAATATTGAAGAAGAAAGTAGTAACTGCATGTAGCATTTCCTTGGATTTTAAAGGACTGGAAAGCTAAATCCCACCTTAATGCTTACAAGTAAAACCAATTTTCTTCTTGATAAACCCATCCCTATTGTCTTTTAGTTATGAAATCAAGAAATCATGGTGGTGGAGTGGGATGTTTTTATATAAGGAGAGTAAGTTCCTGGTTGAGACACTGTTTCTGTTTTACAGCATGGATCAATACAGTGCTATACTCCTTTAGAATGCTAGTTGCTCAATCAGAAAGGTCCATCAGTCCAAGCCACTTTATATGGGAATTACATTTATAATTTCTTCTATTGATTTAAAAAAAAATAATTCTCCCTTACTTGAGTCCTCAAATAAAGAACTTTAATTTAAAGGAGTTGTTGCCAGCCTAGGATCTGGCCTTTATCCTCATTCCTTAACATTAGCCTGAAGGTTTAATTCAAGTTGTATTTAGTGGAATACTTTTGTAGTCCTTCATTTACATGTATGCCAACAAGCTTAAATGCACTGCAACCTTGGAAGACTTTCAAAGGAAGTAATAATTCCTCTGAAATAGGTCTTTTGAAAGCTTTATCTTGTTCTTTCTCTTTTTGTTAATCTTGGAGCCCCTTAGCATGTCAAAGCAATTTTTCTAATGTCACATCTTCTAGACATTAGCATGAAAGAGCTTTAAAAGATGATTTGAGAAAGAATAAATGTTGAATGAGCATTTATTATAGAGCCGTTTATGCTACATTTGCATTTTGACTATATTTTTGACGTGAAATGTTTGAAAAGCAGGCTAATTCGAAAGTCAATAGTCTCTAAACAATGTATACTACAAGTCTGTTTACCCTGAACTGTTTCCTTTGTGCATTAATTTACAAAAATAAGATTTCATTAGGCTTAAGCTGATTTGTTTATAGGGATGAGATTAAACTGGTCTCATTAGTCTTAACATTGAAATGGTATTCCCTTTAGAAATTTGGTAGTGATCAAAAGTTCTGTTCAAGTTATATTGAAGGGAATAGGAAAAAGCTCATCAGTCAATTGATATTGATCTTGTTTTGAGTTTTGATTCCTTCCAATTCAACAATTATAGAAAATAATTACTGAGAATACCCAGGTCTGGAATAAGAAGAATAATGTTTATTTATTACAGTACTACAAAGGAATTTAAATGAAAACATGGCAGACTGAAATTTCCTATATATGTAGTAATTAACACAGTGAAGTTCTGCACAATTTGGATGATTATCTTTGTGTGTGGAGAGTGGCCAAATAGCATTTGGAATACTGATACCAGTAGTTGTAGGCTACCAGGGTAAGACATCACGTGTCATCCATATGGGTATGTTATTCACGACATTCTGGAGAAAGTGCATAAAAGAAATTTGATTTTCAGGCATTGCAATACTTTATATAAGTAATTTTCAAAAGTCCAAGCTATTGCCGGCTTTCTGGACATAGTACTTTGGTAATTAGCAAACTGTTTGCAAAGTTTAAAGGAAAGCAAGAAAAAAAAGAGGCTCTTCCTTCCATTTTTACATTTCCAGTGGAATCTCAACTTTAGGAGAAGGACTGAAGTATTAACAAAGAGGAAAAGAATACCCAAGATTGACATCTGTAATGGTCAGGAAAGAGATAAAAGTTGAAAATGAGGAAGGTGTGGGCACCCAGCAGGGAGTAAAAGAAAGCTAGATGAGCTTTATCTTCCAACAGCTGTCCTACATGGAAGCAGGACTCCTCTTATAGCCCCCAGATCTGTCATGCAATAGCAACTTGGAGAGAGATTGATCTTTTAACTCCAGGAGACATCTCTAAGGAGATCCAATAGTCATTAGTTGTCACAAATAATGTCTCCTAAAACTTGTTTTGTATTCATACACATTAACATTAGTTCATATTATTTTTGAAAATTACTTGTTTGGAAGGCTGAGTTGTTAGGGGTTTTTAATGCAGAGGGTTTTATCATAATGATGTGATTATTATTATTATTTCCTGGATGACATTTGTGTTCTAATTTCTGACATGCTCCTTCACTGAGTCCTTAGTGCAGGAAAGATTCAGATTCTGTATTGGTACCACAGGGAAGGATTGGAGTGAGAATTTAACCATTACATAAATCCCATAAGCAACAGTCTTGATTTAAGTAAGGCAGAAGCGAACTTAGTTTTCCTCATCTTTGCTATAATTCAACTCCTTTTGCCATCCAGAGAGGAATTGCAATTTCCCCAGCATAGAAACCTTAAAATACTGCTAATAACCCATCATTCTGATGTCAAGGAAGCCATAATCATTCTAAGTATGGTTAATGTGCAATTACACAGAGCTGCCCTCCTTAAACAATCCTTTTTAAGTTCTCACAACTTAAAGAGGGCAAATCTTGTGGTGCCAAATTGTAGAGATCAAAGAGCCCTGGTAGTAGCAAGGATTCTAAAATGCCAGTGCTATCAGAAAAAGGGGACTCTGCAAAAATAAGCAACTTCTCCATGGGTGTTCTTGGGGGTATATTTCTCACTCATCTTGAGATATCTGGTTTAGTTTTTTGTTGTGTTTTTTAGAAGGCTCTGTTGAAATATATATTCCCAGAGCAGCAACTCACTGAAGAAGATTCACTAAACAACTAAATAAAATGTGGTTTTCTGTAAGTATATACATCTTCAGGTACAGAAAAGATGTCTGGACTATTTGATTAGATGTTTATATACACAAATGTAAATACATATACACACACACAAGTGTGATCTATCACAGATGTGTGTTTGTGTTGTACATTTAAACATACGTATAGAGCTGCCAGGGCTACCCCAGGATCTTATAACAATTATTCTAATACTTGAAGTGAGAATCTAATTGAGAGGGGATGTCAGGGAATGTTTAAATCTGATACATAACAGACCTTGAATGGACTCCCCTTGACTCTTCAGATGGTATTTGTTGTAAGGGAGTACATAAAGAACAAGGGAAAGATTTACACTCTTACTGTTATTCTCAGACACACAGAGGCACATATAGAGAAAAGAAAGAGAAACTATTTGTGAACTTTGTGAATAAGGTAAGTGTTCTCATAAAAGTGGGATTTTTTAAAAGGGAATTGCTGAAAATGGCCTAAGAATAAAACTTTTGAACAGTCTCCTTTTTTCCCTTGGTATGAACAAAAGCTCTAAACGCTGTAGCCTTTAACCTTTTCAGGTCTTTCTATTCGTTTTCTGAAGAGATTTACATGAGAGATGTTCTTTTTTGTTTGAGCTGTTTGATATAGGTGATGATCATGTAAGTGCAAGGGCCTATCTTTCTCAGGATCTTAGACCCCAGCACTGAGCTAAAAGCTTGCTCTCAGCAGTGGATAGCAGATGAAAATACCTCTGTCCTTCTTCAAATATTATTCCCCTGGAAGTTTTAGCATTTCAGGGCTAATTCTTTACTACTTGGGTGCTTCCAAAACCTAGCCTTGAGATAAAACTGTAAGAGGTTGTACAGTACCCTGGGCAATCCTAAGAGGGCATCTATGAGTATGAAGAAGTTGCCTGGGCGCTGAACTTCCTCAGTCATGATATCTGTAGCAGTCTGTGTCCCTTCTCTCCTTCTATATATATGAGTAACTTCTGCCCATGCATTTAGAGATGAGAACAGAAGCAGCCTTTAACTGGGAGACTTCTCGGGGAAGATAAATTCTGAAGTGAACAGTCCTATTGTCTGAGTAAATTCTTGCCCTGTGCATGCCTTTTGGAAACTCAGTCATTACTAAAGCATAGCAATTCAGGAAGCAGAAGGGGCTTGTAGCTGGGCTTTAACATTAAGTCCCTCTCACTTCCGTACATTAGAGATTTTGTACTTTCTTTTATATGAATAAATAATAGTATACTAGGCAAATGCTGGTGTTTCTGAAGTTGGCTTACCAAAAAAAAAAACCCTAAAGAAAAATCCCAAACAAACCAAACTATTCCATTTACCAGATCTAGGACTTAATTTATTGTCCATAATGGATTTTTTTTTTTCAGATTCCAGCTAAATTAGTTTTTCACTTTGCTGCGTACTTATCTTGCAGCTTAACCATTTCTTTCTTTGTCACTCAAGACTTGCTTTCTAAAATTTATTCCATGTTATTTCCTCTTCAGCAGGAGGAATTATTGAACTATTAGAGCAGTTTAGCAATTTCATCATATTTCACAGTGCGTTGCATAATGAGTGCCTTATATTGTATTCTCTTCTTTCCTGCCCAGCTCTCACTTGATATATCTGTTTTATGTGTGCTGCTGTCTGGGATAGTATCAGCACTGACCACTGATCCAACAACAGCTGCTACTATATTTTGTCAAAATTGCTTTGAATTCTATGATAAGAACAAGTAATTTCTGAACCTGCTGCTGATAGCTGAGTAAAAAAGCCCGGTTTGCTTTTGGTTCCACACCCCCCACACCCCCCCCCAGTTATGATAATCTGCTCTAATAAAAACCTCTTCTAAATAAATTTTGTTTCACTAGAAATGTAGGTATTAGAAAGCACAGAGAACTTAATTTTCAGGAAGACAGGAACTGGAGACTGCAACAGCCACCTCCTCTGACAATTGCCTTGCGCTCTCTCCTGAGCAAACCCTGGCCATACAGGGTCAGAACTCATTGCTGAGCAGAGCCTTGGATTGCATTCACCTATTTAGATACAAGCCACAGTATGCCATTTTATAAGCTAATTTATGCACATTTGGTCACTTCCACTCTTTTTAATTTATTAATTTTTACTTTTCCATTCTGAATGAGCCCTAGTGTTGGAAGTTAGCTTAATCCAGTTCATGTACACAACAGCTTTGTTCTTTAGTAGTGTGCTCTCTGTCTCTTGACTTTCTCTCTGTTATTGTGTTCTTCATGTAATCCTGCTTTTCTGATTTTAATTTCATAAGTTCATTTTCTTTCCTTGGAAAGATACCTTTCAATACATATATTTTTTCAATTGTCAAATTTATGTTCTCACTCTATAAATAACTTTCTCTCTTTCATGCAAGTGCTTAATCTTGTGGTGATGATGTTGTTGTATTATTTCTGATACATTTGTGCAAAGCATAATACGCAAAATATGAATAAATATTAATAAACACTGACATTATCTTTCTCACAAGCATTAAAAGAAATAGAAAAAACCAAATTCTGCTCCTCTGAGGTAGACACTTTAGTGTTCTGAATATATCCTTGGAAAAATGTAATAGTGATCATGGGCATGTGAAAGTATTAATTCTACATTTCATATGCTGTATTTTTTTAAGCTGTCACTCTTACAGCTTCTTTGCTGAAAAGAAATTCAGCTTTTGGATAGTAAAACAATGCTGTGTAGGGCAGATATTTTTATATTACAGTGCCCCCTTCTACTTTAATGTAGTAGACTCAGAACAGTGCAAATAGTCTAAAAGTTACCTCTGCTAGTTAGCTCTTTTGCAGGCAGAAGTTGGTAGTTGAAACTGTAGTTTTCAGCTTAAACTTCTGACTAATTTTGTTTTTGGAAAGTGAGGAAATGTTAAGTATAATGTACCAAAGGCTGGCCCTTGGTAACTGTGCTCTTACTTAAAACATTAAAAAAAAATGACCAAGAGCTGCCTTGTCTTCTTCTCTGAAAACAGAAAAAAAAGGAATGAAAAAGAGAGATGCCCAAGAGATTTTGAACAGATGAATACCTTTTGAGGTACAGGTTAGGAGCTAAAAAAAAAAGGCAGAAGCCAGACTTCAGAACCAGTGAATCCCCTTGGAAGTTAAACAGCTCCCTGGTTTCTCAGACTGGTTTCTCATTGTTTCTGGCTCCCTGTAGGAGTTCAGTAACCTTAGAACCAGGGCTGATCTACTTCTGTTTCAAGAACATCCTGTTTCTATGTTCTTGAACATACTAAGCTATCCTGGTGGAAGCAGTATCTGAGGTTGAGTTGTTGATCAGCAATTGAACAGAATATAAACTTGGGTGTTTAATTAAAATGTTCATTCACAATGCAGCTTTAGAGTGACATCAAATGGGATGTGCAACACAAAATTATATTCTAGTAACTCTCCCTACTGACTGCGGTCTTTTATTAACATCTCATGTTTTTTCATGTCCCTGGGTCCTGGTTAATCAGCTGTTACTTTGATACTTTTGCTGGTATAAACAAAACTTTTGTGTGATATAAGCACACAGTGTGCTTCCATGGAGAGAATATACACAATGCTGATGTATATATCTCCCACATAGTCTCATAAATAGGCATTAAGCCCTATTTATGCCTATTCATCCCTGCTCATTGACATGGAATATAAGAATGTGCTGGTCCTGCTATTTTTTCATGTTATAACTACAGCGAACAATTCCAAGTTTCAACATAGTGTGATGAAACTTGTGTGTGAAATGGAGCTCCAGGGATGCTGTTTTGTTGAGCATGTGACACTGGCCTTTGGAATGCTGGGGCTGGACACAGATGGGTTTCTCTGCAGCAAGGCTGGTTTACCCTGGCTTGATATCTGGCTGCTGTTTTCCTCTGGGTTCAGTTTGGTATTCTGTGATTGAGCAAAACTCCAACTGACTTCAATTAAGGGGTTGGCCTGGGTAGGCACTAGTGTAGTAAGTCTTTTTAAGGTGTTAACATCACAAGTCTTGAATGCATGTGGAGGTAAAAAGTTGTCATGTAGGACACTGCAACAAATCCACAAACTGTTCCCAGGCTACTCAGGTCAAAGGTCTCCTGTAGCTCCCTACCACCCAAGATGAGTATTGTTTGGGTCCTGGAGGAGCAGGATTCTGCAAGTACCAGTAACTGGGACTTGTCTGTCCAATTAATAATCAGAAAAAAATGCAAATATAAAGGGGAACTCGTAGTGATCCTACTATTAAAGCATTAAATGTTTTGTAGCATAAGAGCACTAAGTCAGACTTCTCTAAAGCATTTGAAATTAGGACCCTTTTAAAAAAAATACATCAGTTGTAAAGGAAAAAAAAGCTTCAAAGCTGCTTTTTCTCCCCCTTGGAAACCTGCTGGTGTTAGGATAAAATGAATAGAGAAAAGAGAAAGGTTTGCCTTCTAATAAAGCATCTGTTGCCCACTTTGAACATTTCTTACTTCTTTGTGAGTGTGCCTCTTCAGTTATGGTGACTATTGACAATGAAGAACAGAGGTATAGAAAAAGACAATACCTGTTATATAGCCAATATTTCTGATTTCATGTCACTTTGAACAGAATCTTCATTTGACCACATGCTGTGTCCAAAAGGAATTTCTTTGTTGGCTGATCCAAAGAGGCTGTAAGATGCTCAAAAAAGTAAACTGCAGGAATCTGTTCAATAAAAAAGATAAAAACAAACCTTACAATTCATTCAGTGCACTGCTATCACTTTTAACTTCAGCCTATTTTGGCATGCTGCATAAAAACTGAATTCAAATGACTTGTGCTTTTTTTTCTTCCCTTTTTAAAAAATATTATTAATTCTGTGCATGGATTATAGAATTCCTTCATCTTGGAAATAAAAGGTAATAAACAACTTCATGCAGACTCAAAATGGGAGAAGGAAGAAGAGGGACACATGGATTGTTTAGAAACCTGTGGATGATTATTTTTGCCACTGAATTTCAGCTGCTGGAACCACACTTTGTGAGGGCTCCCCTCCACAAAAGATTTGCAGCCTTTTGCAGCTGAGGATCTCACCTGAGTGATTCAGCAAAATTTTGTCCAGACCTCAGACACTTTATTTTTCTTTCTTCTGTGAATGCCTACAATTCAAGGCCAAAATGGGAGGAGATTGTATTCTAAGGGCTTCCTTCATCTCTTCCCTGTCAGCTCTTGTCCTGCTTGCAAAGGATAAAGTCAGCTCGTGACTGGCCATTGAAGCACTAAGCAAAGGCAAAATAATGAAATATAAAGTTTGACCCAATTCAACTGAGTTTAATGAAAAAAGAAGCTGCTTTCATTTTAAATGGATATGGGAAAGAATGAAGTTTTGAATAGACAAACATTTTGATCTTTGAATCATTTAGAGTAGATAAAATTGCCCAGATGACTTCCTTTGCAGTGCTTTATTTTGGTACTCTTAAGCTCCCTAAAATTTCCCCTCAGATTCTTTCCTATTTTAGCCTAAAGTCTATTTTAGAATTTAAAGAAGAGCACTTGTAGGTTGTGGCTGTGGGGTTTTTGTGCTTAAAAATATGCATGTTTTTTTCTTGTGGGTCAAACTACTCATGAATAGGAGGGCACCTGTGAGTTGGGGCATAACTCATTTAAGAGTAGTGAGGCCCTCTGCTCAACAAGGATGTTCTTAATTACTCAGATATAGTTAAGGACACAGATTTCCTATATGCCTGAATTGTAAAGATGCTCTGAGATGCTCACATAGTACAATAGTGAGAGCCTTTAGCACATGGATGTAACGATTGCAGTTGAATTTTATTGTGATTGTAGTCTAGTCACAATTAGTCATGTGAACTATTAGACTGGACTTTTAAACATAGAGGCTAATTTTAATTTCTCAATTGCAATGTCTACAACATAAGAAATATTGCATGTTTCTGGAAGGAGTTGAGGCACATTATAAAAAAATTACATCTATCAGACACTTTCTGGTATTTGTGTGAAATCCTGTGGTGATTGATTAAAAAAAAAAAAAGACATATATAGGTCTTTCAAATATTACAAACAATTGATATTATATAGACATATATATAAACTGAGGTTGATTTCAACAGCAGTGTGGTTCATACCAGGGTACAAAAATTGGTATATGAAATCAAATATGCCATCAATCAAATTTAGTGTCAGAGACATTACAGGATTTTGCAAGAAATAATCTTGTGACATGATCCTACTCTTTGAACTCAATAGGAAAGCTCATTGAAGTTAATGGAGCAGGGCTGAGTCCTTGCAGAATAACCTGTTCCTACTGAGAAAGTGTCTCTGTAACCCTTTCTGTAACAGTGGTTGGCACATAAACAAACTGGAGAGGACTTGGATAATTTCTAATAGTAACTTAACCCACTTATTTTGTAATGACATTCTTGTAAATATCTAATTTCTTTTTCAGTATCATTCATGTCACTGACTAAAATTTTTCATTTTGCAGTGAGTACCACAGATTTAATAGCTTTACTGTTGAGTTTTTACTTTTTTTTTTGTTTTGTATTTATGTCTTTTCTTTTTAATTCACTCTACCTTCCTATGTATTTTAAAAGAGAGCAAAAAAGAAACTTCATCCTCTTATCCATATCCTTCATTACTGCCAAGTTTCTAGAATATTTTCTGTCCATTCTCTAATATTCTGAAATCCATTTGTTTGTTTTTACTGAAAAGTGAAACTTAATTACCCAAGCCCTGGTGCCATGAAGGAGCAATGCCCCGGTTCATGTAGGTGTTTGAGAAAAGTCTGGAAGATCATGGCCCTTTGAGAAAAGGTGACACAAGCCTTGGAAACACAGGTTTGTGCATGACGTACAAGGTGAATGAACTCTGCTCTTGAATAAGTTTCTCTGGGTCAGTTCCTCAGTCTGGTACAGCTGAAACAATCGGCTTCTGCTGTGAGGCTGACCAGGCTCGCTCTGGGATGGGTGGCAAGATTTGTGCTGACAGATCATGTTTCTAACCAGATTTGAGCAACAGTCCCTTCCTTTCACTGTCTCTCGTTTCAAATGAAGCCACAGCAGATACTCCCATTTAATCATTAGCAATTTACCTCTAGGCTGGCCACCCTATATCTCATTTGAATTCCTCGGTCTGCAGACACTGCCAGCTTTCCCAAGGGTTTTACCCTTTGAATTATGCATTTCTTCTGTCAAGTCATCAATAAGTACTCAGAGCAGATGTATTTCTGTAATTGATTAGTTATCTCTTCATGGCAAATAGTAGAGTTTGTGATCGAGTGAGCAGGTTCATAGATTCCCTTGATCAAAGCATCAGAATCTGATTATACTTCTTATAAAGAACATCCTTTGAAGTGGATCAGCACTCAAGTAATTCAATTACCTTCTTTCTGGAAAATTCATCTTGAAAGGAGGTCATTTGCTCAGGTACAAAGAGGTGGAAGATACTGTTTCCATTATGACCCATGTGGTGACTTTATGTCTGCCTCAGAAAAAAAGGAGTATGTAAAGATTATTTATTCTGCTGTAGAGATAAAGGTGTGGGGGTTTTAATTCTGTACATTAAATAGATATGATACTTTCTGTGAAATGGATCCCCTATATATTCATTTGTGTCTGACCTTTTCTATAGTTTTAGAAAAAATGAACAGTTACCAAGTTTAAACTTAAACACTTGCTTGTTAGCCAATTTAATAGCTCTTATTCTCCTCATAAGTTTAGATGAAAGTCCCTTTTTCAAACCAGGCATCACTCTTCTTTTTTCTCTCCTTTTACCTAGGGTTGAAAGTTTCTAAGGGATATCCAGTAATCCAGGAATTATTTTTCCACACTTTGTCTTTCCCAGGAATGCATCAACATTTCTAATTTCATTATTAAAATAGATCAATTGTTCTTATTAAGTAACAAAAGAACTTTAATACAGAGATGAAAAGTACTGTTGAATATTAAAGCTGAGAACTTCCAAGAAAAAAAAATGGAAAAAAGTAAAAAGCATTTTTAATTTGAGCACTTTTAAGTGTGAGAATTGTGTTATAGATTTCCTTCTTTAACATTAAATTCTTAGTTTTATTTATACTGTAGGTACATAGGAAGTTTTCAGCACAGTTTTGCATTGCTTCAGACAAGGCCTATATGAAATCCTGTTAGTACTAAAGTCTTCTGTACTCAGTTAAGGAGATATGGTGGGGCATAATTGCTCTGTAATATAATAATTTTCATCCTGACACCATCAGGAAGACTTCAAATTGATGGAAGAGATTTTTTTCCCTCATGTGGAGATAGTATCAAAATATACTAAACCAAAATTTGTTCTTTTTTTCTTCTACTCAGCAACACCTTTGCTATAATCTTTCCTTTCTTGTCAATAGGTAGATCAGATACTAGGAGAACCTTTTTTTCTCTTTAAAGGGGGTCTTCTGGCTGTAGGAGCTGACAAACATTGTGTGGTTAAAAGCTAACATGAAAGCTGAATGAGTGAAAAGAAGTCAGGTTAAGAAAATGGAAAAAGTCGGCCTTTTAAAACAGCTATAGAAGTACCCATCTCATTCTGCAGCATGTGGAATATTTGAATGGAGGTGAAACGAATTAGGTAAGCTTGTATTCTTTTTTGCCTTCATTCTCTTTTGGATGTGAAGGTATCAGAACAATTTTAAAAGTTCTCTTACACATTCTTTATCACTGGAAATCAGGGAACATGTGACAACAATACTTCCTAGAGTGGTGATACACATGGTAGATCTTTATAGTTAGCTTGAATTATGTGAGATTTTACTTTAGATCTCGTACCATTCATCCTCTGCTGGTGGATGTTCAGTGTCCCTTGATAAATCTGTCTATCGTAGAGCACAATTAATTAGTAGTTTGCATTTTACCAATACAAATGAATAAAATGCTCTTCTCTGGAAGTAGTTAGATAATGTGAGGACCACAGAATGAGACTTGCTCTATGTAGTGCAGGCTAAATGCAGGTCAAACTCTGTTAGGGCTGTTAGACCTGTTGAGTCAATAACTCATCCTCCATTACAAAAATCTCCTATGAAGCAATATTGTGTTGCTTTGGCACAGTTGACTTAATTATGACTATTCTGCACAGCTGAATGTCATGAAATTATTTTTCTCAAAATGACCATATATTGAAAGTTCCAGATTTTTTGCTAAAGCAAAAGTCCATTAACTTGATTACTTTACTTTTAAGTTCATGTCTATATGTGAATTGGATCAATATAAATTACTTTGAAGTGGAAAACTATAATCAAACAGAAAAAAACCATAAAAATTACTTAACTGCTTCTTTGTTTCGACTGCTGTCCACTTAGCATAATGAATGTGGAAATATGTATGTGACCATGGAGTTATTCCACTGAAAGCCATGGAACACTGATAAAATATAGACATGAATGCTGGAGCAGTAGCCAAGGGATGAGGATGTTAAGTGGATGAGACTGTTGAAATGGGAAAGGAAATCATTAAATGTAGGTGTCAGGGTTTTGACATGTGACTATGACTTTAGGCAATTTTGCAACTGATACTGAAAAGAAAAGAGGAAAAAAAAAGAAACATCCTATTGAAAGAAAAAGTTTTCAGGCTTTGCAGACCAGAAATATAAGCTGTTCAAACAGACCACCGAAAACACTATTACATTTTCACATGTTGTACTTTTTTAATAGCTGCAGTTTGTGGTGGTTTATCAATGGAATGGCAATGGAACACCTGGACTGACCTTTTGGGGGGGCCTGGAGCCCAACTGGAGTAATGCTGCTCCCCACTGTCAGTAGGGCACAAGCCTGGGTGCTCAGGAGCCCTGTCTGATGGGTGAATGAAGTGGAGGCTTAATTCTTTCTTCTCTTATTCTCTCTCTCTCTCTCTGTGTACCTCTCACTGTATCTTACACAAACTTTGAGTCATTAGTGGACTGCCTGCTGTAGAGATCTCTGGGCTTTACAGTCTGGCAGTCTGTCACTGGAAAGGAGATCTAAATCAAATCACAGCAGAGAAGAAGAAAAATTTCTCTTGTGAGAGCTGTCACCTTGCTTTTAAAGATGGCAAGGATTTGAAGGGCAAAAAAAAAAGTATTCAGAAAGAATGTATTTCCATAATCCAGCAAACTTTTTCTGGTTTGAAGTATTTTATAATTGTGCAGGGAGTTTTCATTTGTCTCCTTGGTCTTTGTGACCTCATATACATCTTTGGTCACTCACATCCCAGTGTTCACACTAATCTTTATCCATCCCATCCATGGAAAACTCTGACAGCTCCTATGAATAACTCCTGAAAATAAATAATGTTATGTTGGTATCAATTATAAATGCTAGAAATATGCATCTGTTTCCAGCTAAATACTGAGTCCCCAGTTTTCCAGAATATATGGAGCTGTGGTAAATCTTTGTTCTGTATTCCCTTTAAAAATAATTAATAAAAAAGAATTTGTAATTCTCTTGAACTTGACACTGCAGCTGGACTACAGTAAAGATTTGAATGATATCTCTACTGTAGTGAAATGTGTTTGGTTCTGTGTAAGAAATTTTGCCAATATCGTGTCTACACTTGTTGTTGTGAATGTATGATTTTTCTTGTGACTTTTTTTCATCACGCTGGAATGACTGTAATTTCTTTTTTCCTTTATCTCTCCATGTGAAGGGAAAGAAAAAAGGACAAAGGCTGTGGTGCCAGGCTGTGCTGGCAGAAGCCTCACTGGCATCAGACAGAGTGAGCACCTAACTCAGTTTCTTGCACTTTTAGCAAATCAGATTAATATCAACTGTAGTATATTTTTCTTGATCTGAAAATGCTTTCATCAGCTTGATTTGGGCTTTGTGTTTCACAATGCTATGTTTACATCACTGTCAAGTGACATCTGAAATAAGTTCACAATTTCTTCTTCCTCTTGGGAACCTTTTCTAGGTAATATGTGCCTGACTTCTGCAAACCTCAGGTACTTTCTCAAATTGCAAAGCTACAGGACACTCCCAAGCTGAGGTGCTTGATTTCAGAATTAGGTTGTCTGATAATTAATGAAGCGTCCCTTGTGTTCTTTTGAAAAAGTCAGGCTCTGAAAGGTGGAGGAAATGAAAACTCCAGTGTGACAGCAATTCCACCCAAGCCATATGATTAACGTGCTGGGATAGATTCTCAGCTGTGCTGAGTTTGGCCTTCGTGAAGCTGAGCAGAGCCAGAGGCAGCGGTGGCACAGAGCCACCTTTGCAGTCCTTTGATGTGGGGCCAGCCAGGGGCAGGACTGGCTGTCTGTGCACTTGAAAGCAACCTAAGAGGTGTTTTACACTGTGCAGTTATAATGGGGAGGTAGGGGCTGTGACCCCCATAACTGTCCCTGCCCCCCTTCAGCGCTACCCTGGGCATTGCTCTGTTCTGCTGCCCAGCCTGACTTAGGACACTATCACTTGTCACCAGGAACCATGACTGCATCTTTACAGGTGCTGCTTTTAGAAGTAAAAAAGTAGTCAAAGTCTGATGCAAAAATATTGCCTGTTACATTTACATGTAGAAGAAAATCCCTCTTTACCCAATACATTAATTTTTATTTTGAAACAAACCCATTTTTAATTGTCATGATTTCAATATCTAAATCTATTCTATTGTGTTACTATTAATGTTGAATAAATATTTTATTTTTAGAAAGCCTATTTACCACTAAATGTTTTTCATTTAAGATATTTGAGGGAAATAACTTGGCATTTTACATTTGCATATTGGAAAAACATACATTTCCTGGGTTTGAGATTAATGTGTTTATCACAGAAATATCCTGTAGATTCTTCCACTGGTGTGATCTGATTTTCAGGATCTGAAGTTTTCAAACTATTCCATTAAAATTTTTCTTTTCAAAGGTGAGAGCTATTTGAAATAGAAGGCTTGCTATTTGCTGCCACTGGCATGCTCTTTGAACTAGCTTGTCTAGATTTTTTCCCTTTGGATGAGACCTTTATGGAAGAAGGGACAGATGATCCTGTGTGTCTGCCCAGTGTGTGGTTTCTGAAACATCTGGTGCTGGCTCTGTTGGAGACAGTGGAGTGGGGGACAGGGAAGAGGGGGAGGAAGCATTCTTTTGGAAAAACTGCTTTTTCTCTTGTTTATTTTAAAATCTTATCCTGAACATCTTCAGATTGCTCTAGTTTTGAAATTCTGGCTTTGTGTCCAGTGGATATTAGTGAGTTATTCTGTTCTCATACATGTTAAGTGTAGAAACAGTGCAAAAAAATGAGAGCCCTATGGCACACTTTTCCTGAAATAATATTGTTCAGTGATCAAGCTAGCAAAGTCTGCATCCTAGTACAAATCTGTGCTTAACTTTCACGTTTACAAATTGTGATTGCATTACCTTTTCTTGCAGCTTTAATGTTAATTTAATGTTTAATTATCCTATAAATCCTCTGTGTATGTGAATGTACTATCACACGTGCTGCCTGGGAGGGGGTACATTGTGCTGCTCCCACCCCAGGCTGTATTCCTTCTCTTGTCTGAAAGCATAGGAAACACTGAGCATACTTCAGATCTTTGAAATCTCTATATCTTACTTCATCTGGAAAAAGAAATGTGTTTCCTGAACTCTTTTAAATCTCTAGGTCTGAAAGGAAGAAGTTAATTAAAAAAAAAAAAAAAAAAAAAAAAAAAAAGGCTAAAAAACCCCTGAAGTCTGAAAACATATGAAAAGTTGAGTGATGCAGAGGTGCCAGGCTAAGACTCTGTTGCTAACAAAGATCCATTCAGGTAAAGCATTATTATTAACTTCTGGAAAAATGTTTATCAATTAAATTCTCATCTGTTCCTTCCTAAACAGTCCGGTTTTAGGAGAGAGTTTTGCAACCAGCTTTGGACATTAAGAAAGGAAAGGCAGCACAGCTATAGAGAAGTTGGATAGAAGTTGGACTGGATAGGAAGTTGACTGAGACAGGGAACTTCATAGAAGGCTGAGGCCCAGCAAGCAGCATTTTGGAGGGAGAAGATGGACTTCAAAGGGAGAGCACAGGCTGGGGACAGGCAAGAGAGACTTTTAAGTGGACTTTAACTCCTCTAACCAATAACACAGAAGCTCTGTGCTCACCAGTCTTGACCCAGCTCCAGCTTGAGCCTTTTCCTCTTCTCCCCCTTAGAGAAAATAGCTTTTGTTCATTGTTAAGAAGAAAACGTCAGTGTGTTCACAAGGGAGCAGCATCCATTGCATGATTGGAAGCCCTTTCATGCTTTTCCTTCTCTATTTCCATCACTGTTTTAGGAATATCTTCTCTTTTGTGACTCTTTACAATTGATGGCCGTGGACCAAAATTGTTCCTCTGATTTTTTTTTAAATTTTTTTTTGTGAGCTTCCAGTGGGAAACCATAAAGGGTCTAATTCTGAGATCACCATTTCAGGATACTTGGTACTTAAAAGAATCAAGACCTTAGAAAAATTACTTCTCATAGTAGTGGTAAAGCTGACCTAGAATATTTCCAAAGGAAAGTCTTTTCTGTGAAATATTAAGTTAACAAGACGTGTTAAACTCATGTGTCACACTTTGAAAGCTTGAGTTTAGAAGTGGGAAGCTCTCTAAATTCACAAGAAAGATGAAAAAGGCAAGAAACAGGGGAACAAGAGGAGAAGGACAATGTAAGGCAGTTTTTCTTAGCCCTCTGTGACCAAGGAAGGCTCAGAAAGTTACAGCCTGTCAGATTGATAGAAACGGCTGGCAGTTATTTTACTCAAGTGAGTAAGATTTCAAAAATGGGAAAGACAAGGGCTGCACATTAAAGGTCTCTGAAGCTTTCCAAGACCTCCTCTTTTACCAGTTACATTCTCGTACATAAACCAAAATGGCTTGTGGACTCTTTTAAGTTTTCTCTAACACATCTTTCTAGAAATGTTTAACTCCAAAGTGGAAATCTATAAGTATCTTTACAGTATAAAATTAATCTATGAGTGAGTGGCTGTGTACTATTGGCAACTTTCTAATTGGAAATTTTTATGTGTTATAAAAATGTAATTAATTGATCTTGGAGCAAATTACAAAATGATGTGAATCTTGGACAGCAGCATAAATGTTGCGTGGGTTCTACTATTTTATTTGTTGATTATTATATATGTAATCTTTTGGGTGAGCGCCTTAAAGAATAGGAACAATAAGTGTCCTACAGTGCGAAATAAATGCAGACTTTTCAATTGTAGAGTGGCACTGCTCTTTCCTGCTCCATCATGGCATTTTTTTGGACACAGCAGGTTGGCACAGAGCAGTGCAGGCCAGGAGAGCAGCAGCAAAGCTCTGCTGTTCCAGGCCACAAGCTCCTCAGCAGTCTCCTTGCTCTGAGCAACCTCCTTAACACAGGAAAATGCTCCTCCCATGACCATCAGGCTCAGACTCACACTGAGATGAGAGGATCAGCTGCACAGTATTGTTATCCCTAAATACTGAAAATTAATGATATTTTAAATAAATAAAATTAGAACTTAGTTTTCTGGTTTGTGGGCTTGTAGGGTATGTTTGAGTGACTCTTCTCAGAAACCGCAAAGGCTAGAAACTTTCCTTCTTTTGTGATTCTCATGTTATTAACTGGCTCCAGATGTTGTAACTGTACAAACACGAGTTGTAACTATATCATTCATGTATCAGCATCGGGAAGGGCAGTCTGAAGAAGCTGATCGTAATTTCTTCTCCAAGAGGCAACATTGAAGGCAATTAGGTGTAGCTGAGCAGTAAATATTTGAGAAGTAAAATGTGGCCATGGAGAATAATAAAAGATAGTTTGGGGTTTCCCTGGGACCACTAAATACAGAAAGGTCATCCAATTAAAAGAGAGCAGAAAGAAAATAGGTACCTCACTTATTTTTCTGCTTCAGCGCCACGTAGAGAGGTGCTTTAAGGGATGCAGGGTGCTCACAGAATGAATCTGTGAGAGGCCAAAGTCTACTGTAAAAAGGAGAAAATTGTTTGTAGAATAATTTGCACATACATAAAATAGATTGAAATGTTGCATACTCCTTACACTAAATCTGAGGTGTTATATCTGTATGAAACACCATACTGGTGGTCTAGCATTGACTAATACAGGCTCTACTAACTCCTGTGAATAGACATACTTGTAGTGAAACGTTTAAAATGTAGAGGCTAAAAAAGATGTCATTAGAGTGATGGATTCTCCAGTAAATGTTCCCTTTGAGAAAATGTGTCATAGTATGTATTCTCCTCTATAAATTGTACTAGTTTGTGGTTTAGAAAAACTGAAAGGAAATTGGATATTGGAATTGGGTTTTTTCCCTCGACTGTGGGAAATCCTGGCTTAATAGCAAAATTCAAGACAGTATGTGAAAAGTATGGAGAAATCAACATATCAGGTCATGGTAGACCCACTGTATTTGTGCATTTAATGCTTCCTTTTGGAGTATCTTTTCAGTACAGCTGGATTTTATCTGATTACTACTCTGATGCTCAAGAACATGCACAGACTTACACACACTGAACTCTCGTAAAAGTATTTTGAAAAAATAGCAGGATATCAATTATTCCATGCAAACTGCTGAAGTAAACCGTACTACAAATGCAAATCCCACCCACTGCTGAGGGTGTAGCTGCACTTGAAGAGACAGATGAGAACCAACAGCATTGTAGTGAATTAAAGCAGTGTTAGCAGATTGGACTGGGGCTTGGATTTTATTTTTTTTTTTTTAATTTGTAAGGAAAGCAAAACTACATTTATTGTCACTCAGTTTAGAAGTCACCCCAAGCCTGGCTCTGATTCTGAAGTGCTGTCACCTCCTCTGTGTGCAGGGTGTGCAGATGGGGCGAGGTGGCTCTGCAGGGGCTGCACGGGGAGCACAGGGCAGTGTTCCCTGCATGGAACAATAACACCAGGACCTGCACTCCTACTGCCCTCCCATCCCTGCTCAGCACACTGGCTGCCACCTGCACTGCCCGTGAATTCTGCACTGCTCATGTCCCAGTTCAGACCGCGCTTACACCGCCTCACTCATACAGAATCTGGGGCACATTATACACAGGCCTCTGAGATGAAAGGCCAGCCCTGAACAAGCCATTCTCCCATGGAATCCTCTCAGTCAGTCAACCTCTAATGAAAAACACTAAGGAGCATGTTTCCAGCTCTTCTCTGGGTTTGGCCAGCTTCTAAAACCTGGCTAATTGTCTACATGTGTATTGTTCAGTTGAAACTCTGTCAGAAAACAGTCTATCTGGATGGGTTTAAAAATTAGCTCCCCTCCTGTAAACCATGTTACTCTAGTTTAAGCTGGAGGGTAAATGCCATAGATAATTTAGGTGCGTATTCTACTACAATGCACAAAGAGAAACTAAGCCATTTCTTTCAGTTCAAGACCCCACTGGGTTAATGAAATGTTATTAAAATAAACAGCTCACCTATGTATTTGCTAGCTGAGTAATCAACATAAGGATATTGCTTTGAGAATATGGCCAGCAAAAAGGTGAGCAAAGTTGACAGTTAATACTAATACTTCTGTAGGTAAAATTATATCTGCCTGTTTGTATACTTTTAAAGGAAAATTAAGATGTTCTTTATTGCATTTGAAAGAGGTGAGGTGTGTTTTGTTAACTGCAATTTTTAAACTTTTGCCATAATATGTGTTATGCTGTATTACAAGTCAGTTTTCCTTTAGGAACAAGAAGGAAGTTATTAGACTGAATACAACTTCACCTTATTCATTATCACAAATTGAAATGAGGACTTGTTCTGCTTACAGTAGCTCGTAGATTGCTATCATATGTCTAAAGATAGGCTTTAACTTAAAAATAATTTCTGGGGGCTTTTGCTTATGATCAATTATTTTGCATTGTCCAGAATGAATAAGTGTAGTAGAAATTTATTTAACTACAATTCAAGTTGGCTACTAGCCAGTCTGGTTTTATTTGTTTGATAGCTTAAGTGACAAAAGCAAAAAAGCTTTTGTGCTTTTTTTTGCCCATCCTTTTCACACACACTAAGACTCTTTTTTGCCTACTGGGACTTAAGTTTTGGAGAGGAATAAAAGTCTATTTCTTGCTATTTACTTTAAAGAAGAGAGCTACATGGAGGCTCTGATATTTTTGGTAGGCACATGTGGAACAAACATGTGTAATTGTAGGACTGATCCAGCAGAAAGTTTAGCTGTATATCATAGCATATGATTTAGGGGAACAATCTGAAGTATGAAACAAACTTCAGTGTGTGTGAAAGTGCTGTGGAGCAGAGGAAGTTTTATGTATGACAATGCCCCACTAACAATAACCCGTGTGCAATTATGCAGACCATCACATGTGTCTCTGTAATGTAAATTTTGCTTTTAATCTTGTCCAATCTGTTATATTCATGAAAACAAAGAGACAAAAATATATTAGTCATTTGCCAGATGTCTTAGGATGATGAAGTGGCTGATATAGTCCAAGTAGATGGAACATCAGGACTGGTTTGCATAGCAGTGTGATGTGTTGTGTGTTCAGTGGCCTTCAGTTATTCTCACTTTCTCTATAAGATGGCAATTCTTGAGATAAATACCCAAAAGGTTTTGCTCTACACGCAGTATTTATTTTATTTTTATCTTTTTTATCTTTTGAAAATGAACAGTCTCACAAGGTAAAACTACTTGTTGAAGATGCTGCAAGAATGTGCCTTGCACTTGTGTAACCAGTTCTATTTGTTTATTTTTATTCAGACAGTGAATCGGTACCTCAGGCGACTTCTTTGTCTCTCAAAGTACCTCAAACCTCACTGCACCTTAAAGCACCCTTACAGTGTGGTGATACACAGAATCAGAGGCCACCAGGAAACAGAAGCATTACAAAGCAGCAGCAACCATCTGTTGTGTTTCTGACATCAGTGAACTGCAACAAGAAAAGGTAGGAGGAAACTAAACTGTGGGATGGAGAGCTTAAGCAGCAAGTTCCTGGGCTTGTTTCTGTGTTTTGTAAATAATGGGAAAGTGCAGGAGAGCTACTCTATGTCTGCTATGATGTATTAAATGAATATAAAGGTAACATTAATGTTATGTGGTAATGCTAGTAAATTAACTCCTAATGTGTCACATCACTCAAACTATTACATGAACTCCACGTTGTTAATGAGACATTGCTGGGGAGATGTGCATGTAAAACAGTGTTTGCCATCTGCAGATTGCTACCTTAGCAGCTTTTTTAAGGAGTGATGTGTTTGCTGGTGTCATATGATGTGAGTTGCTGGTTACACAGATGTTCTCTGTTTACCCACCTTTCTCCTGAAACATTCCATAATAGTGCAATACTGTGATGTCCATTAACACTGGAAAATCTGTGATTAACGAGACGATGGCTCACTACAGTTTATAATGCAGCACAAGACAAATTTTGCCTGAAGTAATTTAGTGGCAATGCCAGGAAGAGGAATGATGAGTCTTGACTGTGTTCGTTTCAACAAATTGCAAAAGTTGCTACTGTACAACCATTTTCCTTGTACAATTTGACTGCAACATAGAGGTTGCTATAAAGACTTGTCTAAACTATAGAGATATGCAAGAACAATTTGAAACTCAAATTAGTGAGTTAAGGAAAGAATTAAACAATAGCTTCTTACAATGATTGAAGAGGACATAATACAGACCAAATTGGTTGCTCACATTTTGAGGACTTCCTATTACGTTCTTAATACCATCTAATGTAGAAGAGGGCAAAGAAGTAGTTCTTCTGTATATTTATTGGATGTAAAGCATATCAATTTGCTATTTATGTAATTCACATTATAAATTGAAAAAAAAAAAGAAATCTGGAAAAGAAATACTCAGAAAAAAATAACAAACTAATGCTTCTTTGCTTAAGCCTTAAAAGCCTGATTCTGCAAAGCCAAGCCTTCCTCAAGGGTAGCAAGGAATCTCACCTTTGTGGCTGCTTGAAAAGTTGAATGTACTCAGCAACACTTCTCTTGACTGGAATTTAGGCCACCAAAATCATCTGATAGATTACAAGATCCAGTGAATTAAAAGGAAAGAGCAGATCTTAGACAAAGTGTGGACAGTTTGGGGAAATAGCTTTCTGTCTGATGATATATTCAGTTTGGTTGTTTTTCCCTTCTGACCATACTGTGATGAACTGTTTAAACTAGCAGAGTTATTTTACTCCCAGAATAATGATGTAAAGAAATCTTTTTTTTCCTTGTCAGGAAAAAAAATGGTGAACCACCCAACAATTTAGTAATTGTTTCTAGTGTTTGCATGTTCTTACCAGGTGAGTAAAATATTCAGAAAAGTGAATTATGATTGACATGATGTGTGAATTCAGTCATACCTGTACAGGATCAATGGAAATTTTGAAATTAGGTCTTTCGTGAGATACTTGGTTTACCTACAAGTGTCCTCATTTTTTGTTCCTTCCATTGCCCTTGTGTGTGGGCTCCAGGGGTGTGAAACAGTTACATGATAAATATTTGAGCACTTATGCATTGTTATAAGAACAAAGAGATATGTCAGTTTTGGTGGAAAATGTTCCTTTCTGAGGTAAAAGCAGGTTTTTCTGTGGAAAACGGTATCATCAGATAACAGTTTAACCAAACTAAATTAATCTCCCAAGGGAATATGAGAAATATTTGGAACTAAGTGTCCATTTACAAAATGTTCTGAACTCTTTCCTTTGAAAATAGTTTCTAAAGTTTGAAGAGAGAAGTTCCCTATTTTTGTGGTGAGTATATAGAATCATAGAATCAGCCAGGTTGGAAAGGACCTCTGAGATCATCAAGTCTTGATCCACCACCACCATGGTGGTATACTCCTGCCATTAGCATTGCTGTTAGTGGGGATGAGTGGGAATAACCATGAATACAAATTTGTTTGCATTATTCAGTGTAAAGCCATCTGCTTTTTGCTGTAATGTGAGAGATGTACAACTAGAGCCAGCAGAGACACCACCATCACCACCCTAACAAAGGTCTGTGATTTCCAAAGGGTATTGATTTCTTTTTCGTACTTCAAAGAAACCAACCAGTCTCTCAGTCCAACTTTAGTGTTGAGACTTCTGAGCTTTTCTTTTAGGGCCATGTTATGAACTGCTGAAACATAGGGGTTTATCACAGAACCCCCAGTACAAGCTGAGCTCTGGCTGTAGTACAATTTAAATTATTTATGCACAGTGCTGTGTTCAGACCATGTGCACATTTGTCCTTGTCAGTCAACAAGTGTTCTATTAATCAAACAGGAACCCTGGCGCGTTCATTACAAAAGTAAGAGCATTGAATTTGGGATGGTATTTTTAGTGCTTTTGACAGACAGGGATTATTAAGCTGTCACTCCCTCTTTTCTGCCAACTCCCCTATCTTCCTCCCCTTCTTCTTCAATGCATTGTCATTTTATTATTAAGAGCACACTAATAGTTAAACGACAGGAACCCTAAACCCCTGACTAGTTCACTGACATGACAGGTTATTTTTTCCCTCTATTCCCTGTCCAAGAACCCCTGCTGATCTTCCCAGCATGCAGTGCTGTGTGACCCTTAACATCTGGCAGTGATTAATTGTCTTAGTGTCATAGCGATCGCCTTCCTCCCTCTGATCCTCACTTACTTTGTTCTCTCTTTTAAAGCCAGTGTGCTGGAACCTTTTCTTCCCACTTTTGAATCTGTCCAGTATCCAGGATACTGTGTGTGACTACTGCGATACAACTTGAAAGAAACCGAAACAGTCAGTTATCTGGCCCTGAAAGTCTGGTCATGGATTCAGAGGGCTTTCTGTTCACTTAAGGGGTGTGCTTGAAAAACAGCACTAACTAGAATGACACAGATCTTGTTGAACTTGGTCCGGATCTCAGGTCCCTTCTAAGCAAACAATGCAATTATGGGCGATGCCATTTTCAGGGGACACATGCGGTATTGTGTCGAAGGCTGTTGGCTGCAGCTTACACGTTACATAGATTAAGGCCCTGACACCTCCTGACAGTAGCTGCTCCTTTGTGCTCAGCTCACCCTGCTGTACCACGCTGCTGCAGAGGTCTGAGCCCTGTCTGGGCTGGGGCTCTTCTCAACTCCCACTGAGTTAGGCAGGTTCCTGCGGCTGCACCGAGGACTCGTGTGTTGGCTCCAGAGTGTGATTGCTTGGGCTGAGAGATAACACAGAGATGGAGTGTGCAAGTGAGTTTTGTTGGCTGAGCAGTATCAAGTGCTCATACCTGCTTTAGGTACTTGTATAATAAGAATACTGGTGAAAGAGAAAATACCTCTACCACTAAGACATTCTCCCCTCAAAACGCAGTAGACTTCCCATGTGATTTTCAAGAATAATTTTAGTCTCTCTCTCTGTTTCTCATGTTGGAAAATAAAGGCAGTAAATTCTTTGAGCTATAGGCAACTTAGAATTTTCAAAGACCTTTATTTTTCCTGTATGAATATTAAGTATTACTAGGCAATTATTCATACCTGTCTATTTAAGACCAGCTGCCAGGCATGGGGGGAGCTCTGGAAGAGGGAGGAAGGAGGCTATTTTATGCTGAAGTTCTTTGGGTTTTTTGTTTGTTTGTTTGCTTTCTTTTTTATATTGCTTACATTCAGGATGCCTATGATGTATTCACAGTTTGGCAACTTACATGGGTAAATTACCAACTGCTCTAAACTTGTACTTCCTTGCATGCAAATGCAGGATGAGCTAATAGTTGTCTTTGCAAAAGACTAACCCTCTTACAATTTGAAGATGAAAGGTAAAAATAAACAATTGTTTTAAATCCTGGTTGAATAGCACAATACATGCACTGAACTTAAACTACTGTTACATTTACATTTTAAGGCAAAATATCTGAAAGGCAGTTTCTCCTTCACTTACCTATTGAGTGTTGAGTTCAGAGTCTCTCTGTCTCCCATGACACTTCTCACAAATAGATTTCTCCAGAGCAGTATTATGTTCTAGCTCTCCATGTATTTCAAACAACTATAAGGCCATTTATTTTCTGTTTCAAACCAAAATAGTAAAATGGAGTGCATGGCCTTTTCTAGTTGCTAAGCAACCCTTTGTAACGTGCATCCTGCATTTTGCTGTGCCATTTGGCAATTCACACAAGATCTTGTTTGTTCATTTCCAGTCTAGTAAAATTGGTTGCTATATTTCAAGTGCCAGTATAGATCAAAGTATTTCCTAGAAGGATAAACATGTTAACTGGCAGAGAGCGAATGATTAACATCAAGCACAAGCCTTTTAGTATAAAGGACTTGGCATGTCATCCACTGGCAAAGCTACTCAAATGAATGCCATCTATACCTAACAGATGTGCCACTGAGGAGTTATCCTCTTCTTCCCAAAGTACTGCTTGCTGTGCTGGTGTGACTGAATAAGGATGATAGCCACTGCTGAGCTTTGTAAGCAGCTGAGCCAAATGCTTTTGTCAGCCATGGCAGTGTATCTGGAGATCTCTGCTGACTTTGCTTGAGCTTCTTCAGTTTTGCATCCATATAACTAATAGTAGAATTACATTAAACTGCAGTTTCTCTTCCTCTGTCCTTTATGAACGCTGACACACAAAACAGACTCTAATGTCTGCCTATTTAATTTTGTCTCCTATACACACTAAGTGCATGCCTAATGAAAGTTGCCTTTAAGTGAGGAAAACGCATTCCTCATAAACAATGCAGGACATACCTGGGTTTTGCATTTCTGATTAAAAACTATAGATGATCTTGATCCCTGTGCTAGTATTGAGGTTGGAAGGGAGGGTTGGTCAAGGAATGCTTTTAAAGATAGGTAAGGAAAACAGTTTTAAAAGCTGCATATGCACATCTGTGTCTATTTGTCATTGCTAGCTGCTTGTGCATTTGTGTGATATCTGTAATTTGCAATCTGTGTCAGAATCTCAGTGGTACTGGGACAAAATATACGAGTATACACTGGACCAAATGTCACATACTGAGTAACGTTGCCATTAAAATGCTCTAAGTGAGGGATGGTGTGGTGCAGGGTTAAGTTTGGCGTGAGTAGCAACAATTTTGCCTCAGTTACAATATTCTAAACCCTATAGCAAAGCTGACAGGAATTTTAAGAAAAAGTTGTATTCCTGTTGTAGAATGCTAGTTCCAAGAAGAGAACATTTCCCATTACAGCCACTAAAAATTAGCAGATTATCTAAATAATTCTTATAAACCTCTATTGGTTTAGTCAGCTCTGTGTCATTGGGAGTATATTTTATAAAGTTTCTCAGTATGAAAATTTACCTGCCAGCAGTACTGGTGGCCTTTTAGCTGCTAGAAGTGATTCATTAATTGAAGAATTGAGCACAGTACTCCCTTGTTTGTGCAGTCATATTAATACCTGGACCTGATAGTATGGCCAAGGTCAGCCAGGGGATAAATTTGTTCATACTTTTTCCCTTGATCACATACCCTATCTCAGACATGGTTGTGAAGAAGAGGATGAAGAGAGAGGTAAGGCAGATTTTCCTTGTGTGATCAGAGAGCAAAGGCGAGGCAGATTCTTTACACTGCCAGAAGTGTGTACAGCTGGGGAGAATCAGCCCTCTCATTTCATGGCAGATAATCAGCTTCATATTTTCTGTGGCAGCCATTAATACACTACAGCCTTAGCTCTAGGCCTGTAGGTAAAGCTGTTTGCTGTGACTGCTTTTCTGTTTGTCCCCTGAGAGCTGAGGATTCTCCAGCAAGTCCATGGTGAGCAGAGAGATGTCCTGTTCTGTCTGTGATACAGCAGTCAGAGCAGACTTGGGCTCATTATCTTGCAGCTGTATTGGTAGATACTTCTAACTGATCTGGAAATACATGAAAGAAGCTCTTTCTCACACACACACAGCAGGAATGCACATAAGCCAAAAGATGGTATTTCAAAATTGACATGTACTATCTCTAAATCATATTCCCCGTTGTTCATTTTTCTTAATGTTGGAATCATTATACTGATTTCTACTGAACTGACTACATCCTTTAGCAAAGCTGTGATGCTGAAGTAGTATGAAATAAGAACAGCTCCTCAATAATACTCTAAATGCTGCTTCTTAAATAAGTTTCAATTTCTAAACTGCTTAAACGTTGATTTGGGAGCCTATCGTATGCTTCCCAGAGTGCATATGGTTTTTGTAAACTGAGGCTATAATGATTGTGGTTAAAAGTAAAATTAAATTCCATAGTTAAAAAATATTCTTAAAATATTTAAAGTGCTTGCAAATGATCCAAAAACCCCTAATTTGAGTACCCTTGACCCAGATGTATGCAGCTATCCAACACTGATTGTCAGCTTAAATGCCTATATTGAAGTGTCAGCTTTTCAATTCAGCATCCGTTTTTTCAAGTAGCCAGTTCCTCAGTGAAAACACTGCAGGGGTTGGAAAGAACAGGGGGGAGGGAGGCAAACAGCTCCTTTGGATGTTGAGCTGCTTCAGGCCTCAAGTTTGGGTGCTCTGCATTGCCTTTCTGTACATACCACTCTCTTCTCTGAGTAGAAAATTTATGCTTCTAACGTTTGCCACTGTGACCTGTGCCTGGGCTGTTGGCCTAGACCAGCCTTTCAGAGATGACGTGTTGACAAGATGACATCTTTTTAGTATCAAATGCTGGTTTCCCGTGGCAGAGACACCCGTGAGGACGCAGCAAGCTGTGCAGCACTCTCAGAATTGCTCGTATCAGGGGATGTGACTGGCAGGGGCAGCAAGGTCCTTGCAGAACAGGTCTCCCCCATGGTGCAGACACTCCCTGGTCACCAGCAGCCCCAGGCAGCTGAAACAGCCGAGGACTTCCTCTGCAATGTCGTGCATGCCCCACAACAGGCTCTCAGAGGCTGCTGCTGCCCCTGGTAACACCTGAGCAAAACAAATCAGGGAGATTTTCCTACAGAGGGACAAATGCTAAAAACAAACCCAGTTGGAGATTCGTGAGTCTCAGCCTCACCCAGGCACTCAGAAAGTGTCTGCCCCTTGGCCAGAGCCGTGCTGACTGTGGAGGGTCACACCGTGCCTGTCCTGCCACTGCCCTGCGTGGGCGTCCCTTTGGCAGGCAGGAGGTGACATGTTTGGAGCAGCTGCTGCTGCTGTCTGTGGGTGTGACTGCAAAGGCACTTGGGCATAGTTGTCTTGGAGGGCAGGGCTTGGGACATCATCAGCTGTAAGGCTGCAGGCAGTAATGCTAAGCTCTGGTTGTCATTTTAACTGAGTATTATGTAAATCAAATAGAGTGGCTGTTAAATTAAAGCGTGAGGAGGTAATGCCTTCAGGTGGTGCCCGCTGCAGCCAAGCCACTGGATTTAAAAGAAGTATAGAATTCGTTATTTCCATGTTTCTTTCCATGGGAGATGGAAGTAAAGGCTCAGAAAAAAACCCACCCTAATTATTGATTTGCCCAAGGAGCCACACTGACAGCTCCTCACACAAAGAATTTAGCAGCGCTGGGGCAGCCAGAGCCAGTGGCCGCAGAAATGAACAGCTTATCACAGGTCCTTCCTCAAGGAAAACTGGACTCATTTTTACATCCTGTGGGAAATAAGTAACTTTTACAATAGGGCTTGCAATAAAGAAGAATTTTCTCAGAATAGGAACCTAAAAACCCTTCTGCCTTCAGAGATCTCCATGGGAAGTATATTGAATATCTGGATATTCAATCAAATATGAATTCTGATATTTTGTAGTAAAATCTCATTCAGAGAGACATGCAAATTTCAAAAAAGATCTAATTTTCTTGATTTAGTGTCCATATTAGCTTTGAATGTTACTTAAGAAAATCTCAATCCAAAAAACTAAACCACTTTTCTAAGGTTAAGCTATCCATTACAGTGTTTTAACTATTTCAATTACTGAAGTTTTTGAGGCATAACAAAAAGATAAAAATTCGAGACTGGGGATATATCTTAGTGATATTTTCAATTAAAATATTTTAAATTAAAACACGGGTCCAGGTTTGTGTAATTTAAGAAAAATCAAAATATAATCTCACTTCAAGAAATGAATCATGCTGTATTTTTTTTAAAAAATAAATTCTATCAGTATGTTCCAACTATTGTTCAAGTCTGGAGAAAACCCTTCAGTGTGGACCACTGCTGGTGCTGTGATGCAAGGTGACATTGATGTTCTGAACAGCTGATCAGGAGTGTTGCTGGGCACACTATGATTGCCTTAACTCAGGAGAATTTTCGAGATTTAATATTTTTCCTAGAGCGAGGATAAAAAGCTAATCTAAATATTATTCAAATGTAAAATCTCCTAGAAATTTGGACTGAGTCTATTGAGACATTCCAGTTTCATTTGAAAACTTTCAATGTTATAAGCTCAGTTTAATCTACCTTTTCAAAATTCTAAATGAAAAAGGGAATTGCTCATTTGAAGATACGTTCTTTTCATTTCAATACTTTTCTGGTTTTACACCCTGTTTGAACAGATTTTATTTTTGAGGGCTTTTGAATTTTTAATGTCTTGGCATTTTCATCTGAAAGTGCACTGTAAAAATATTTCTGGGCATCCCTTTTTAAATTCTGTTTGTATTTAAAACATAATTATCAGTAGTTTGGGTGCACTTGGAATTACATATCAAACTCATGTAGAACTCAAAATACAATTAATATAAACACTCTTTCATTTGTTCCATTTTATAAAAGAAAGTATATAAAATGGGTTTTATAAATATAGCAGTCAGCAAAGATAAAATCACTGTGGAGGAAAAATAATTGAGACAAAGAAGAGATAGTTATCTTTCCTACAGATTTTTACTGTTGGCTGCTTTTTGTTGCCTGTTATGAGTTTACATTAATGTCTGAAAGATAGTACATGACCAGGTCATTCACAGGTTAGACAGTCACTGACTAAAATAATTATCCTTCTAGGAAGTTTGATGCTTACTGAAGACTGAATTTAGTCTTTTACTTTGCTGCATTGCAAATTGCCAGATTTTTATTTCATTTGCACCAAGATAAGTAGAATATGACTATGTTTGCTTCAGAGGAGCTACTCTAGATACACATCTAATCCTTGATCATCTTCATTTGTGTATCTCTTGTTATAAACTGACAGGGAAGCATTCGGTGGGGTGGTAGTTACTGTGAGGTAGAGTTGCACTGAACTTTTAGTCATTTGTGTTTGATAAATCCCTCTGGTTGTTACTTACCCAGGTGTGGGGGTTCTGGAAGCATTGAAGCAGGTCTGCTTCAAGCACACATCACTTGCAGGAAATGCTGTTGCCCACACAGGGCTTTCACACCTGGAGCTCTTGGAAGCTGGGCCAGGAGAGCATCCACAGATTAAATCTAAATTGTGGTCCTGACAAATGACCTTATGGAACAGCATATCCCTTAACTTCTTTTATATATCTGGACATCTTAGATCTCTGTGAGGTACTGTCTGGGAAGCTGTGCTGCACCAATGTCGTGGGGAGTCTTTCAGCCTGTACCCTGCATATAAACTTGTGTGGAGACTGGCTTGGGAAGGATATGAAATCTTGGTAGCCTGAGTGAGAAAAGCTGTGATGTGGGCCCCCTTGGTATCCTTAGGAATCTCAGTGATTCATATACAAACACACAGTTTATATTCCCTCCATAACCTTACCAGCAAGGGAAGGAAAACTTCTATGCCTTGGCAAATGTCCCCAGTGTATTCAGAGCTTTGGCTGCATTTGTGTGTTTATGAATTCTAACAACTCCATCACGAATGTCGTCACCAGATACCTGGGCTCCAGCCACAATAACTACATTTCCAAATGTTTAAGCGTGGTTTGCTCTTAGGAACGAGCTCTCAGCTGTATTATAGTTACTATAAACAGAAAGATATCATGTGAATTACTTTTTTACTTTGTTTACTCCCTAGCTTTTCTAGTCAAGGATGAAATATGCATCATGTTACTTCCAGACTTGTGTTTTCTCTGCCTTAGTGCTATAGAGATGGCATTATCTTTTTTTCCTAAGACCTTATATCCTGAGATATGGAGCAGAGAGACACAGTAGAGGAACCACCACCACTGAAGTTAGTATAGAATGTGCATGTGGCATTTGAAAAACGTTGTTTGGCCTCCTAGGGAGAACCAGTGTAATTTTTCATCTGGAAAGTATTCAAAGGGTATTTTCTGGGAAGCAAAGTTGTAGCTGTGTAATACAATTATACAGATAAAGGTTGCAGAAACACTACGCAAACAAAGTGGGGTTATGGTATGTGGGGGGAAAGCAAGATGAGGAAAAATAGTGATTCACTGTTTTGTTGCAAAGGGAACAAAATGTCTCTTCATATTATTTTGTATCAATAACAGTGTCCTAAAAGACAGGAGGAATAACAGTTTCAGAGAGAAAGGAAGAAACTACATTTTTGTGTACCATTGAAAGGAGCATCACAAAGAGCCCATCAGTCTGACTGATAAATCAACTAAAACTCTCCTTTTGATTTCCACAGACATTGGCTCTAAAGAAATCTGCATAAGGAGTTCTGAGAGGGTCAAGGGAATAAACAGTATCTTCTCCAAACTGAAGGAAAGCAGCAGAGTAGTAAGAACAGAATAATAATCTGAAGTGGAAATGGGGGAAGGAAGCTACTTCTCTGTACCATATGGAAGTTTCCAGTGCATTGTTGGTAATCAGGATTTTTGTGATAAGGCCAATTTTTGGTGTAAGGAATTCTCTTAGAAGTGTATATAAGTAAATAAAACCAATTAAAACTTCAAAACGATTAAAGAAAAAGGTAGTTTTGAATAAGTACTGTGGAGCAGATATATTTAGATATATTTAGAATATTCCTTAACTTTAAGTCTACTTTGCAAATCTCAGTCATGTTTCCTTTAAGTATGGTAAAACATCTGATTATTCATCTTGATATATACACCAAATTTCTATATATCTCTGTAGACTTTGCTCCCTAACAGCTCAGTTTCACTGTGTTTCTCTCAGAGAGATAACATGAAGATTGGAAGAGTCACCAAATGAGCAGCCTCAAGTCACACAGGGAGCCAACCCATTGCAGAGCAGTTCATGGGCTGCCCAGGGACAGACTGCCCCAGTAACCACTGGACCTGCTCTGCAAACAGTTTTAAGTGCACTGTAGGTGTGTGTTGGTTTTGCTTGCTCACTTCCAGGTAACTTGGGGCTTTTTCTATCTTGCGGGATCTTCCCTCTATTTCCTTAAGGAATTGCTACTAGGTTTGTTAAATGCAAGGAAGGGACCTCAATTCCATTCGCGTATGATCAGCTTTTTGGCAGCCATACAGCTTTCAGGAGAAAGGAAGGAGGAAAAAAAGAAGTGCCAATTAGGAATGAGAAGATGTCAGGATGTTTGAAGTGCAGGAGTTGTTCTAACAGCAGGTCCTGGTTAGAAGTATGTGATTTTCAGACATGTTCTGGCCTAAGGTGTGTGCAGCACAGTAGCATTTGCAGAAATGAGGTGTGTGGGGCACTTTTATCACTACATCATGCAACACAGGACAAAATTAATTTTTAAAACCCCAAAGTCTTTGAGTGCATAAAGGGCACTATTTCTGTGTGGTTATTTTTATTACCTTATTATAAGCTTTTCAAAAAAAAAAAACCCCAAACCAAAACACCAGCAGGTCTTTCTTCTTCAGTTTTGGAGGGAAAAAAAGTTGTTTCCAGGGTGAGATTTAGCATGCCAAGTCTCTGGCCAGAACAAATTTTTAAAGCTGTATCATAAACCTCTGAAAATAGGAGTTTATAATAGAAATGCAGACATACAGTTAATTATATCGTCATGAATGGCGCCACTATAATTAGCTAACTTCTATATGATGCCAAGTTTTAAAGTATTTTACTTTTATGGCACTGGATGTCAAAAGCTATTTATGTTAGTTTCTTTCATTTTTTCTTTTATTGTCTTACTGACCTGGCTCTCCAGGTTAGGAAAATGGCTTGCAGATTTTTCTTCAGCCCTGAAGAACCTTTGCAGCCTCGATGGTTAGCAGATTCCTAGAACCTGGGGTGTCAAAAGGAGTGGATTCCCTCCAAGGGCAGGCAGGAGGATATCAGCAGAAGCAGACTTTTATGAATAACCTTGGACTTGTGGTTCTGATTGAAGGGCTTATTCTGAGATGACTGACACCCTCAGCTGGACAGAAACCTGCTAATATTTGGGTATTATATACACTTTTAAGTGTATATAACGTGGTGACAGTTTTAAAGAAAGATAAAATACAGAGAAGAAAAGGAACATAATCTGTTTTATAAATACAGTATTTCCTACAGGTTCAAAACCAGGGAAAGGTGCTAACAACAGACCCAAGAAGATTATGGGATGAGAAAAGCACTTTCCTTAAGTTTCTGTTTTCATGTAACTGTTACCCTTTTGCAGCTCATTGCATTTTAGGTGCTTTATAGTTCACACAGGGATTGCTATTTCACCCATCACTGAAATCCACTTTCCTCTCAAGCTACATACAAAAAGTATGATCATTTACGTTGAAAAGTAAAGATTAAGGTATTGTGCAGTTAAAGAACCAGGAGAATCTGTGAATTTTTTCACACATATTTATTATTTGAATTGACAATGATAGCTTAACAGAATTAATAGTAGAAAACGGTCATTATCATTTGAACATCCAGGCAAAGTCTCTGCCTGTTTTTTGAGCTGGTAAGTTAAATTTTCAGAATTCCTTTCAAAGAGAATTTATAATTTTCTTTTATCAAAGAATATGCATGTAATAGTATTCTTGTTACTAATTGTCCTTAGTATTTAACACATCCACATTTATATGTGCATATATAAAAATTATGATTAGTATTTTTACGCTTGAAAAAAGTTTTCTGAATTATAAATGCTGAGGTGAAACTTTATTTCTAATATTCTGCACCCTGAAAACTGTTGCCCTTTTGGGATGGTCTAAATTGTGCTGCCCTGGAAAGATATTTTTCTCTAAGGATGATATTTAAGGTGATGTGTGAAGACAATGCTACTTCTGGGGTTTTTTTTTGCATGAGACTATGTGACCTGTGTTCCAGGAGCGTTTGGGCAAATGGATGTTAAAAGTCTTTGCAATCTGACAGTCTTGAACTGTTTTGTCCTGTCTTCTGCAGATCTGCATTTCTTCAGATCTGCCATTTGAGTTGATCTCTTCCAATAAAACTTCTGATGGTAATTTTTAAAGCATTTTGCTATTCAGTAATCAACAGCACATAGGAACTAACCTGGATTGTGCTGTACTTTTGGGGCAATCATCTTTTCCTTCTCTTGGCCACGTGCCTGTCATCCTTCCATGATAACCCTTCTCTTTGTGATCATTTTTGGTCATGTGCTGTTTATTGGCTACAGGGAGTTCCCCACATGCTATTGCTCCATGCAGAGCTGATAATGCAAACTAATGACATGAGCTCAGTTACCACAAACTCCCTTATTTCATGGGGGCTTATTAAAGGATCCTTAGGCAGATCCTTCCAGCTCCAATGCATATGAGCAATCCTGCTGATTGCAGCAGAACTGCCCAAGTGTGTAAGGAATGAGGGACTGACCACTGAGGGAGGAATAGTAATTTCTGCTCAGACAGGGCATGTCAAATCAGTGGCCACCAGCCAGTGTGATGGAATTAATGAGGGGAAACAGTAGCCAGCAGTGACAAGTTGGGATAAACTCACAGAGTTGCAGTGCCACATCCAATTACTGTATTTCATTGTTGTTCCCTGGAGACGGGAACCCTCTGACAACCTCCATGAAAGCCGAACTCGAAATTCTGGGAATAGAAAAAGTTAGTATGAGTAAAGCTTATGCTGATCTCCTTTAAAAAAGAACAAATCCTAACACAGGAAAAAGCTTTGCCTTTCTTTTCTGTCCTTGACTTTGCTACAAAGTCTGCACTTTGCTGCCTGGCAGGAAATGTTAAAATAAATTACCTTCAAATGAAAAGAGAAATAAAAGTTAGGAAAACAGTTTTTGTCTATGCTTAATTCTGTTGTTCTGTTGGAATTGACACTCTAATGTTTTGACGCGAAGCATATTTTGTTCTAAACTTCTATTGATCAAACCAAATTGGACTATCAAGATTCCTAGGACTGCTTAAAAAAATAAAACCTAAGGCATCTTTTTCCATGCCTAATAAGGGCATTTACTGGTAAAGGAACCAGAGAATTAGTCCAAAGAGTGAAAAAAACCCATGTTGATGCCAATGATATTTTACTCCATAGAATACTTCACTCAACCATAGATTCCAATACATATGAGAAAAATAATAGCCTGGAGGAATGATTCATGTGGAATTATTTAATTCTGCTCAGCAGAGTGCTACTTTTAGCTGGGAAAAATCTTCTCATAGGCCGGTAGGCAGCAGACTATCCAGTACAAAGCCAAATGACATCACCAGCTTCTCTGTGTAACAAAAGGCCAATGGCATCCCCCCTTGCTGAGTGAAAATTAGCAGCAGGTCTTTGCACTGTGCACATACTTGGAGAGGAGGGAATTGTGTCATTGTTATTTGCTATTTCCGCAAGCTGACACTTATCTTGTAAGCACATCAACTGTTTGCTTTAGCTCCACAAGTCATTTCCTATACATTATATCAGTTAGTCCTGCTGTTCTGCGTTGTGTGCAAAAGAGGTTAAATTCCACATGTAGAGAAATCAAAGATGAAGGAGAACTATATAAATAATTGTTTTAGAATGGGAACAGCTATTTGTTTCTTTAAAAAGTGACTCTGTCAGTAAACTGTTTCAGACTTTTTTTGTCTATATTTGAAGCCAGATCAGCACATCAAGCTGATCCTTGAAAATAAAGTAAATCAGATCAGCTCATATTCTACAATTAGACTTGTAACTTTTCTTAATATGACAAAAAAAAGCACACAGAACTATCAGGAGAAAAACTAGAGTTGGCTATAGTTGCAAAGAGAGGAAGATAGGAGGATTGGTTTTCTTTTTCATATATTTGGCTTATGTGAAAAAATACATTTTTGTAACCATTGTGTGTTCACGGATATTGTCCACTTGTACTAGCAGAGGTTTATCTGCTCTATTGTTGCTGGGCAGTTGTTGTATCATTATCGCTAAGGAATTAGAAGTCATCTAGTAGTTTTTTTCAGCTCTAATATCATTGAAACTTTGGGTTTGGTTCTGCCTGTCTACAGTAATGCTTGCTTACTCTTTGTTTTTATTTAATTAGAACAGTGCTATCATGTATAGTGCTGCATTGTATATCTGAGAATATACCAAATAGAACTGAATATTTTATTCAGCTTCATTTGAAACATACTATTGAGAAGAAAGCTAGAATATAGGCTTCTTTCTGTCTTCTGGCTCTATTACAAGATCCTGAAAAATTAATTTCCTTAGTCCATGATTGAATACAAACTTATCAGTCAAGATTTTCACAGTCTGTAGATTTCTGCCATAGAAAGAGTTCAAACACTCAAGTGATACAGAGTGCACATTTTTTTCTTGTTCTCACTATCTTATTCCTGTATAACTGTATTAACATCACTGTTCTTCATATTTTCTCTATTTTGAAATATCCCAGGACAATATTATAAAATCTTTGTGGAGAGAAATGTAAAAAGTTATGGCTTCAATTCTTCAGACACTTAAGCAAGTGCTTAATTTAAAGCATGTGGGTAATCCAAATTTACTTCAGTTGCTGGCTTTTGGACCAGAGCCAACACATTTGGAATGCATCCTGCATATTTATTCTACTGTATATATGATTCAATCACACGTGTGCAAAGTTGTTTGTGATTAAATTTGTCAATTAAAGTAACTGAATTGAAATTAAACCTGAGAAAAATCTACAGTGAGTGACACTCCTGCAGTAAAATTCACATCTGAAGACAGAGAAATCTTTCCTTTTCAAAAACCCCTATCAGTTGAGGCCAAATATCTATGTACATGTAGGGATTTTTTTTTTCCTTTCTGGAAAATAGTAAAAAAAAAAAAAGAAATTGGTTTGTTTTTTAAATAAGAAAGAATTATCAGATCTGTTGCCTTTCATAGTTTCCAGATCTTTCTTTTGATACTGAAGTGTACCAAAAATATCTTGACAAGGTGTAGCCAATTTTTTCATCAGATTTCTCCATAACTTTGTTTGGTTCTCCAAATACAGTCCAGAATAGATTCCCTGGAAAAATACTTCCACTTTAACAGTTAATCTGAAAACTATTTCTTCTTTTGGGATTTGATTTTGATTGTGTTCAGCATTAAAATAAAGTGCTGATATCCTAGAGCCTGTCCTTTGTGCCTGTCCTCCCTGGTGGATATTTTCTGAAAAATATAAGGGATGGACAGGTAGTTAAATGCTTGCTAGATCATATACATTTATTTAGACTCTGTGTATGCATTTGCAGAGATTTTTTTTTTTTAATAGATATTACATATATATATCTACGACTGGGAGAGATGAAAAGAATTCTTATTGCATTGATAACAACTGGCTGGTAGTAAAAAGTAAATAAAAAGCATTAAAGAGAAAAAGGTTTGTTCCTCAATGATCTATCTGGAGTCCTATATTGTGTACCTTTATTCTTAAAGAAGCTGTAATCTCCATCAGTTGTTATTCTGCTGTGTCATTTTCTGTTAAACAGAACAAATATAAGAACACATGCAAGAATATATTATTCCTTTGTTGAAGAGTTGAGTGGGCCTGACTGATAAAGTCCATCTTTTGCCATCAACAGGAAGGAATTATGTACTTTTAATGGTATTCATTTTATTCATTTCAGAAACATTGTTGAGGGTGAAGGGCTTCCAGGATGGCTGGAACGACCCTACAAAATGTTTGATGTGCAACTCTAGGAAGCAGAAATTTCCTTTCATTTCTTCAGATGGAAACTTAGACTCTTTGTTCCCTACTTCTCTGATTCCTGGACTACTCTCTTCAAAAGAAATTTCAGCTTTTTGTGTTATTTTTAAAACAGGAAGAAACATTTTCCCTTTGTTTTTAACTTTATAACCGAAGGCAAAACTTGAAAGAACTTTTTAACATAAGTATAAAAACATGAGCATCTGTTTTGCTAGTGAGGAGTGAAGTGTCTCAAAGGAAGCCCCATTCCAGCATGAGTTGATTCCATCCACACCTAAGCATGTGCTGTAGCCATCAGTGGCACTGGGGGAGTTGATATTGCTCAGACCTGCTAATGAGTGGAAACCTTCCTTGTGGAAACTTCCTCATGGAAGTGGTGTAAGAAACTATTTATAAAGGGCTCGTAAAGGAGGTACTAAAATAAGAATATTTGGTATTTGTGCAAGGTCACAGATTAAGTATCTTCTAATTTACATTTTAGAAGTCAGCCAAAGAGGGTTTTCCTATGACGCTCTGATCTTACTTTCATTTGCCTGGGGTATGGCCCAAATTTGGAAATTAAGCTGAATTTTATGTCCTCACTATGGCTCCTCTGGGGATTTAATTCCTGAAAGTGAGACCATGAAGCCTCACTTGAAGAGGTTTCAGAGAAAAAAAAAAAGGGGGTCACTATGCTAAACACCGTTGAAAATAAGGATAGAGTGCCTTACCTGTGACACTGCTGGAGGCCACAGCCCTTTCTTGAAACTCCAGTCACTTCCCATCTCTTCACCAAATCCCTAAAAAGACACGTTATTATTCTCGAATGGCAGCAAGTGACACAATTATCAGAATTGCTCTCAGTACCTTAGCATTTGTTAGGAGTTGAGGCACATGTGTGAGAGTTTCAAAAGGGATAAAAAAGAAAAACCAAAACCATTAGCATGTCCAGAATTATGCTTCCCAACAGTAGTGTCACTATTTGGGATGACTTTAATATGGTGCCCTACATTTTCACCAGCTTGCTTTCCTCCTCCTGTTCACCTTCAGAAGATCTCTAATGGACATAGTAAAAATTACCCTGAGTTTTTAGTTCTACTTTCATCTTCAAAACCGTATGGTTTCTTGAAACCATGTGTGGGTTTTTGTTTTGTTTTGTTTTGTTTTTTAAACTCAACAGTCAATAGAGAGTATGAAATTACCAGTAGTAGAATCAAAGCTCATGAACAGCTTACAGCTATATTTTTTTTTCTTTTCAATCATACAGCTTTCCTTTTTCTTTTCCATGTGAGCATTTATACAAACATTTTAAGGGCCATGGATGATCTCTACTTTATTTGCTCACTAATCACTGAATAAGAAAGTTTACTCAGATTCTGCTCAGTAAGTCAAAATCTGAAATCTCAGCACTAAGTACAGTTTTTCATTTGATGATTATGAATGCTTTACCTTGTCAGCTCAGATTTCAGCACTTCATTCTGAAGACTGCAAGTCAAGGCTCTTGTATTTAAGTGTTTTACAATAGGGACTGCTGGTTTTCACCATGCAGTGACAGACAATCATTACATACACATTTCAGCTGAGCAATCCTCTCTTGTATATCTGTGCAGCCAGGGCAGAAGTATAGAGTGGAAGGATATAAGACATCAACTTTTTTGTTAACTCAGGATCTACCTTTTGTTTTTGTTGTTAGACCCAAAGGTAATGATGGCTTCCAATTAGCTTGGACCTCTGGAATGTTAATGACTGGAACAGAGAGGGAGGTGGGGCATGGAACTATCAAGTGGGACGCTATAAACCTTGAATAAAGATTTGGGTTTGTGAAAATTCACCTAACCAAGCTCTTTTTTTGCATCTCTCACATTCCACTTATGTATTATGGCAACCTTTGTTTCCCCAGGCTAACTTGCTATCTGGAAGTAAACACTGAATTATCCCCAGTGTAAACTTAATACTCATCCACTTGCAAACTGCAGTGCTCCTGGCATCAGGGGTGCCATAAAGTATACCCACTTGAAAGGATAGTACATGACTAATTTATTGACAGGCATTCCTGATCTAGCTGCTGAAGAATGATAATTCTCTAGGCCTACAGTTCTGTGGGGGAGTTTCACATGGCTTTTGAACTGATTTGAAACGTGCTTTTGGTTAAGAAATCACGGGTTCCTCTGAAGTAAACAAGGTGCTTATACTGGTCACCAATTATTGCCGTGTCCCATCAGGGAATTTTCCTTCTAAAGGGTGCCAGCAATGGTGCAGGCAGAGGAACTTTCTAAATTCATGGTGACAAAGATGGGAACTTACAGAAACCTGGATGCTGACAGGCTGCAGCTGAGTGCACGAAAAGGGTGGGATAGGCAAAGAAGGCAGTTTATGAGAAGTGTTTCATACACAGAAATGTAAGATGCAACCTTTGTTATTTTAAGAGACATTGTTTTACTAGAGATCAGGAACTGAATTTTGAAGAATTCAGGTGCTTACAAACCCAAGGTGAACAGAACTCTCTTGGCTGCTTGCACTCACTGAGAGCCTGACTGTGGTGGGAATTAATTTTCTTTAGCCTGGGACTGGTATGGCTGTGGTAGTTGTGTGACTGCATAACTGTAATGATTTTTCATGCAAATTCCCTTAAAACACTGTCCTTAAAACTTTTAAGAAATCACCTTCAAGCATGAATTGAGTTATATTTTGTAGGAGAAAATATACTGTGGGGGGTTTTTTTGTAATAGATTTTGAGAAGATATTTCTCCCCTCACAGTTTCCTTAGGGGCAAGAGTCTAACCCTCCAGGCCTTGGTGGAGGCATTGATGAAGATTCATTAAAATCCCATGGTCTACCACCCATCTGTCCAGAGTACCTACCTGTCTCACGTGCTTTTATAATTAGACATTATATCATAATAATGTGATTTCTTTTAGATGAAGAATTTAGAATTTTATAGGTCAGAGTAAGTGCAGCGCTCATCTCTGGAAGCAGAGGTGTGTGATGACTGCCTGACTGCCCCATTACAGGTCTGTTCAAACCAAAAGTGCAATTTATGTGCTTCTTTTTATCTTAACTAAAATAGCCATATGGAAGTTCCATACCTGGGTTTGTGTTTTGAAGGCTATGTATCTCCTGGTGGTTGTTGGTACTGGGCTGATGGGATGATGAGGGAAAGAGAGGATCAAGGAAACACCTGAAAAAATTTAATCAGTGAAATGTAGATATGAGGTAACAGCTTGCCACTGACCTTGCTGACTGACTACAATCTTAAATTCTTTCTATAAAAAATACTGTTTGCTTGAGAGGAGCTTCCTAGAGCAGTGCCCCAGCCAGCAGCTAGAACCATGTTACAGCACAGAAGTAGCGATACCAGGATGTTGTCACAAAATTTCTAAGGGTGTTCTGGACCTAGCACCTCAAAACAATTTCAGTGTGTGAATTAAAGATTTGACTAAGAAGAAATTAGGGAATGGTGGAGGAAACAATTATTCAAAGCTAGTAGGGAAAATGCAGTGATGTTTGGATGATGTTTAAAAATAATTTTCAGGTTAACAAGTTTAATTCAGCTGCTCAAAGAGGGAAGTACTTAAATGCATGGGGCCATAGTCAGTTTTGGCTCACAGGCTTGCTGTAGCTGCTCCACTGAAGTCAGAGTAAAGGATGGGCAAGGCACATTTTGGAGTTAGCTGCTAACAGCTGGCCAGATCTGTGATCTTTTACCTCTTGATCTTTTCTTAATCCTCCAAGCATACGCTTAGAAGCAACAGCTTTCTGTGCCAAAGTGTAACTGCTGATATTTTCCAAGCCCTGTTTTCCAGCTCTAATAGTTCTGGTACAGTTAAGCTATATGTTTGACAACATATGACTTTATCATCTGGGAAGGAGCGTTACATTTGGAATCCAGGGGGAACAAAGTAGAATTCAATACTTTCTATGGGAAAGCTAAGAGTGTGTTTTGTAGGGCAAATATACCAAGTTACTACAAATTAAAAGGAGAGACTTTTGTAACAAATTCCTTCAATGGTTTTGAAGATAATTTTATAATCTAGTGTTAGAATCTGACAAATTTACAAGCAACAATTATGCAGCAGCATTGCCTCATCAGAGATGCAGTCTATACTTACAAATCTCTTTAATTGTTAGGGTTAATTTCTGTTTCCTGGAGCACTTTATTTGTACTGTTTACTTTTTAGGATCTGCCATCGATTAAACAAATCTTAGGAGATTTTCTGAAAATTTACTAGAATACAACCTCCCCATGCACCCTTGTTCTGTTTGTTGAAAACCGGACCAAAGTTGGAACTAAAGTATGTGTGTGGGAAGGACATATGGCTAGGTAGAAGACAGCATATGTCTTTAGTATGCACTTCCCATGCAGTTAGTTTAGGCAGCATCTGTTGTTTGTTTAAACGACTTTTTTTTTTCTTTGTTTCTTTTTGTAGGGGGAGGGTGCAATCTGTTTAAAGGAGACCTGCAAAGAGAGGGAGGGGAAGGGTTTATGTCTGTTTTCTTCTTTTTTTTCCCCTTATGTTTAAGGAAGAATTGCTCTGGCTTGCCTTTTGTCTTAGAAATATCAAGACTTTGAAGCACTATGTTGCAGGCATTTTTGGACCACCGAGGCTCTGGGAGTTTTTCTGAGCTGAAAGTGGAAGGGGGAGTAGGTGTGGATTCCTAACAAAGAGCAATTCTCCAGGCTCTCCTAGTGAAATGCATTTGTATTTCTGTTACCACTGGAGTAGTTAGGACCCTGCAAGGCTGTTTGGTGCATACACCTTATTTAACACATGCATTTGGCACGCAGTGTGGGGATCTGGTGTTGCAGTTCAGGCTGCCTGTATTTACTTGGTGAGAGCATTTGTTCCTCCTCTTGCCCCGGCAGCTGCTTCTGTACCAGGCGCTGAAGAAGCAGGACAGGCACAAGGAGAGAGGTCCATTCTGGCCCCAGTTTTATTCCAAGTGCTGGATGTAGTTTCCCTAAGCTCTCTGGAGCTGCACCTTCACTGAGCAGGTACCTACCTGAATTCACAACCCTTAGCTGTCTCGGATTTGCCACCAAGACTTCCCACACTGAAACCCTGACATACTCAGCAGGCTTAGAGCAGTTCCATGACCTCCCTCTCCTGCGTCATGTTTTAATAGTCATGAGCCTGTAACCAAAATCAGCTATTAAAGAATTTACATAATACCTCACACATGAAGTAGGCCAGAACTTGGCAACTACAGTGGTGTTTTGCTAAGCAAGTACAAATATAGAGGCAGATTCAATTTTGGCAGGAAAGAATTCCCAACTCAGTTAATAGCCTTTTTACATGTGCAATCTCTTAGATGTCTCAAATCAACTGGTTTGCCACTTGTATTCTAATTTCCAAGGAAAAGCAGAGTAGTCAGACCTGGATTTCTCTGGTGCTTATTGTTTTAAGAATTCCCATACTAGAAAGAAAAAGAGGAGGCAGAAGGAGAGGGGAGTGTCTTTTGTCACATACGCGTTGTAATTGCTCAAGTGAATACTTTCAGTATTTTAATTTGAAATTTTTAGGGCTTCTTTGGATTGTGAAAAACAGTGTGTTCAGTTAGGAACTTCAATTTTTTAGGAACTCAAAACCTCACAGGCTGGATAAAACCCCACAGGTGTGAGTACAACTGACTCCATGAAGCACATCCAGGTTCTGTAGCCTGGAGTGAGAGAAGCACACAAGTCAGTTACAAAAGGAAGACTCATTCTCAGAATGTTTCACTGCTGTCCCCATTCATTGTTCATCCGTTATTATTTTAATGCCAAAGTCTCAGCCAACAAGAAGAGTGCATATGTTTTGTAAGTAAAAATGAGACAATAAATCATGTCTTATTTTAGTATGAAAAGGTGCCCCTGGTTCTAGTAACTACATAATCTCATGGGGGCAGATAGGTCACTCTAGGAGACAAGAAACAGAGGACAGAAACAATTTGAGTAGATAGAGATGTTTCTTGCTCTTTCCTAAGGGTTGTGTGAGAACTATCACATAGCTGCACCAAAGATGTCCTCCTTCTCTACAAAGCTGCCTTTGCTGCAGAAGTCACATGAGGGAGCTCTAAGGTGAGTGCAGAACCAGTTGGGAAATGGTACTTGAAGAGTAATCACCAAGAGTTCCTCTCAAAATGGCTCTTGGTGTTCTGCAAATGCCTATCGTGAATCCAGTATGGCTTAATAATGTTATCAGTGAGCATGGATGAAAAAATAAGTATGTGTTTTGGATATACAGTGGAGAGAGGAGCTGCAAGGAGGTGGGAATAGAGTGTTAGCATTCAAAATGAGTTTGCAGGCTGAAAATATGTCCATGTTTTCCGCTCTCAGACAATGTGCCCTTCTAGCAGACTCAAACTGCAAATAATGTATGAGGACAATCAACTAGATAATACTTATTGTAACTGTATATGAAGGCTGTAGCAGTTCACAAACCGAAAAAGAGTCAGGAATATGTTTATCTTCTTTAAGATTATATTGCATAAGAAATTGCTTGTTCTTTCTGCCCTTGTCCTCATGCATATAGCCTTGTCTAGGTATAGGTGTGAGCAAATTGGAAGAATCTAGAGGAAAGCAAGGAGAATAAGCAGAGATGTTGCAAACATGACTTAGGAGGAATGAATGACTGAAAATCTATTTAAAGAAGACTGATAGGAGATGTAATATGCAAGTGTGCAAAAGCTGTGAAAAGAAGAATAGAACAATCCATCCTCCACATCTGTGAGGCACAGGAAGGGAAATAATGAGCTTAGCTTGTGTCAAATAACTTCTGGCTGCTTTTTTTTTTTTTTTTAACATCTCAAATAGTTATGATAAAAAAAATGCTAATGCACAGGGAGGTGCTGAAGCTTCATTTTGGACATCTTTAATAAACATCTGCCAGAAATAACAAGAGTATTATTGAGGGTGCTCTGGGAGTAAGGTTTAGTGCTCTGAATTAAATACCTTTTTGAAGTTCTTTTTGGCCTTATTTACTGTGATTCTCTACATCTGAGTGCTTCAGGCTCAGAACAGAGCTTGCTTATTCCTGTTTCTCTCCTGTATCTTTCTGCATGTCCGTGAGAGGCCAAGGTATCCAACTGGGGCTCTGGGTACCTCAAGTCTCCTGTACCAATTGGCACAGTGAATTTGTTTTGGTAAACCCTATGTGCCTCTTAGACCTACATAAGTTGAATTCAGTTTTCAGCAATTTTTCTCCCAGTGAAGAAGACTAAATTCCACTATTGGGCCCCCTGTGCAGTAACTACCCTGCCTAACCTGCCTGCGTGCTGATTTGTGTATTTAGCTCTAAGAGTGGGATAGCCTTTGAAGATGGGTGTCTTTGAACTCTGGTTTGGCTGCATTAAAGGAAAAATGAAGACATGGAAATATAGTAAGCAATGTTAAATGGTTACTAGGGGTTTGGTTGAGATGCTGTAAGGAACAAATGCAAAGTTTATTTTTGGGCAAAATTTAACTTTTGTATCCAACTGTTCTGAACTACTGATCCATATAATACACCTTGTATTTTAAGATTTTTATTTTTCCTTGACAGGAAGAATGCAGAAGTAATTTTAATTTAAGTAATTTTATTTATGTGCACCCCAAACATATTTGTATACACAGGGAGCTCCAATTGCAATGTAATTAGAGTAACATGAGAGCCTTAAGATCAGGAGTTCAAATTTGTATTTGTAAATATTCCACTAACTTCTAAAACACTCTTCAAAGATGTTTATTATCTTCACTTTCTGATTGATGAGGCTGTCATACTCCCAAATACAGAGAGAGAATTTCCCCTATATACAAGACCTTTATTACTTGAATGTTTAAATGATCATAACTATTAAGATAATTGAAGCAAGACACTTAAATATGTGGATGGGAGAAGGAAAACGGTAAAGAGCCTGCACACATCTTTCCACTGCATCTAGATATGACCTAGATTATTTTTGTTATTATTACTAAACAGTGATAGTTCCTCCTATAAAAAGCAAAACGAGACACATGAGCAGTATGGCAAACTGTTTTTATTTTACAAGAAAGGTTTGGGGACTTGGGAGATGATGCAGACTTTCTTGAAAAAAAGCTTCATTTGTTTTATAAAGTGTATTACATCAGTCCATCTATGCTGTCCAAAGAAAATTTTGTTCTATGATCAAGTTGGCATGTAATGCTGGAAGTGATGCACATGCAGCAGATTTATCTATTGGTTCACATATTACCAATAGGTAATGGCACAGTGTAGTCTCTGGATATTGTCTGTTCTGCTCCTTTGAGGAAAAAGTCTTTTGGACTAGTTGCTATTTCTGGAAATAACACTTTTAGAGAATCCTGGCCAATATGGAAAAACAAGGGATTTTTGGTGAAAGCAGAAGTAACATTTCTTAAATTGTGTGATTTTAAAAACTGTTCTTACAGTCTTTATTTAACTAAGGCACCTTCAGCCCTAGCTGAGACTTCTATAATGACGTCTGTGGGGAAGGATTCCTGTTTTCTCTCGTCGTTCTTCAGTAGTTGATTCTGAATATTTTACGATTAACTGATTACTTACAACGGTCTAGCTTTGTATGAAACCAGCTCTTTAAGATTACCCACTCTAGGATAGCAGGTTAGGATTAGGGTTTTGGAGCTGAAGGCTTTTAGAGCTGGAAATCCATTGAAGTCTGCTCTACCAGAGAGGTCAACAATCACTGTGATCCATCCTGCTCTGCTGGCAATTGGGGTTGGGATGGGGCACAGCAGCCCTCAGAGCTGGATTTCCCATGGAGGTGTGCCCAGCCTGGAGACCTGGGATGAGGGCTGCCTTAAAGATGGAGTTGTAGCTCAATGCATGTTTGGGCTTAGAGGGATTGAATAAACACCTTAAAGGTGAAGTTTCCAGTTAGAATGAATAAATACCTTATACCAGTGTATTTTTAAGATACTCTGTTTGCAATTGCTGTAGAAAGTCAATGTCGTCTTGCTGTTGAGGTGCCTTGTAGCAGAAAATTCAAAAAACCAAAAACATTGTTCTTCAGTGAATTGTAGGCCACACCTGGTATAATTCTTGATAATTCACTGGAAATGAGTCTCAGTTGATTAAACTTAGTTTTAGTAGTAAGAAAGGAACACAGTTAATCTTAGATAGCTTTTTGTGATTGTTAGGTAGCAGTTTCTTCTGAGATTTTAAGTAAAGAAATTTACTTTTGTACGATGTTGGAGAACAGATAAACTGAAATTATTTTTGGGGGGGAGATAGTAATTCCATCTACTGATTTATTCTCCAATACAGCCATATTATTAATTGGTTAATCCATTCAGTAGGGAAAGAAAGAGGAAAAAGTAGTCTTCTTCTGCTTCATGGAGGCTTTCTAAAGCTAATATGTTCCAAAAGAAAAAGAAGGCAAAAGGTATGTGTTTCATAACACCACTGGTATCACATACATGAAGGATTAATTCTTCACACAGCCAAAGAGCTGAAAGAAACATCCTTGGAATAAATATGTTAGTGGTAGCTCTGTTGAGATGACTAAGATGGGGTGGGAGAGAGATTATTTTACTAACAGCTAGGATTAGGTTTGTGGTTTCTACCAAAGATGAATTTCTTATGAGGCCACCTCCCTGCTGTGGGGGAAATGAAGTCAAATCTGGGCGTGAAAACAGTTGCAGTGGCTGCAGAGGCAGAGGACTCTTCCCAAGACGTGCACTCGTGGGAGGCTGGGCACCAGTCCAGCCCTGAGGAGGTGGGGGATCACCACTTCCACTTCTCCCTCCACATACTAGAACTGCTTGGGATCTCTGAGGAGAGAGAAAGGCTTTGCTGCAAAGAGGTCCCAAGGGAGACAGGATGGAGCTGAATCTTAAGAACTGGGTCTTCCCTTGCTCTTTGGAGCTGTTTTATTTTTGTGTTGTAGGCACCACTCCAAAACCTACAAAGAAAGGAGAATTTTTTCCTCATCTTTTGAAGATTTTGTTTTGCCCTTTCCAGCTACAAAAGTAGTTCTAGAAATTACCCTAGTAGTTGGGTCCAGGGTCTGATTATTTTTCCTATTCTGAGTCATAATTATCTCTTTATTCTGAAACAGTTGTCTTTAACCATAAATGCTTTTCTAGCAGCATGGCATAAAGTTGAATTAATGTTAGCAACCCTTGTTTAAAAGACACGATCAGGGCCATGACTTCAACAGGAACTGGGCATGCATTGCTGTAGCTTCTGTGGTGTGGGTTTAGCATCAAGAAACAAGACTGGCTGAATGTGAAACAGCACAAGCCACAGTTATTGAAGTGCATAATCTAATGTAAAAATCCAAACAACTGGGACTCGTCCAGCACACAGAAAGGTTTAATGGACTAGAGGGAACAGTGGACTTGAAACAGTGCTGGTTTGACTGAAATCTGATTCTATGCTGGGGGTGGGGTAGTAGCTGGTATACTATCCCCACTAAATTGCTGTTTATTGCTTTATGGAATTCTCTGCAATTCCTGCTTCTCCCCATGTTTTATTAATCAAAGTGAGGAACTGGGCTGTAAGTCACAGGGTGTGCTTTCTGTACCACTGGCTTGAGTATGGAGAAGGGATTTGCTGTGTTTTCCAAAGGGCCGACAGAGTTTCTGTCTATTCCTTGTTCCCTTCCCCAGCCTCTATTCATTTTATTGTGGGAAAAACCACCTGTGGGTGGATGGACTAGAAAGGGATTTAGTGTTTCAAATGCCTTTGACTCAGAGATGTGAGCACTATCTACTGTGCTTCCTGTCTGTCTTGTTTAATAAATGTGTCCTTCCTTGCAAAGGAGACTTTGATGAGAGGACAGTCTGTCTTCTGCTGAATCACTTGCCATGACCAAAGGAACTTAAATTCATTCTACCTGAAATGGTGGCTTTTAAGAAATTGTTACCTCCTTTCTTACTAGAAATGGTTCTTGAAGCAGTCTGTCTTTTTCTCTTCTAAAAGCAAATCTCTTACCTTTTTCTTATCACTTTGCATTTATATGACACTTTTCATCTGAGGCTTTTAAATTGCAATGTGTTATAATTTTGTTGAAAGTATGAAAATTTTACCTAAGATACATGTCCTGAAAGGAAGTTGTAGTCAGGTGGAGTTCAGTCTCTTTTCCCAAGTAACAGACTACAGGACAAGAGAAAATGGCCTCAAGTTGCACCAGGGGTGGTTTAGATAGGATATTAGCAAAAATGTCTTTACTGAAAGGGTTGTCAAGCACTGGAACAGGCTGCCCAAGGAAGTGGTGGAGTCACCATCCCTGGAGATATTTAAAATATATGTGGCGCTTGGGGACATGGTTGAGTGGTGGACTTGGCAGTGATGGGTTAATTGTTGGACTCAAGAGTCTTAGAGGCCTTTTCCAACCTAAATGATTCTATGATTTTATGTTTTTAATTAGACTAAACAAACAGGAAAAAAATCACGGCCCTGAATCTGCAGATTCACACATCTCTCTCATGAATTCTTTGTGAAACAGGGCCTAACTTCAGATGCCTTTTTTTTCTGGAAATGAAGGAGCTCAGCTGCACCACATGATTAGTTTTTCAAGCAAATAACTTTTTGGCTATCAATGGAGGGAGCCCAGGAGGAATGACCCGCAGGTGTGGAGGAAAATTTAACTTCCCAACCATGCAGTACTGACTCTTTGTTCTGCTGATGCAGGATTAGAGCTCAATGGGAAAGAAAAAGATCAATGACATTCAAGGCTTTGTCTTTACCGGGGTAGGATTTTTATGTTCTCAGCACCCATAACTGGGACCAGATTTTTCAGTATTACTCCACTCCCACTGAATCCTTAAGTATATACTTGACATTAAAAACAGCTCAACACCAAATGTAGTGAATACCTGAAAATCCATCCACTTATTTGTATACCTAAGTTCTCTTTCCAGAAATATAACTTTATATTTTTTTATGCAATCTTAATACCCCCAAATAACACAGAAGATATGTAGTGCAGGTGATATTTCTGTGAACCTAAAATACTGGAGATTATTGGTGTCTGCACACTGCTCTGGAAATTCCATTAGCAAAAATCCCAAAATAAACCCAACCGAGGTAAGCAAACTAGTTAGGAGAGAATTAGAAGTTACTCAAAACATTTCACAAGCTGCTTAAAGCACAGAAATCTTTAGAACATTCTTTTTTAATTAAATTAATCTTTCTGATTTCTAGGATGTGATAGATCTGAATATATGATTTTAAACATGAATATTTTATCCCATGGTTTTCTATCCCCAGCAAAGTACCTTGCTAAACAAAGACTGGGATGTTTTTGCTTTGGCCAGAAGTAAAAACTGTCTATGGCTGTCTTAGGAAAGATCTGTTAAAGTGCTTGCCTTTGGCAAGTATACATGTATAGAATATCTGAAGGAGTTTAATTTAATGGATCATAACTCATAATATGGTCAACACTCTGAGTTCACATTAATCTAATTCTTAGATTAAAATCATAGTTATGCAGGCAACTTTGAACCAGTGGACAATTGTACAGTCATTTCTGGTCCCCATGGTTTTGAATTTTTCTGGAGCCAACTCAGCATTGTAGAAATTTTCCCTCCAGCAGCCCCTCACCAAGTGCTGAAGAGGTGGGAGTCCCCTGAAAGCATTGCTGACATGACACCTAGATCTCCTGGTGGGCCTGCTGTGCAAATATTGCTTATTTCACCTGAGTGGGAGAGGCCATTAGTGCTGAAATTATACAGTTTAGCTTAGCTCATGTAGCTGAGAGCTCAGGAAGAATACCTTGCCTTGTTGGTGCACAAACCCAGCGATCACAAATGCTTTGGAAACACGGCCCATTCAGATGGTGCAATTGGACTGACAGGTTTCCACTGCTAATGTGATTCTTTATGGGATGAAGGTCAGTTTATTTTGAATATTCAATTTTGTTTTCCAATGAAAAAGCCCGTTACTTAAGATTCCTCTTTGAGGGACTCAGAAGTTGTGGGGATTTTTGCTTTTTTGTTTTGTCTTGTTTTGAAGTTATAATGAGGACTTTGCACTGGAAGCCTGCAGCAATCCCGTTATGCTGTGATTAATGTCACTGTATAATTCTGACAAGCTGAAGCCCTCCCAGGGTGCTCATTCATCATGGATCTCTCTATAGCTCTTATTTATTTATTGAACAACATGTAAGCACAGTTCCCTTTTTTGTTTAATGTATCAGCTTTTCAGTGTATGTGGACTTCAAGGTTTTAGTTTTGTTGACAATAATGAGATCATCCAGACAATTATTGTTTGATTTTCACTTCACTAGTGAGGAAGATTAAAGAAAAGTTAAGGAGCTTTGTCTGTTTCCTGTTACCCATTTACTGAGGGGGAATAAAAACTAACTGTTTAAAATGTATAAATTATGAGACTCATGCTCAAACAGTACATGTGGAGGTTGCATACCATTAGTTCATTGGAGCTGTGAAAGGGTCAAGCTGGCTTTCTGCTTAACTAAACCTTGATTTGGATCACCACTTAAACAGCATACATGAGGTTGAGGGCCAATGTAGATCCTACATGTGTACCATATATAAGTGTCTGTCCAGCTCATACACCATCAAGTTCTTCCCAGTGCAGAAATTCCTTGCTCGCAGAGGAAGGATCTGTACCTGGCCATCAGCATTTTGTCCAGGTATCCCAGTTCCTGCAGGCTCTCTGCACTGCCATCTTTCATTTGGAGAATAAAAATGGGTGAGAAATTGAACACCAACTTGTAACAGGACGACACACAACATTTCAAAATCATGGACATGCAGTGTCATGGGCCAGGCTGGGAGCAAGGACACTCTCACATTCTTTAGCAAGTTGGAAACTTGCTCAGATACTGCCGTGATAGATGATGTACAAGGGTCTGAAGATGAATTGATTCCCCATACATAAATAACACTGCACCTACAAGAGAAAGTATTGGTATGGACAGTTTAAGATCAGACAAAAATATCCAGAAGTTGGAGGGAATTCAGAAAAGAGCCACAAACATGATTAAAGAGCACAGTAAGATGATAACAAGAAAAGATGAAAAGGTGATTAAGAAGGTGCTTAAGCACCTACAGCTAATTGAAGGGTATAAATGTAAAGAAAGGAGCATAACTGTCTGGGGTGTTATGAGGGCTTGTAACTGGGAGTAGTTGGATGAAATTAATCAAACAAAAATTTAGGCTGGGAAATTTCCAAACAGTGGACCATATGTTCCCTTCTGGCATAAAAACGTGTGAAGGGGAACAAAACACTCTGAAAGCCATGTGGCTTTTGAAGTGCAGCTGTTGTTCCACATTCTCTCCTCTTCTCTGTGAAACTAAGGGCCAGAGCCAGGTTTCTGAAGTGCACATACTATCAACACAAGTGTTAGAAAAACCAGGAAATCACTAGTTAAGCTTATCCACCCCTTGAAGTCCCAGTTACAAGTTGTACCTTTGCCTTTCAACCTTACCCATTTTTACTTCCCACGTCTCCTCCCTCCACTCAAACTTTAACTCCCACTGAGAGAGAGTGTTTAAAAATTTATGGTTTTGCTTTGTTGGGAAAGTTGATTGAGGCTTTGAAGTGTATGATTAATGTGTGGACAGTCTTTCATTTGAGGATACGTTCAAGTTTGCAGTATGGAAGGTATCGAAGGATGGATAAGGAAAGGAGTTGTATGGTGCTTAATGGTGTAACAGTGTTTAATATTAGTCCTGCTAAATAAGTTTGGTACCTCCTTCCCCTTCAAGAGCTAATGTATATGGCTGAAATTATCACATTATATGCAGGACAACGTTCTTCTTGGCTTCTGGTTAGGAGGTAGGAGTGTTGTGCAGCCTTGACAGGCTAAGAACTAGAAGTTATTTTGTCTTTGGGAATAATGCAAACACAGGTTGTGGGTTTTGGTTTTGGTTGGGTTTTTTTTTTTTTTTTCAGAATACTGTCTGTTGCTGGTTTTGTTGGGTTTGGTTTTTTTGGTGGTAGTGGCAATGTTTGTTTTATAATTTTAGGAAGACCACAAGTAACTATTTCAACAAACTTAAGAATAACCCTTGCTTTTTGATGTGATTCTCAACTTTATATAGTTCCTAATGCCTTCCAAGTTGTGCCCCCCCCTCCACGCTTCCTAACTTCCAACCCCTCCACACTCCCCACAGCTGCACTCCAGATTGTCCAGTGAAGAATTACTATGTCATGTTTGGGGACTAAATCCAATTATTCATATATGTAAGCAAAACTGAAATCTGTTTGTTTAAATGCATGTCTCAACATTAATTATAGTGTCATTCTTGATTTCTTCTCAATAGAAGCCCATAAAATAGAATATAAAATACAGTGTTTTGATTTTTCTGTTTGCATTTTTTAAGGGAAATGCTTTTTCCAAAACAGTTCAATTTCTAGATTTTAAAGAGGCGTTTTTGGGGGGAAAGTAAGTAGTCCAAAGGAGTTTGAAAGTGTTCACGATATTTCAACTGAAGTTTTTAAGAAATATATGGAATTTACATTTCCCAATAGAACAATTATTGTAGTTAAAATCTGCTGCTGATACAAAGAGGTAATTTTTACCAGCTTACAGTACCTATCAGTTTGTTTACAGCTGTTCAGGGTAGTCTTAATGCCTTTTCATTAGACTATGAAAGCTATGGACTAAGTATTATTGGTGATAAATTCTGACAATAGTAATTGTTCTGCTTTATAAACAAAGACCATCAATAGCTTTGAGTTTTCCTTTATCAATATATGAATGTAAATAACAGCTTATCAGTGAAAATGTAACAACAGGTCTGGTTTTTTTTTATGTTCATTTTAATATTCTCAAACATCAAACAATAAAAGAAATAGACCTGCACCCAAACTGAATTAAAATTTCATCAAAAGCACAAAGGGAAAAGAACTCTGAATTAACTGAACCTTTGCCTCCTGCTGCATATCTAGATGTTGTTAGAGTTGCTAACCTTGATTAGTGTCGACACCAAAGGCTATATGTTATTGTAGATCAACTTGCACAATTACTGCTGCCATCTCTAATCTAGCTTTTTAAGCAGAAAAAGGTGTAAGGGTCTAGTTTGGAAGCAGGAGCTGGACAAATGCAGGACTGAAGGGATGTGCGCATTTTTAACAGGAAGAGTAAATTAACCACTGTAAAATTTTCCTAGGGACACCGTGGTTTTTCCTTCACTTAAAATCTTCGTATTAAGGCTAGGTATCTTTTTAAAAGAGGTGCTGTAGATCAAACAAAAGCAATGGGTTTGATGCAGAAATTAGCGGTTCTTTTGCATATGTTACCCAGGAGATCAAATGCAATAATCATAATAGCCTATTTTGGTTGCAGTGTCTAGTGATTCAGTGAGTGAATTATGTATTCAGCAAAAATAGCTATAAACAAAGAAATACTGAGATATTTGTCTTTCATTTACTTGCTATTTATATGAGAGATACTATCTCCATCAGTATGTGTGAAGAAAAACAGTGTTTTGATTTAAAAGAATGGGATTGACAATTTAACAATTGAGATGTAATGTTTCACCTACTTTATTTCAGTAAATAGGAAGGTTTCGTGATTATATTAGTATGTGAAGTTTTTCCTAACAAAAAATCTCCCAGCTGTAATAAATTGTATTACATAATCAAGATTTTATAACTTCTAAGAACTGCCTTAAAATGTGTTCACACTCATAGTGAGATATTTCATTTCCCATTTTACCAGGACAGCTTCACAGAGTGGTTTTATTAATCTAGAGACATAGAATTTGAAAAGAGTTTGTACACTGAGTGTAAAGGCTTTTTCTTTCGGTTAATTTTTTTTTTTTTTTTTTTTTAAGCAATAAATACAATGACTTAAGTCAATTTGCTTAACAAAGCAGGCTGGGACTTGGTGACTGGAACTCACCTTAATAGGTTTCTAGGATGACTTTTTAATTCATTGCAGTTCTCAAGCTATTGAAAGTAAAAAAAAAAAAAAAAAAAAAAAAAAAAAAAAAAAAGAATAAATTATGTCTTTTAAAAACACTAACAACAAACTCATGTCTAATGACTTCATGGAATGGTTTCAAAGTAACATTACCCCTGGTGGAAAAATGGGAGCCGCCTGCTTTCCAAATGGGCTGCACCTGTGCAACTCTCAGAGAGGTTAAAAACATATCAAAGAGTTTCATCTGTGCAGAGCCTTCTGGGACACACTAAATGGATTCAGAAGTTGGAGGAGGATCAGCACTCCTGGCATCGTGTGCTGTGTTACTGTTGGTCCTTGTTTCCTGTTAATTGTGATACTGCCAGGGAAAGACTTTTTTTTTTTTTTTCCGGTCTCATATAAATAAATTTTAAAAAAAGAGTCTGCCTGCAGGCATGGGTTCTGATGCCTTTTCTAGCAGCAGAGATGCAGTCATCTGGTTTTAGTGCTCAACATCTAATAGCTGGCATATGGACAGAGCACAGCATTCTGTGCGGCTCCCCCGGCCTCTCGTAATCAGCCGTTGAGATCCATTACTTCAGCAGGTGCACTTGTATCTGTGAGCATGCCTGCCTCACTCTGAGAAACTGAAGATGTGTGGCTGTGGCCTCTCACATAAAATTTTTAATAAAATTATTATTGCACAGAACAGGTTACATTCCCATTCTGCAGAGTCCTTCGGGAAACACACGAGGTGAGGCTCTTTTCTGCAGTGCTGTAAAACTAACTGGAGAATGATAAAATGAATTATAAAAGCCAAATTATTTAAGTATTACACATGTATATGCTTTTAAGGACATGCTTGTCTTCAGGATTGCAGTTGTCTGCTGAATGCACGTGGCCTTTTCCTAGGTTTGTACTTCCTATCATTATCCCATGTGCTCAAATTAGCTTAATTAGTAGAAATCAGATATTAAGCAACTTAGTATTGGCAGGTTTGTTTGGATTTCACTTTAAAAATACATTCAGCAAAGGGAAGCTCACGTACAGCTCCCGTCATGTTCCACCTCTACCATTAGTAGCAGAGTTTGGATGGGATGTATCAGGAACAAGCTGTTGGAACTAAAAGATGCTGACAGCAGCAGGAGGCTGGTAATGTCCCATGACACTGTTGTTGTGAAAGTGCACATATATTTAAAGATGCATTTAAATTTCAGAGTAGTTCATGTCCCTACTAACAAGAAATGCTGGTAGTATATTTATCACCATTGTCCTCATCAGCTGACATATTCTTAATAAAAAAATCAGAAGAAGAAGCATTTATCTTTGTATATATGTTTCCCTGTCCCAAAACTATCTATCACGTGGTATCCAGGGAGGCTGAATTAGTAGTGCCTGTAGAGACTTTAATGTTTTTAATTTTATTTCTCTATTTTTAGACAGACCTACTCTTGTTTCATTCTTTGCAATTCTCTTCAAGAGCCAGAGCCTTTCAATTGTCTGGTTACAAGAGAATACAAGCCTATTTTATGACAATGTTGGCATGTAATGTTCCTAGCTAGAAGCATGGTATTATTCTCTGGGGATGGAATAAACCTCCACAGGATGAGGCTCCATCTTGCAAGCTTAATGAGACTGAGGGGTGGAGAGAAGGGAGAGCTACCAACTAGACAAGGCTCTCTTTGAACAGAGACATTTTCCTGCAGTGCTGCTTAAATCTGTAATATCTGAATTGTGATGGCTCTGATGGATGGCTCAGACAGACAAACAGCCAGGCCCCAAAGTACATAAGCCTGAAAAGTCCAGCTGAAATTAAGGAACATTAAACACTGCATTCATGACGAGTGAATAATCTTGAGCTCAGGGTCAACACTTATTTCAGCTAGAAAGTTCATCGTGGTCGCTATGTGCTTAAACAATTTGAATCTCCAGTGCAATGTAAACGTTATTGTCTCACCTGGCTTATAAAACTTTTCACTACCCAAGAAATCTTTACTCCATGTTTGCTTGCTCCTCTTTCACACCTATGTTCTAGCTAATTATCTTCCTCTCTTTCCTTTTCCTAAAATGTTTCAGTGTGGGATGGGAGGCAGAGCAAACAGTGTTGAAGCTTACAAGGTGGAAGCATGGAGTTATGTGGAGTGAAAGTAACTGAGCTTCAGCTGTGAAAGAAAGGGTGAATTCTGTGTCTTTATTAGAGGAAGAATATTTTTCATGTGCAAGTGAAGACTATTTAGAACTGAGGTATTTTTGTCCCAAATCTATAGGGTTAAAAATGAAAGGTGGCCATATCCTTTGTAAGTGGATTGGCCATATATTCTGGTCATGCTCAGAAATTTTCTTCCTTTATTTTTTTTTATCTATTGAACTCCCCTCTCCCATAATCTGTCATCCAGTTACAAAAGTGGAAAGGAAAGCAGTTCTTTAAGGTATATGAATTGTAAGACTATGTTACATCCAGACAATATGTGGGGAGTCTGTGTGCCATTAAGAGTTCTGAATAAGTTAAATTGGCCCCTGTACTTGTTTCATCACTACCATTTAGAATATGATTCAATGGTTAAGGTGCCTCTTAGTGTATGTTGGAAGTGTTTGTCCAGTCCACAAGCAGTGAAAGTCATTACACTGTTAACTTTCTTCTCAAAAAGAATTAGTATAAAAGATTTGTATATAATTTTATTCTCTTGCTGAGGTCACCATTTAAGTCTTTAATGAGGGGAGGTGTTTCAATTAAAAAGTAAATGCCTGTGCAAGCAGAAAGGTTTTTTTCCAAAACAGTGGGACGCTTACTAAAAAAGTCAGTCAAATCAACCAGAAATAAAGTAGAAAAATCTTCCTTGTTTTGAGTCCAACTCAGATTTTGATGTTTGCCTAGAAAAAACTCTAGACAACACCTGGTTTTCATTTATCAGCACCTGGTCAGCAAGACTTTGAAAGTTGTTTCTACCTCTGTCTCTCTTTCTGTATGGCCCTAAAATATATTTTATAATATTATGAATACAGACCTATGTGTTAGTCCAACACTTTTTATTGATGCACACAATTGTCATGCTTTAATGTTCTACCAACACTACAGGAAGGTATATGATATAACTGATGTGGGATTTACTTTGAAAGCTAAGTTGTTCTTTATAGAAGAGATGGAATTTTTAAGTCTCCAGGACGGTATACTTCAAAACAACTGGAGCTTTCATGGCCTATAGTCCTGTCCTCCATTGGAGCAATATCCTTTATGAAGGAGCTTGAGAAGAGGGTGTACTACGCCTTCTGTAAAGGGATTTTTTTTTTGCAGTTTCTGAATCTGTTGCAGCTCAGACAAACCCCCAGTTAACTGCTGGACATCTAATCTGCAACATCAGGTACACTAAAACGTGCCACCATGATGGATCAAACAAAGGGACTGAGCTAGAAATCTCATTCCTGAACAGCTTACTTCATTTGTTAAACTTATTTTTATTATTGAAATCTGTGGAAAATTTGCCCTTATAAGGCTAGCTTGTGCAGTGGTAAATGCAATCTGCTGGACAAATTCACAATTATGCTAGCATTTAGAAAGGGCTGTACAGTAAACCCCTTCATCTCTCTTTTTCTTGGCTTTTGTCTTTGGTCATGGGCATGTGATATTTACTCATGAGCATGAGTACATTCTTGTACTCCACAGAGTCAAAAAGGATAAAAAAGAGATTGTTGTTTGGAGAAATTCAGTGGAAAAAAAGGAATATCTAAAATACGTATATGAAATACCGTGTTCCTTATTTTAATGGCGTTTCTTAAACTAACATTGTCATATGACAATCATGTGCTATCTAGTCATCAGTAGCTTGTGAAAAAAATGTGTATTGTGATGCTTCCTTAAGGCAGTCATTTTGCATTAAGACCCTGCTACTTTTTATCCATCGGTCTTGCCTTTTACAGTCAGCGTGCCACTAGACATGCTGAGATATGTAAAGAATATTTGCACTGTATTTGAACTCTGACTTGGGTGTTTGGAGACTAACTTAAGCTTTGTTCTTCTCACTTCTTACAGAGCTTAAACTACAGTATGTGATGTTTTAAATATGGTCCCTGAGCCAAGTTGTTTCCTCCCTAGAACATGCGTTAGGCATCAGCTCTCGCCCGTCATTTGCTGGGATTGATAATATGCCAAGTCTTGAAGTCTTAACTCACTTCTTACTCCGACAAGACTCCCATGGAAATCAATGGAAGTTTTGCCTGATTAAATACTTCTGGATTCCTCTCCAAAACGCTTGGCTTACTTATATCAGGGACTATTGGAAAGATCCAACATTTTAGCCCCTGTAAAGTAGGATTATCAAAATCTTAACTGATGGAGGACATTCTGAAGGCAAAATACCCAGGGACCTGTTTCCTGGCAGTAGAGCACTGCCTATGTTTGAAAACCAAACCAAAGCCAATATGTGGTCTAAAAAGCAGTTAAATTTATCTGGATTTAAACTTATAAACTTTATAAGTTAAACTTATCTAGTCGCATACAGACAATGTGAGACGACAGTGGCTTCTTTCACTGTTAAGTGACTGATTGATGACTTGCGTCATTCAGAGTTGCTTCAAGCAATAACTTATGAGACATTAAATATAAAATTTTAGTTCATTTTTTGAAAATTAAGAAAAGAACTGCATTAGATTCATACAGAAAGATGTACTGTAGTTTAGTAAATATTTCATTACAATCAGTTTCAATGTATACCACAAAACCACTTCAGGATTAACATAATTACCAGAAATAAACAAAAATTAACTTTAATGATCAACTTTTAATGTATGAGTATCATCCAACTCTTGTTTTTTAAACATGCTTAGGTTTTCATGAAACTTGGCATGCTTTATGTCATACAATACATATTGCTTTGAAAATAATATGTGTTTTGCATCTGGAAAAAGAAGCCATCTGGGGGTATAGGAAAAAGTAATGTCTATGCCTTCTCCATCATTTTGCCATGGAGTAAATGTAGTTATTTTGAGACACATGCAACTTTCATTTCTTGGTGAAAGCAAAGGAAGTAAACCACAGTTTTTGGACGGAGTGAGAAGTAAGATCACATGAACCAAAATAAAATGTAACTTCTTGGTTATTCTACTAAATCTGTGCCATGCTGGTGGTACGAGCATCCCAGTCAGGCCCTGCCGATCCATAGGATGGTGTGTCTCTGTTGTGTCTTCACTTGGAGCCCGAATGCATCTTTGTGAGGTGTGTCCTGGTCCCACTGCAGAGTGCACTTGGCCTATTTATAATTGCTCTGACTGTGAGTACCAAGATGAGGTTGTGATTCTTTCCATTGCCTGTAGAGATGTGTCAAAGGAGTAGGGCCTTGGCTTTTGGAAAGAAAGCACATCATATTTCTCTCCAAAGCCTTTCTCCAGCTGTCCAGGAACTGCACAGTGAGATTGTGGGATTATGTCTACACTGTGACACGAAGTCAGTTGTTAAAGCCTTCTGAACCCTGTGACTCTTGCTTTCCTTCCCAATGACTATTAGCCCAGCTGCACTTTTGACTCAGAGCATTCACATATTCAGGAAGAGTTGGCTTGTGTTCTCTCTTGGCAGACAGTTTTGTAGCATGCATGGCTTGCTTGTGTCTGGCCCATCCAGACTTATGAACAATAGCTTGGGCCCATGTTAAAATACCAGGCATGCTTCAGCACATATAAGGCACTCTTTCTTGCTCCAATACCTGCCTTTTATTTTCCTTTCTTTTAATATCAGACAAACTTATGATCTTAGAACTGATTTACTGTTGCTATGTAACCTGCACAGATGTTACTTTTTTTTGTGCCTTTCAAAAGTACAGAGTTTGGGCTGAGACAGATTCTTAACATGGGCATGAGATTTTTCACTACGAACTGGTGGCTGGCCAAGTCCTGAAAAATCTAAAAAACAAGGCAGTAAACCTGGCTTTTTGGCCATATGCTGTGACAGAGCATATAAAGAATAAAAGCAAGGAGCTGAGGGGGCAGGGATGACATTCTTTAGGATGGGAGCTGCTGAGTTCAAGATGCAACAGAGCTTAGGTTTGAGCCCAGCTTGCTGTCTGCAGAACGTTGTTCCCTGTCCCTGCAAGAGCGAGTTGGGAGGGAAACTGCCTTCAGTCACCTCACAGCTGTGCTTGGAACTAGATACAACAGTAATGATAACTAAATCTAGGGAGTTGTTCTCTGGTCAACTGTTCTCTAGATTGTTAACTTTTCTGCACAAGGAGAGAAGTCCTGAGGTCTCTAAAAACATGACTGTGATTGCACCGTGTGACATGAACAAAGCAACCCTCTGTGAAGCAGGGTGCCATACTTTAAAATTTTATTTCTATATTTTTCAGCAATTCCTTTGTCTTTTTACTTTGCTATTTAATACATCTGTAAATCTCCTTGCTTTCACAGGGCCTATGGATGCTCAGCACAAGTTAGCATCACTCTCTGCTAAAACAGGAAAAGTTAAAAAGCTTTATGCTACTTTCATTCTCTGAATCTCTTGGAGTGAGTCTGTTTTATCTTCTCTGCCTTTCAGTTTGTATGCTCTTTTGGCAGAAACTGTTGGCCTGATTCTGATCTTGTCTGAAGTGTGTAAATCAGAACAAAGCCCAGTGCTTTTGAGTGAAATACGGGAGCAAACACCCTGGTACGCTGTATGGCTTGTGCTGCCAAGAATTCCACTCGGATTCACAGCAAAAGGGAATTCTTAACTAGGTTCAATTTATACAAAGGGCAGTTTGCTACTACAAAGGGAGTCAAATAAAATGACTCAACACTGAAACAAAAGTGGAGGTAGGGATCACAGTAGTAAGTTTTAAAGGCATTTATTCGAAAGTCTGCAGAAGGAAAAACTGAAAAAGCAGCTAAGAGACAGTTCAGCACCAGCATGAAAAGTCAGTATAGACTCTTCTTTTCTGGAGCATACTAAGCTGGTAAGACACCTGGTATTTCAACCAAAGTCCAATTATTATTCTGTCATTTGCTATTATAACTATACCTAAACTCCTGGAAAGGCATGGACAGATGGTGGCATCAGACTGAATGGAGGGCAGCCATGGTAGTTAAAGTCAGCATAAGTAAAAGCATAATTTTAAGATGAGTGTTTTTCAATTTTAAGTTTCAGTGTTCTGGCCAGCGCTGCTTTAGACATGAATACAGAAGAAACCACAGAGGATTTTTAAAGTGACTAGTGGTGACACCACAGTGTTTAGTTTTTAGTTTTGGACTGACAGAACTATGTTTCTCTTGATAATAGCTTTTTAATTTGCCTTTGATCTTAAAAGTTGTCTTTGAAGGGAAAAAAATAAACTATTTTCAAATTTGTTTTGCTTTATTGCAGCCAGTCCTTATGTACATGGATAGATTTACCAGTCAATCTATAATATATTATGATAGCTATATTGCTGTAAATCCTGGGTGAACTTGTCCATTTTGGAGTGTCTTCACTTGAGAAATTATATTCCTAAAAGTCTGATGGAAAAATTTCATTGTGATAGTCCTGATGGTAAACTTCATTATGCAGAGAATTCTCAGAGGGTGTTAACATTTGCTATCTCAACAGTTTCCCTTCACTATAAAGTTTGAAAACATCCTTAAGATCCATTGTCACTGAAGTTGCATAAATCATCTAATGAAGTCATGCATCTTAGTCTCACTTGCTTCCAGTAAAATGTTGCTAAAACTGGAAGAGCTTGATTTGTCCCTCTGCAAGTAAAGGAAGCTCTTTTTCATAATTTATAGGTCAACTACAGCACTTACCACCACAGAATTTTGTGGAAACAAAATAGATTCCAGAAAGAGTTAAACCTATGTCTAATTAAGCACCACTGCTGAGTTGCAGACTCCTAACTCAAGATATTGCCAAATTTCCACTTGTTGGAATCAGAAAGGATGATAGAATTAATCTGTGCATACCTTATTCTTCCCTTAACAGCCCTTAGTGCTTAGAAACGTGATACTGAATCATCAGCTTGACAAAGTGTGGCAGACCCTACACTTTCAGTACTCATGAGACTCTTCCTGGCACAGTGAAAGGCTGAGAAGAAGTGGCCACAGATTGCACCAAGGGAAATTCTGAACAGGTGTAAAATACAGGGATTTGGACTAGATGACCTCCAGAGTCCCTTCCAATCCTAGATTATTATATGATTGAATAATTAACAAATAGGAAGGAACTCCATAGTATGCCCAAATCACGGCTATTGCAGGAACTATCCCTATCTCTCTACTGAAGAGACTTTCTGTCTCTTCAGTATCTTTCACAAGTTGATCAGATTCCCTCTTCAAAATAGTTGTTAGGGTCAGTTGAAAAAAAATATCTAGGGAGCTTTCAAGCTTCAGCTTCTGTGCTCTGCTCTGCTCCTCTTTGGGGTTAGATCCAGTCTTTGTGATTGAGATGGCAGTTACATCTCCTCATCTTTCTCTTTGCATAGGAGTAAGAACCAGATACCATCAATCCAGACAGAGCCTGTGTCCTTTGACCCACACAGCTGGGGATTCCCTGACTGCGGAGACCTCTCTTTACTCCAGTAACTTAGAGTAATAACTGTTTATGACAGTGTGTAAACTGAGAGATTTCTGATTGCATATATTCACCAAAATTAGACTTCAGAAAGCCTACCAGAAAGAGATTAGGACCTTTTCATTAGTTCCCTTTCTTTGTCTCCTCTTAAATATTGAAAATAAATTCTTTTTCCTTTCACTATGCCTTCTGTTCCTCGACTACCAAACTGAGGATCCTGTCCTGCCTGCAAATCCTGTCACAGAACTCACTCTTACCTCATTAGACAGCTGGATGAACTCTGCTCTGCTTTCCTGAGAGAGAAGCCCTAAGCTACTCAAGGCAAAAGTGCAGACATCAAAATGTGTTTCTCCATAGGGAAAAAAAAAGTTAAGTAAACAGTTTTTTTTTTCATTTTTATTCTTAAACCTGCACTGTGGTTTACAGAATCCAAAATGTTCACTTAGTGTTGTTCAGCCCTGAAATATTTTACTTTGGAAAGTTTGGGTTTTTTGTATTTTGTTTTGCTTTGCTTTTTTTTAAACTGTCATTATTCAAGCATGGTATAATCTAGGATTATTGTAGAGGTGTTTACTTAAAAGGAATGTTTAATTTCAATGGAATCTAAATGTTAGAGTTTGTTTGGTTTTTTTTTTTCCTTTTACTTGGCTCATCACCTTATTGTAGTTCCCAAAATACAGTAATCTATTTGTAGTACTCTAGTTCATAAACTTTTTATTTCAAAAGCCTCAGATACTAAGATCTGTCCTTTAAGCCACAACACCATCAGTCTTAACTTTTTACATCTGCCCTCTTGCTGATTTCTGGTTGATTTAATTCTCTTCCAGATGAGCAGTTGATCCCTTTGTCTGGTCTCTCCGTTCCCCCATGAAAAGAAGGGACTGTACTAATGCCCACCCTCCCTGCAGCCCAGCCGTGGCAGAGCTCCCAGCCTGTGCCAAGCAGCACTTCCCTCTCACAGCATTTTTCCTTCACAGGAATTTCTCTCATAACCAAGGTTGGTTGCAAGAGAACAGACTGTGGCTCTCCCCTGTGGTTATGGAGCCACTAGTTTTGTTTTAATTTGTTGTTTGGGGTTTTTTTGTGTGTCTGTGTTCTACATATTTGGCATTGTCAACTATGTTTACTCTAAAGTAGAAAAAGAGAAGCTGGTCAGAAAATGACATGGAGTTGGGCAGTTGTTGAACTGCTGGGTGTTTTATTCCTTAACTGGGTTATCAGCTCACAGTCAGAGAGCTTAAACCCGATGTTGCTGCTTTAGAGACATGAGGAGAGGTTTTGATTTGAAATGTATATCTCCATATCTAACTGTTTCTTTGTGATATTCATCTTAAGATTCCAAGAGGAAGGTTAAGTTGGAGTTTTATTTTATAAAGTGTTAGGCTTTCCATGTGCTCTCACCATGGCATGGGCCTCTCCTGTACCAGGGAAGTTCTAAGCTCTGCCACAGCCCAAGGTGCAGACTCCAGTTCTCACTGCTCACTGTCAGAGTGCACTAGCATTGCTGCCTTCTTTGCCTCTTTGAAGTGTAGAACTTTTAGTAACCCAGAGAAAGCTGCCAGAGACTGGGGGACATCAGGATGGAAAAAATACTGCTCTGAAAATATCATCTTAATGTTGTGTCCTAGTGTTAAAATTCATGTAAGTAGCTGTCAGTGTGTGCAGACCCGGAGCTAAAGCTGTTTGTGTGCAGTGTAACATAGCAGGGGAGCCTTTTGATTTTCTGAGCAGCTTTGTCTAGATCCATAGCTGCTTCCTTGCATGCTTAATATTGTCTTTACAGTTCTAAGAACAGATAAGCTGTTCTGACCCTCAACAGGATCATCAGATAGATCTTCTTAACAGCTATTATACTGATTATTTTTTTAAATGGGAAATGCACTCGCAATTCCGCATTAACATTGGGATTATTTTCAAGATACAAACACCTTCAGAAGAGCCTTCAGAGTGAATAGAGCTATTTCCCCATTTCATTAACCTTATATCATCAAATATAATCTGGCAGTGAGTTTATCTGTTCTGATCATCATTTCAACATTATTATCCCCCCCACAGTCATGGGATCTCGTTGGCTGGGTACCCTAGAACTCATCTGTAGTACTTTGTGGGTGTCAGTGTTTTGCATATTTGCTGCATTGCTTTCAAGCTTGGTAAGTGTCCAACAATGATAACTGGGTAATTTGTGGTTTTATGAAAACATTTGTTTGGTTAACACTTCAGGTAAGCATGACTAACTTATTTCCAATCACCTGTTCAGTGACCTATGTGAGGAGTCAATTCTCTCATATTCTCTGGATCTCTTTCTGCTATAAGCTCATATTTTCCATTTGTTCAATAGTTCTACTTTAACATGTGACTCTAATGATAAATATCTGGATTCCAGTTAGCATTATTGCTGTGAATCTGCTTATGGATTTCATTCCATCCATGAACCTGAAGTGTCCTGGAAGTGTTTGTTCTAGATTTGAGACTAGCAAATCAGGCACATTTCTACCCTATACTGGTTTGGAAGTTGGAGGTTCAGAATTGAAATCTGTTCTCCTTCATGGAAGGACACCATTCCTTGTTTTGCAGCAGGTCTATCTTAGTTTGGTAATCACATAATAGGATGAGCAAGCAGCTTCAAAAAAAGATTGCATCAAATATTCATTGTTGGTCATTTCGAAAACCCATGATCAGGGTTGTCTAAACTAACAGGAGTTATGGATGTCTGCCAGCTTGCCAGCTTCAGCAGACTCATAACAGCTTTAGCCAGAGTATTTCTGTCTCTTAAAAGGCCCAGTAGTAACTTGTACATAATTCCATACCCTACACCTTGATTTCAGTTTGAAATAGCTGGATTTCCTTCTGTGATGGAAAAAGCATTAAGCTTGATTATCTGAAGAACTGCACATTGGAGTGCTTCATTCACCAGATGATTTCACTGTGGCATTGTGCTCCAATACGGCATCCCTCTTAGGAAAGTATTTTAGCACCCTGTAGGCTTTCAATGAAACAAAAAATCCATTGTTCCAGTCAATGAAATGGAAACTTTTTCAGTTGCATAAATTCTAGGGGTACTCATGTTTTTGGATGACCCAGTTCATTCAGGTATATTAACAGGAGTTAACAGAGACCCAAGGAGCCATCTGTTTTTTGTCTTGAGTAGTTCTGATTGGATGTTTTTACCTGGTAATTGCTCTGGTAGGGATAGCATTTGCTGCTAATTTTTCAATGTAATAATAATGGACAAAGCATTAATGCCATCCTTTTATGTGAACCTGTTTGTGGTTTAATCTATAAAGCTATGGCAGCAATATATGATTTGTCCAGATCATAAATTCGTTCTTCTGGGAATTCAAGTAGAAATGCCCTATTGATCTGAAATCTGTTGGCAGGAGGTACAGTACTATGGAACATAAACATTACCTCTTCCAAAGTACCACTATTATTTCTTTCACTCTCCATCACTGGACTCTGGGTTCAGTCTCTGAAAATGTGACTCATCAGTCAAGTCATAAGAAAAGGAGCAGTCCTTGTGTATGCATTTATATGTGTATGGAAGGGATGAATGATCTCTTAAAATTGCCCAGTCACATTTTGCTGACCAATAAAAGGGCTTCTCTTTCTCATCCAACCTATGCTGAAGTTTTCACTTTCTGGAAAACTCACGAATCAACCTCCTATACTCTTCAGACCTATTTGTATCTATGATCATCTGAGGACTTGGCCAGATCTTTTCAGGAGAAATATTTTCATGCTAGAACATTTAATGACTTAGTTTAATGTCTCAGTTGTTCCCATTTACTATTTTTATTTCTACCAACTGAACGGATTGCTGTTGCTAATTGCACAGAAACATCTCAAAATCCCTCAGACTTCTGTTTCCCAGGATCAGGCTCTGAGTTGTGCTGTCTCAGTTCACAGCAATCAGCTGGCAGGTCTTTCAGCTCCAGTTGCCTTCCTGTGAAGTGTGCTGCTGAGAAGAAAAGGGAAAGCTTCAAGTTCTATTGGCAAATCCACGGCCTCTTGGAATGACTGTTGCTTCTTTTCTGCCCTGATCTTGATCTGCAAGTCCAGATGCATCTGAGTGTGTATTAACTGGTTTCTTGACTGTTTATCCTGGAAGATGTTACAAGTACTTGACTTTCTTCAAGTCTTTTGCCAGTTCAAGTGGGGTCTCTTCCTTCCCTCCTAACTTTTACATCTTAGTCATGCTGTGGCCTGAGCTGGCTGGTTCAAGCATATCAAAGGCTGGTCCTGGATTGGAATGATTCCATTTTTTGGAGGGGAAAAAGTTTTAGGAATATCATTGGTGCTAGATGAGACTAAGTGACTGCTGAAAAACCTCTGGCCCTTTCTGACCAACTTGTGAGCCATTCATTTGAGTTTGACATTGAAATGAATTGAAAAAAAATGCCAGAGCTTGCACTTTGGCTGAGCAGGAATAGCAACTTGAAATTTCTGTGCTTACACTTCAGACCTCATTCTAACACCACTAATCTCTTTTTGACCTGAGGGGCTCACCAATTTTAGCTTGTTTCTTTTAGGATGAGAAGTTGACTATGGATTGAAGTGTTTCTCTGGTACAAATCTGTTCATCTACAAAGAATATGCACCAAGTCCCGTTCTCCTGAGCACAGCTGGGATTAAATACAGGATTCACAGATCCAGGCCTTTGTCCACACAGCCCTCTAATCTAAAACTCTTTTTCTTGTCTCTTCTCAGATCATATCACCTCTGTTTGCCTTGGATTTCTTCTTACTGCCTTCATTTGTTGTTTCACTGCTTCTTTCCTGTGCTCTAAAATGCAGCACAAAAATTCAGTGCAAACCCCTCTGTGACTGCATTTTTTTAATTGAACCCAATTCAGTTTCTGCCTGAAAGGATCATTCCATTCCAGATTTTTTTCCCAAGACTTCTTTTCTTTCAGCTGTCACTTAACCAATGGAAATTGTTTCACATTCAGGAGAATGTGAAATTTTTTGTCTGGTGCCAACCAGAGTATTTTGAAACAAGAATTATCCGTTGATGTTCACTGGAAAAAAGAGACAACAAAGTGAGTCACATTTTTGTGGGCATATCCTGGAAGTTGATGTGTCCACAGAAACATATCCATTCAGGAATAAACTGTGATTTTAGTCTTATTGTGACAAAAAAATTATAGATGAATTTAAGGAGGTGGAAGTAGCATTGCTTTTGTTCATCTACCAAGAGAGAACTTGCCTCAGAAATGGACACCTATGAAACCGAGCTGGGAGTGGTTTACCCTTGGCTGTGTGTTTCTTGACTGTCTTTGGGGAAGAAGGTGGAGGAGGATGTTCTTAACAGAGGATGTTGTGTCAAAGACTAAAAGTCCTGCTTTTTTCTATCAGCTGAATTGCAAAGCGAAGATGGGCGTTGGATTTTCAGCTGTAATGGATAACCTCTGAAAATGGGCAGAGAAGAAAGTCCTATAATTGTTCAGCCTACAAGTTCTGGTCATCTTTAGCTAACTTGCAAACTAACCAAAATGCTTGGTCTGTATTAATAATTTTGTTAACGATTTGTGATGGTTTCACCCCAGAGAAAATGGCAGATTATACAGAAGTAGTGGCATCAAGAGCACTTTAGGATATTAAGAAGCATTTTTAAAAGGTTCTGCTGGGAAGGAAAGAATCTGTAAAAATAAAATTGAGAAAGTTTCTGCAGCACAATACAAATGTACCATTTTAGTGGTTATGACTGTATTTCTTTTGACTCCTCATTGTGAGCTGTGCTTGTCTTTCCCCCAGTGTAGGGCTGGAAGCTATCAGGTGGCTTCTTTGTGTCTGACCAAACACAGACAGTCTCACATTCAAATATTAAACTTTTATTTCATCATGTATAACTGGGCCCATTATAAATGCTCTTCCTGGAGAGCTGATAGGAAAGCCAAAATTCTGCTCATGGCAATTGTAAGTGTTGAGGCCCTTAGTAATTATTAATATAAAAAAAGAGTATTCTAGAAAGGCATATGTTTCATGATCAAAAGAGGCAATGAAGGGTCTAACTGTAGAGACAATCAAGAAATAGATTTTTCATCCTCAAAATCAATAGAAGTGAAAATTGAAAGAATTCTACCTTTTCCAGTTTTGTGCTGACATTATTTTCTAAGTTCTTGACATTTCCATACCACAAAAATTTTATTTCCATTGAAAAGTTTTTGGGTTTTACCCCTAAAAAAGATGATTTTTTTTTTCACTATAAATGTTAATAACATATTTCTGCCAGTCTCATTTGGTATTTTACATACATAGCTGTGATCTAAGTTGGTCTCTTGTTCAGAATACATGATGTTTCTGATGCAACCCTAGAGTTTTCAAGAATGTTAAATTACTGATTTAAAAAAAAAAAAAAAAAAAAAAAAGAAGGAATACTAAATCTATTTTCTCCCAGGTATTTTTTTGCTACTTTAAAATTGAGAAGCAGCACACACATCACTTGGGAAGGAGGTAATGTTTCGAACAGTTTAGGGTTTGGAATAGATTTGTCATGATGCACCAAAGAGGTGCTGTCTGAAAAGTGCTATGACCAAAAGAACAGTTTTTGATGGTCCCTGTGATTATTACTTTTTCCCTGAACCCCTAGTACAGTTTGTCTCTCAGCACTACTTCCCCTGGACTTTTATGTTCTTGGTAAACATAAAGCCAAGTCCTGTTTTGGACAGCAGTGTGCTTCAGGCAATCATTGTTCTAAAAGATCTGTCAAATTGGTTGGAGAAAGCCCTTGCTTAAATTTAAAATTTTTGGGGCACCTATTAAATGGTTGATCTTTCCGGTAAGACCAATACAAATAACTTTAACCAAGTGCTGCTTGGGATGCTTTGAATGAGAATATTCAGATTCCAAATCATAATGGGGCTTGTCTTTCACCTTGTCAGCAAAGTGATTTGAATCTACACGAGTAAATTAAAAAAAACAAACACAAGGCAAATATGTTCACGAACACAATCCTGTCATCTAGAATTCATGTGTCATCCAAACATCAGAAGTACCCATCCCCCTGCTCCTCCTGAGAGACAATTCAGACTTTATCACTATTTCAGACCTTTGTGAAAACAACCATAAATACATGGATTTGGGTGACAATCATAAATATGTGAAAAGTATTGCCTACTTTGAAGTCTACAGACTTCAGTCCCTGGGAAAAAAAAGAAAGTTACATATAAAGAGTTTATAGAAATGTAAGAGCAAGGGAAGGAATTTGTGCTGAAAGCAAAATCTCCAACTCCATAAATGTCTGACCATTTAAAACTAGGGGAATCACTGTAAGTGCTTCGTGCTCCCTAACACATCCATTCTCATACTGGATGATTTCTGTAGCCCTTTATACCCATTGTGGCGAATTGCCAGAAAAAGGCATACATTAGCTGCTCCTTATTAAGAAAAGCATCTGAGGAAAATTTCTGAGAACTAGAGTTTCAGCTGTATTTCTTCTACATTTTCATGTTCTTAAAAAAGATTTTTTTATTGCCGCCAAAGGATCTTCAGCACAGACAAACATCTCCAGGTTTGAAAGCAAGAATAGAAAGCATTGTTTACTGGTAATTTGTAAAGTTTTGTGTGAATTTTAGAGCACATTTTATGTATAGAGAACGTGCACATCTGCCAGCAGAATAAGGGCTCGTGTCTGAACTGCCAACAGCAATAGACTGCGCATGTATCAGGAAGGGTTTGTCAACTGCTCCCTTCTTTTAATTTGCACGGTTAGTGCTGTGAGGTTTATGCAAGGCAGCTCTCAGGGGAGGGGACTGAAAGTTCTTTGAAGTCCTTTGTGGTGGCTGTCTAATCTGGAGAAGAGGATTACTTTCTTTCTGCCAGAAGCACATGACAGTTTGGTAATTAATGAGCATCATAAAGTTCTCTTTTTCTATTAGATACCCATTAGTAAACCTGGGATGGTTGTCATTTTGGACAAAACCATGCATATCCTCATTTTATCCCAACATCAAAGGGGATCTCCTACTGTCTGATGCTGAATGCTCTAATTGTGTTTGCGTTTGGTGGAGTTGGTGCAGAATGCATCTGAAACAAGCCTTGGCATAAACTGTAGGTCCTGTGATTGGACACGCAGCCTGAGCCTTCCCAGAGCTAACAGCTTAAATGAGTGGTGGGTTTCTCTATTATTTTAAACATACTGCTCTCTTCCTCTCCTCTCTGTCTGTTTATGCTATTTGTTTTCCTTTGAGAATACAGAAATTAACATACTTTCCACATCCATATCATGCTGAAAAAAGGAAAGCACTGTGTTGGGCTATTTCCCTTTCCCCTTTTGATATAGTATTACAAAAAGTCTTTCTTTAGGATTTAAGAGCATTTCAGGTATTAAAGCTCTCTTGGGTTGTCTTTTTCACATTATTCTGAAAGTACAGAATGGTTTCCTGCTCTTTATATTTGGCTCTTTTATACTGAAACAGTTGAAAAGTCCTAGTCTGTGGACTTTTTCTTTTTGAGAAAATGTCACCCTTTCTTCCAAAGGTTCCAGTTTCTGAATGCAGTGTAGTTTCTTCAACTGCATTTAATCTCCTTTAGAAATAAGAAGAATGGCTAAGCAGCCCATTTTATATATTCTGAATTTAAGATTTTTTTTTTTTGAAGGTCAGATGCTCATCCTATACTCAAAATCTGTGCCAAATACACGCAGCAAAGAACTCAAGGATGCAGGAGCTTTTTCTATACATGGGGTTGGACCAGAAAGCTCCACTGTAATGAAATGTGATGGCTTCAGAGGGACTGTTCAGTCATGAAGCCTAAAGAGGAATATACATACTTAAGATTCCTTTTAGGTTTTTTTCCTCTTATATTATTTTATCTTTTTAATAGGATTATGTCTGTACTATTTGGAGTGTCTGATGGGCACAGAGTTCTTGTTCAGGGTTAGTCTGGATGTTGTATGTTGTGACTGTTAACTCAGTATTAGCAAAAAAATTATTATTAATTTTTGCTTCTCATTGGTGAAAAAGCCCTGGTGTTCTAACAAAGCAACTGTAAAAATCTTCAGTATAAAAATAAACAAAATAAAGCTAACAGGCTTTAGCTAGCCAAAATGTTTAGCATAATCAGAGGCACCTTGCAGTTTGGGTGGAAAGAAAACTGGAAAAAATAAGATGGTCTTCCTTTATAGTAAAGCTGGAATAGAGAGACAGAAATGCTTAAGAAATGAAAGTGTACCTTCCTTACTAAAATTCCTAGGAAGATGAATTTAGGTAAATAAAGAAGAGATTAAGTAGAATTAATTGGAAATTATTTTTTACAGATGATATATTAAATCTTTAAAATAAAATAATAAATATAATTATTATATTTTTTATATTTAGGGCCTGAACTTTCAATCATGATTTTCTGAGTCATCTTTGCCCTTAAGAGATGAAAGGAATGAGTAATACTATTGAAGATACAAAACCACCTGTAAATATAATCCCTCTATTCTCTCCTGTTTCAAATTGGAACTGGTCAGAAAATTTATTGTGGGACAGCTCCTCACTGCAAAAAGGCAGCCCATATAGATGCTTCACTTTTGACAATTTTCTATGTATTAAAATATTGGAGCAGAATATTTTAATAGACTTGAAACAGAAACTCTTTATATTTTTGGAATAGAACATTTTTACCTCATAAAGTAGCTTTTTAAGCCCACTGTTTAAAATTAAGGAGACAAACTGTTTTGTAATAGAAAAAGCCTAAAAATAAGAAAAAATCAGTTTCAAACCAAAAAGAATATGAAAAAATTTATGAAAATGTGAAGAGTTTTTTCCTCTTTTAGAATGATAAAAAAATTTGTGAATTTTCCTACAAAGCAGAAAATCTACTTTCTGCACAGCTCTGATCCCAGCTGTAAGCTTGACAAAGGCTTGGACCATTGTAGCCATTTTAAACTCTTATACTTGCTTGTAATATTTGCCCCTATTTCATTTACTTTAAATGAATGCAGAATCACATCTGGCTTCTTTTAACTGCTAAAGTGAAAACTATGGATGTCTGGGATATTTTGTGGTCCTTGCAAAATCAATCTGCTGCCAGTTTGTACACAAAAGACCATTCCATGTTTACTTCTGAGTTTGGTACATGGAGTTTATAAGAGTCTAGACCCAACCTTCAGGTGTGTTCCACAGTGTAGACTCCAGCAACCCATATCAATGTGGGGTTGGGCTGGAAAAGCCAAAGCCCACTTGGACTCAAATCAGGCAAGGAATGGGAAGGGCAATAAGAAGGGCTTCTGCAAGTGTAACAGCAGGTAAAATGTGGGTCTGCTACAGAATTAAGTGTTGGGCTCATTGACAAAAGACACAGAGAAGGCCAAGGTACTCAGTGAACTCTTTGGTTCTTTCTCTGCTGGTAAGACCAACCTTCAGCAATCCCAGATTCCTGAGTCCAGTGAGAAAGTCTGAAGCAATGAAGACTTGCCCTCACTGGAATAATGTCAGGTTCCCTCAGTGGAATAACGTCAGCTTAGGAAGTGTTTAAAGAAGCTGGATGTACACAAGTGCACGGGAACTGAGGGGATGCACTCACGAGGGAGCTGGCTGATATCGTTGCAATATCTCAATTATCCTTGAAAGGTCGTGGCTATTGGGGGAGGTTTATGAGGACTGAAGTAAAGCAAATGTGACACATAACTTCATGGAGGGCAAAAAGGAGAATCTGAGAATTACTGACCAGTCAGCTTCACCTTGATCTCAGGGAAGGAAATGGAGAAAATTCTCCTGGAAGCTATTTCAGGACAGAAGGTGATTGGGACTGCTCAGCATTGATTATGAAGTGGGGAAGTAGTTCCTGGCAAGCCTGGTAGCCTTCTGTAATGAAATGTGGATGTTCTAGTGGATATTGTTTATCTTGACTTTAGTAAAACTTTTGATATTGTCTAACATAGTAACATCCTTGCTGACCAATTGATGAAGCATGGTCTAGATGAGCGGACAGGGAACTGGACTGAAACCTGGCTGAACTGCTGGGTTCAGAGCCTTGTGATCAGCAGTATGAAGTCCATCTGGAAGCAACAGCAGTGCTATACTCACAGAACCAATACAGGAGTCAAATACTGTTAAACCTCTTTGTCAGTGACCAGGAGGAGGCTATGTTAACTTTTAGGCTGTTAGTCCTGTTTGACCTGATTTAAGACTGATAAATTTAAACTCCTTAACTGTTTGCCAGGGGGCCATAATTCTGAGTACATTTCCATTGTGTGAAAGATGAGCTATTAAAATATGAGACTTTGTAGCAAAGAGAGTATAGAATTTATAAACAAAAGTTCCATTATCCGTCTCATTGGTTTGTGCTACAGAAAAGAATTTGTGGAGAACCATAGGGTATTCAACAATAATCCAACAGCAGGGAAGAGCTGAAGTATATTCTTTTTCCACAGAGATTTATGCTGATTTGTAGAATTTTAAATCCAGTTTTATTAATGCCTTCCCACTCTCAGTAGGAAATACTCAGAACATACGAGGAAACTGTCTTATGAAACAAGATTTTATTTTAATAATGTGGATATTATTGTACAGCTACTCAGACATAAAGAGAATGAATTGTACCTCATGGGTCTCTTGAAATCAGTATGGAGCCTCCAGACCAGCTCAGTGGCTTAGCTGAACTCAGTGCAAGAATTTTCTTCCTCTCTTCCATGGCGACAATACTAATTGAACTTCTTCAATTGGTCTGAAACACTCATGATCCACTTCGTTTTTTTGTGGGAGGCAGATTATGAATTGTTGAACAGGGCAATGATCTCTAACAGTGACCAAAAGCAGATGCCTGGGGAAGAATATAATAGGGTTAACATATCCTGATACTTCCACTCAATCATCTCTCTCACAAGTTGTTATTCAGGGAATCCTTGAGTTTGAAATGGTTTCTGTGTATTTAGAAAGTGTCAGTGGATTTCCCTTATGTTGGTTTGCCCATCTTTCCTTGAGCCTATTATGTAAGGTAGGGTATTCCCACTCTTTAGCTGGTTAGGAATATCAGAGGATTGGAGATTGCACAGCTGTTCTCTCCTGTGTTTTGTCGGCTTGAGGTTGATGGGAGTGGCTGGGCTGGTCACTGGACAGTATCTGTCTGCACAAGGAGGCTGATTAGAGCAGATCCCAAGACCAGAGCAGTTAGAAACTTCTCATGATGACATTCTTGCTCCTTGTAGAAACAGAAAATACCCTTTGAAACATTCCACAACAGCAAGAGCCACAACTATACCTACAGAAATTGACTTAACACACATTAACTGTCTTGACTGTCTTATTTTATTTTACACATTGACTGCCTTCTGGATGGTTACAAAGGTGAGATCTCTCAGGCTTTTGTACATGCTAACTTCAGCCTTGTTCAGCTTAGTAGCAATTTGTTCCCTCTGATCTCCTAAATATTTTGCAGTACATATCATCAGGAGTATTATTTTTGTGATTAAAAAGAAAAAAAAATAAATTCATCTCTCCCTTCAAGACAAGAGGGGAAATAAACCTTAAAGTCTTCCTCCTTGTGCAGAGTGGAATGCATCTCACCCAGCTTTAGCTACCTTCAATATCTTCACTTGATCTAGTTACCTAGTCTCCAATATAGCCAAGGGAGGGGAGTAGCCTGCTCATCTGACCTATTTTAAATGTCTGTATTAAGATGAGACAAATCACATCCTAATAGGTACTTTTAGAAGATGATTCATCTCAACTTCATAAAGACATATGAAATAGGTAACATGAATCACCCATTTCTCTCCACTGACTGTAGAGGGAGATGAATTCTACCTGGTATATTTTCAGGAGTTTGTTTATATGTTTTAAAATCTACATTTGGTTGAATAAATAATAGACTATTTCTGATCTATTACTGTGTGAAGGCAGTATTAGCCTCAGTGATCCAGCCTACAGTCCTGTATCTGCCCTACAATAACTGAAGGAGTCTAATAGGGAAAGATTCTCTTAAGACCCGGCAAGAAGCTTCCACAAGTGAGGGCAGTAGGTAATGCTGTGAGGAAGTACAAGCTGTGTGGTTAATGTGCCTGAGGTCTTGTCACTTGTCTGACCTTTGGCTGATGGAAGGAAAGCAAAAGGCAAAGCCTGCTATGATGCACCCTGCCTTTGCAGGATGCTGGCAGAAACGCTGCCTTGGTCAGACGTGGTCTGGCACTTGTTCAAAACCACCACGGCAAAGTTATGAATGCCAGGAGAAGAATTGAGGGCTTGTTAGTTTTATGCAAATCACAGAATTCCTGTAGCTTCTTTCATGTATTTGAAAATACACAATGCAAAAGGACACAGAGTGTGGAACAGAGCAGCAAAGTGGATCTCCATGGGTTATCTTCTCTTCATTCAAACTAACCCAGCCTATCTGAATGCAGTGATTATGTCATTAATGCCATAAGAAAATGTTGCTGTGGTGCTGTGAAGAAGCCAGCACACAGATTAATGTACAATGTGCTAGGCAGATGCAAAGTCTTGTAACACTGACAGTTAATGGTAAAAGAAAAGCTGAAAAGTATAAATTAAATGTTGAAAGAGTTTACTTGGTCATTTCATATTTGTCCATCTGCCAGTCCTTCAGAAATTTCCTTGTAGAAGTGAAGAAGTCTTTGGTTTTAAGATCATTTGAGGTAGTGTCTTATCTGTATGAGCCAGTGTTGTGGTTCCATTGGGTGCATCTTGTAAGAAAAAAATGAGTGAATTTTGACAACAAAGCTGTTTTTCACAGCAAAGTTTAGAGAATATAGATAAACATCAAGGACACTTTAGAGCAAGCTCTTTGCACTGTGCTGGTTGCCTCAATATAGTGGAACTGCATTAGTGATTTCTGCTTTCCTTGCAAGGAATTCAGTGCACACGGGGTTCTATCTGTGTCTCATCACCTGGAGTGTGAGTGTTCTGTGCTGGCCAGTGCTAACGTGCTCTTCACTTCTGCTCTGTGCCTCCACCTCCCTTGATCTTTGCCTGAAAAGAGTCTATTGCTGATTTAACAGCTTTGGTGAGCTGCACAAATGCTGAGCACTGAGCCAGGACCACGCTTTCTGTGCCCCTTGCATGCAGTTACTGAGAATCAGTCAACAGTTGGGATCTTGTCATAGTCTTGTGTAATTCATTCCCAGGACTGTCTGTGGGCTACAGGCAGCCAGGAGCTCGCTGCCACAGAGCAAAAGCACCCACAGTAAAGTGGAGAAGGTCTGCCCTCTGTGCCTCTGCTCCTCACCTCTATCACAGGCTTTGCATCAACACCACTCCTAAGTGTGCCCAGGGTACCTGTGGGGAAAATCGGTAGTAAGCAAAAATTCCGCGAGAAAAAGAGCTTGAAAATAAACCTGAATGTTTATTCTGCTCTATCTCAGCGTTCAAAAGAAGACATTCTTTTATAGCCAAGTTTATTTTAGAATGACAGAATACTTGTGGCAAGTTATTGGTGCCAGATTTGTGCAGTAAAATGGTGGTCTAGGCATAGCTTTTACAGTAAAGTTTGCTTTCCCAGTATGATACGGTTATGAGTGTTTGTGGAAACACTTTGGAATTGTTGTGATTCATAGGGAGCTTAAAAGGTAGATTTACTAATATTTTTCATCCTTTTCAGATACCTATTAAGTTCAACACTTCTTACACTTACTTATTTGTAAGCACAGCACCAACCCTGTTTACTATAGCAACAGAATTTCAATAAACTTTATGCTTATTTTTAAAAAAATAAGCAAAACTAACATAGAAGTGCTGTGCTGAACCAACACACGTTGAATTCAAGCCTTTCACGTTTCATGAGAGTTTTGCAAATGCTGTCATATTGAAAATCATGCCTGGGTGTCTGTCAAACTGAAGTTTCAAATCTGTTGGTTTCAGAGATGGAGCCTAAATACAAAACATAGGTGCAGATCCTGATTGTTACATTTTCTTTCCAAAGTTCACGGATTTGTCAATATGGCACAATGTAAGTAAAAGCATAAAACTTTACCAAACCATAGTTGTAAATAATAGGACAGTGATCAAGTGACTTTCTCCTTCCTCCACTCCTTGTTGTGGGTTGCCACTTTGCCAGAAGTGACTTTACACAAGCAGTGTGCTCTGTGTGTAAGGTCTGACTGGTCTTACTCTGTTCCCATGCCAATTATTTTTCTAGCAATAATTTTTCTTTTTTTTTTTTTTTTTTTTTTTTTTTTTTTTTTTTTTTTAAGAAAGAAAAGCCTCAGTGAGTCACAAAATGAAAAATAAAAACGAAAATCCGGCTTCTTGTAGTTTGAAAAAACCCCAACAACACTGATGAAGTAGCAGCAGAGTGGAGGAGCTCAGCTGGCTTATCTGACAGTAGCCATTTGCTTTAGCACAGGAAACATTTCTTTTGTCCGTGTACAGTGAGTGTCCTCTAGAATGGGTATGAAGAGTAATAGGGAATTGTATGATTTAATGGTGACCCTCAGTGCCATGCTTTGAAACAGATCTATGTTGTTCCATGTTGTCAGCTGTGAAGTGGGGCTCTCTTCAGTCATCAAAGCATTTAGCAGAGTTTACAGTCTGCTGTTTACATTATTGGCCAGTACTTTACTCTCCTGAATACAGTTTAACTATTCCACCGCCCCTGTGATGAGTATTCTTTTCGGCAGCAGCAGTCCTCACAGCCTTGGAACATTGTTTTTGGACACAAACATACACAAGTTATTAGAACACAAGATCAAAGGAGGTGTCCCACTGTCTTCCTTTCAATGCTCCCATTGTGTTTGTATGCTGAAGCCTGCTAGAGAGTTAAAACCAGAGAAGGGGGAGAAGGGGGGAGGAAACCTTTGTACAAAGGTACTTGTCACTGAGAGAAGCCCATAAAAGATGATGTGAGAAAAGACACCAGGTGGAGTATAAACCACCCTTATTGTTAAGAAATGCAAATAAAAATCCTCTCCTATATTAAAACTTTCTTACTTGTCATTTCTTAGATGCTAAAGGAAAGGTTCTGATTATTGAAGTCATGGCAGTACTTTTTACTTTGCTTCTTTTCTTTTTATGTGTAGCACACTATACGTGATGTTGGCAAAAGTTATTTTTCCTCTTTCTCTGCATATTGTTACAGTTGTTAGCAAATTTCATCTCAGAAAAATATCCACTGGGGAAAAACCCTCAGAAAAATCACATTTTAAATTATCTCAAAGATTCCATTTTATGAAGGACATTCATAGTTTTAGATTTGTAAATAAACTGCAAGTTCATTTTATTTGGGTAGAAACTGTGTTTTCCTTAGGGAAACTTTGACAGAAAAATTCCCAGTAATTTTGTGTGATCTTTGAATTCACTTTGGTGGATCTGCAGTCAGATTCCAAGCCAACAAATTCTAGATCCAACACCCAGTAAAATATACTGAAAAAGTCAGTTGCTTCTAAATTACTGGGAAAGCCCTGGCCCATCTCCCTGAGTTACAGAGAGATACATGTTAGCAAGAGTCTCTCACTTGTTTTAGGCAGCATCAACTGGTTTTTTCACCTTTCCAGTTTTTCTGATGAGCAAAAATCTGGATTACTGAGTTGGCTATGCAAAGTCCTTTGAAGGAGAAGTTGCAGGACACGACAGGTGACAATTAGTAATTCACAACAAAGCATTTCTAAACTCAGGCCTTCACTGAAGGCAGTTGCTGACTTGGACTTTCAGAGTACTAGATGGGGAGAACAAAGATTAACCTGGCATCAACCTATATCCTCATCATCATGAATTCTTCCATTTTAAGACTTCTAAGATTCATTTCTCTGAATACAATGAAAAGAAGATGTGATACTACCTGTGAAGGAGTATTTTAGTGGAGGCAGTACAAAAGACAATTAGCTGTCTCTTGGTGGTTGTGGTAGAAAACATCTCATCTGCTGAATCAGCACATGTCACCCTGAACTAACAGTCTTTCTAACCCAAGAGCTATCTCTATCTGATGGTTTTTCTTGGCTTGAAGATGCGTAAAAGAGAATATACTTTGATAATGGAAGCTGTATCCACTGGGGTATGGACACGTAGTGGTTTAACAATCTGAGGCTATGAAGTTTGCCAGGGTTTTCTAAAGCAAATCATCACAGGCTCTTAGAAGATGTATAGGGATAATCTTGAAGAAGGCCTGGAAAAAATTTCTCATGGTACCTGAGCATGTGTAACATCTGGCAAGTGATGTAGTGAATGTGCTCATTTGCGATAGACATCTTTCTGCTGCACAGGCACTGTGTGAACTTGCCGACCAGTCTTCCTTCCCCCCTCTAGGGTCAGGGCAGTTGCTGACATCCTAGAAAAACCCAAGGAAAACCTGTGAAACGAGTATGTTCAGAGTTGAAAGGATGCCATAGTGCAGACTCATGCCAAAGCTTTGAGGCAATAAGCCAAGGCTGCTAAAGTTGCTAAAACCAGTAGGTGCTAACATGCCAGATTGCAAAAATGCCTGAGGCAAAAGTGCTGAAAAAAAGCCAGAACTATAGGTACCAAGGACAAAGGCCCAATAGTTAAAACAGTGTCTTGTGACAGGCATCCCATTGGTGAGTGCTGGGAATGAGCAATCAAAGCACTCCACTCATATGGTCACCAAAACAAAATTTAAATGTTCTTAAAAGGCTCATCATAACTTTGAGAGCAGTGCAGTGATTGAGGCAATTGTTAAAGGGGTATCATGGCTGTGGGCAATTCTTTGTTGATGGAGTAAAAAGGGCTTTGTTGGAGTATGGTTGAAAGGGAGATCAAGTGTGGTTTGTGACCATCTGTGATTCTGAGAGAGATGAGGATAAAAATTCTGTATCAGCTGGACCCTGGAAATCTTAAGAGCTGAGGTATGTTTCATGTTGTCCCCAGAAATGGTGCTGAGAGCACCAGAATCATCTTTAGAAACATGTAATTTTATAAGTTTTTCCTTTCACAACTGAGTAACCTGACTCCTTTCATCTCCAGCTGGATGGGAGCATGGCAGGAGAAGGGAAGAAAAGGAAGGAGATAAAGCAAAAGCACTGGAAAGAAGTATCCTACCACTTGCCCCACTACCCAGACAGGAAAACCTGTGTGGTGATTTCATCTATCTTGTGTATTTGCCCTCCTCCCTCTGCTCCTACATGTAGAAAGCAGCAACCTGGAGGGAAGGGATGCTTTGCTGCCATCCTGTCTCAGGCACCAAACAGAGCCCTATTCTGCCGTGGGTGTCAGTGGTTCTGGCATGTGGCCTGTGTGCTGTACAGGGCTGGGCCTTCTCCACTGGTCAGAAGGACTTTCTGTGTCAGTGAAGCCTGCAACAGTTTCTTCTCAGTCTAACCAATGATATAACTCTTGCTATTGCAAATATTGCAATTAATTTTGCTATGCTATCGAATATTGAAAATTAATTCCCAGAGTGGTCTTATTCACTTGCTCCTTGGCTAAAATACATTTCCTATCATCAACTAGTTTATAGTATAGTGAGGTTCAAAAGGGTTTTCCATCTTCTGAAAAGTCAGCTGCATAGTCAGCACTAATGAAAGGGCAATGAATAATACTCTATGTCATAACTTTCTAACTTTAAGAATTCCAATGGGGTCACTGGGTTGAATTAGAGACCCTTTAATCATTAGTACTGTTCTGTGAATGGTCTGCTTTACCCTGATATTTTACTAGACGTCACTACTTAACACACTTCTGGCTCCATGGAAGGAAAAACAAAAGGCTTTGTATGCCTCGAGGTCCCTGTAGTTTGAGGATCATTATAATTCTACTGAGTCAAATCTTGAGGTCCCTGTTTAGTTAGACCATACTAAATCCTCCTGAAATCAGCTGCGATTTGTTTAAGCAAAACCATGCTAAGAACTGCAAGATTTGGCTCTTTAGGAATAGCTAAAACTTTCTCTTTCCCAGGTGGAGGAAGAATTAGTTGCAGTTGAGATTCATACTCAGAGTAATCTAACCAGTTTGTAATTTTGTTACTCCTGTGCCCAGGCAGTACAGTCATGAATCCCACTGTATGCAGAGCCAGTTACTGACATTTGGGATTCTTTTGTCACATTTGCTCTCCTTGATTTTGCAGGGTATATAATTGACTGTAATTAAAAGGGCTGGCTTTAAACTCTAACGAATGGTGCACATGTGAAAGCAGTACTGCACAAGAGTGACTGTGTTAAAACACAAGTCCTTCATCTCCATAAAGGGGACACATGTGGACCTCTGTAATCTGCTGTGAAAGTGAGGGCTTCTTCCCCCAGCCACTCGTTCAGACCTGCTGAACTCGTGACATTTCTAAGGCCTCATTTTGTTCCTAAGAGCTGAATGATGGAGGCACCATTTCACAAGATAAATGGATAAATTTCTCGTAAACAGTGATATTCCAAATAAAATATTTGCTGATGAAGCTTTAAAAGGGTACTTGAGTCTATGCCAAGCTGAGGAGAAAATAAAATTGGTATTACAATTTCAAATTCCTAATACGCATCAGAGAGTTTTTACAAGTTTTCACAGTCTAGGTGAGGCTCATGCCCCAAGGAGCTTGTTTCATCTAAATCACTTTCTTCCCCTCTTTCTCCTCCCCAAAACAAGAGGCAATCTTCAAAGGAACAAATATGTAATTTTAAATACACAACATAAAAAATGGGCCAAATAAATTATTAAAATACATAAAAAAGAGATTCACAGAAGAAGTATATTATTAGCTATTTGACAAGTGACTGATGCTGTCGCAATGGCTGCATTTCACAATGCAAGTGTTTCCTCTGCTAGACAGATAAACAGTTGAAATAATGTGAGAAGTGACTTTGCAATCATCCAAAGAACAATTTGGCTTTAAATGGTTCATTTAATGGCATTGCATTGGCTGTGCTGTGTAGTTATTTCATACCAGACCTTCACCACATCCATGTGCTTTGGAATTCCTTCTAAAAATGAGCTCCAAGCCTGACCCTCCTCTCCCGGTCCCAATTCCCTGCAGAAGTGTTACTACATATGCTTTGAATCTTTTTTTCAGATGAGCTCCCAAGTCTAACTCCTTCCTCCCTGTGCTTGAAACGTATGGATTTGAAAGCACAGATGTGGCCTTGAAGTTTTTGGACTAGGCCCATCTGGGTCAAACCCTACATAGTTTGACTAGTAGTTTCTTGACTAAAATTCTCAGAAGTGTTCATTTTTTCTTGTTCTGAATCTACTATGCACTCCCTTTTATCTCTCCTAGTTGAACTACAAGGACCTCAAGGGAGATGTGATTTTCATAAACAGAAAAATAATGACCAGACAGAAGAAGGAAGCAAATTTTTAATGACTGTGAGAATTGTCTTTATGAAGCAGCAAGTTTCCTTTTAGTTTATGCTATATGTAAAAAATATACCATTCATAAATTGGTGAAGAAGGGGAGATTCTTTGTAAATCTCATCTACTTAACTAATCATTAAAAAAAGCTGAGAGAGACTTTGCCCTCCTGCTGCCAGCATTTTGAGTCACTGAGAAAGGGTTCCGGACCTGACCCTGAAAACTGCATTTTAGCCTTAACAGTGACTTCATTAGGATCACTTGTGTGCGAAGGGATGCCCGTGAAAAACAGTTTGCAGGACTAAGTCAACGGACTTTTCCAACCGCTTTTCCAGACATGCTGACTTCCTTCGCAATCCAGATACAGCCAAGCAGGGACCCGAGGGGTTCAGCCTCGCGCCCGAGCACAGGGGTGCGGGGAGGCAGCGTGCGGACATCCCGGGGCGGGCTGAGCGGTGTCCGGATCCCTCGGCATCCCGGGCGGGTAGGAGCGGCCGGGAGGAGACCCCGCGGCCCGTGCGGGGACGCTGGTTTGGGGCGGCGGGACCCGCGGGTGCCGAGCGGCCCCGCAGGGACCGAGCGCTGCCCGCGGGCCCCCCGCACCCGCGGAGGGCGGCGCTGCCCGGCGGGCGGGAGGGCGGGGGCAGCTCCGCGCATTGTCCGCCCGGGGCTGCGCGGGGCGCGGAGCGGGGCAGGCCCCGCCGCCCGTGCCTGGCTGGAAGTGAAACGCGCTCCGGCTGCTCCTTTTTCTTTTTTTTTTTTTCCTTTCCTTTTTTTTTTTTTTTTTTCCCTCCTTCTTTTTTCTATTTTTTTTTTCCCTTTCTTCCTTTTTGAGCCTCCAAAAGGCTCACTCGCCCCTTTCATCTGCCGCCGCGGCCCAATGGGAAGGCGGAGGCTGCCTGCAAGTGGTCTAATCTCAATGAGGTGTCAATCATGTTCCCCGGTGGGTGAAGTAAGGTCTTTTGTAACCGCCTCTGTCTTTGGGAAAGAGAGGAGAGAGGAGGAAGGCTGGAGCGGAGAGGGGGACGCCGGACCGTGCTGCAGGAGAGGAGCTGAGATTTGAGCTCGCTTGTGCTTAGCAGGGAGAAGCGGAGCACATGGATTTCTAAACACGCTGGGATTTTATATATCTACAAAAATAACAACAAGAGAACCTGACCCTACTGAACACAGTCAAATGAATCGTAATTGCAGATCAATGCAGAGAGATGGGGAAACTTCACTCGAAACATGGTTAGTTCCTTTCACTTGCTACTTCCTTAGCCCCTTCCCCTTATTCAGATTTTTACTCGGTTTGTTGCTGTGATTTTATACTGGTGTCTAACGATCTTCCTTTATTATTTCCCTCACACACTTTCCTCCGGATCTGCCTAGCTGCCGTTTGTAAACCCAGAGAAAGTCCAGAAGGTAGGGATGGCTCCTTACTGCTAGTAACTTTGAACACCTTCCCCCGGTTCGCCCGGCTGCCCCTGGCCCCCTGCCCTCCTCTCCCCTCAACTTTCCGCCGTGGTTTGCGCTCCCCGTGCCCTCTCCGGCTGCAGCCCCAGCCCGGCCGGGAGCGGGGATGGCCGCGGGGGCCGGGCGGGCTCTGCGGGCGCTCAGCGGCGGCATTGTCTCCTCTTTTCTAGGTGATAGTTTTGCGGTGAACGCCTCTCTGGCTCGCAAAGGGCTGGAGGACTGGATGGTGAAGCAGAAATACTCCGGGGGCAGCAGCAGCGGCGGCAGCAGCTCAGGACTCCAGCAAGGCTGCCAGCACCGGGCCGTTTGCAGGCTCTCCAGCGCCAGGGTATGTCAGCTTCCTCGCTGCCCCCCCGCCCCTTCCTTTTGAAATAGTGAAAAGCAAAAGCTCTTTCTACATCCCTCTTTCCCTCCCAAGGGGCGGTTGTGCAAAGGAAGGTTTTCTTTGCCCTTATGTTGCTCTAAGGGGCTGCCCCGTGGGTGGTTTCCTTCTGTCCTTTGATGAAGTTGGGAGCTGCAGAGCAAACTTGGTGAGGGTACAAAAGCCTGAGGAGTAAGGGAACCTGACTGCTAGTGTCTGGGCAGTACGATTAGAACAAAACCCTTTACAAACAGGGACAGAGAATCTCTGGGAAAAGCCCCACAGCCAGACAGCGTGTGCAAGCTTGTGAACCCAGAGAAAGATTAGTGCACAAGTTTGCCTGTGACATTTTGGCAGGAAAGGAGAAGTCCCTGAAGAGTTTATAGCTATTTATTTGCTCTTTGCTAATAACGTGTGGCTGACTTTCTCCATAAGAGTTACTGTACATGTCACTTGTCCTGGCTGTTGCCACACTGGTCCCTTTCCACCCCTTCTCTTTCCTTCAGTCCTCCACGTAAAGGAGGGCTGGAGGAAATATTTTAGTTGCCTTTTATTTATCCTGAATGTTGTCTCTTTAAACAAAAAGGCATGATGGGAAGTAAACAGACTTAACAATTCTTAGATATGGTCCTCAGAGTGTTTCAGGGTATGTTCCAGAGCTTATTGATGTTTACTGAAAGACTCCCATTGACTTTGGATCAAGCCCTGAAAGCTTCATCACTGGAAAGGTAACCTGAGAGATGGGGAGATTGGAGTCTGTGCTTCCCAGCAAGCAACGTGGCTCTGAAAGCACAAGCAGAGCAGGGCCACCAAACCTCCTGCAGGCTCTTTGCTTTGTTAGCTATCAGCTGTATTGTTAGAAGCCTGGACTTCTTGTGCCTCAGGAAAAATTAACTCACAAGTGGAGAATACCACATTTCAGGTGGGATGTTAAAGTGAGTAGAAGATGTGTAGTATGGGAAAAGCTAATGATGACTCTTTAGGTTCCACCAATATTGTATTTCAAAGAGGATAAATTGTGAGAGTCCCTAGAAGTAGGGCAAAAGGGGTGTTTGTTTGTGGTTGATGAGCATAATCACCATCGGCTTGCAGGTATGGTTGGTTGAAGTGATTTTTATTGTGCTTTACTTGGAAACAATTTGTCCAAAGAAGTTCTCATTTCTGATAGAACATACATGTATGATACAGATGCAAAGAGTAGAAACACATGCTTTTAATTATTTTTCAAATATCACTGGTTTTGTGAGTCAACCTTTTTAGATGTGTTCTACCTTTCACATGTATATTTTCTAGAAAAGAAGCTCAACTTGCCAAACTAAAACCATAAGTTTAAAATACAAGAGTTAAAGGTAAAAACCTCTGATTTTAGTTTGTGAATTGCATTTTCTTCCACAAACATAATTTGCTTTCTGAAAATAAGGAGGAAATATCTTTTGTCAAAGATACTTTCTATTCATGACACTCTTCAGTTGCCAGCTTCATGAGGTCTGCTCAGCTGGAATGACAGTAGAAAGTATTTTTCTTCTTACTCAAGAGGAAGTCCTCCTTATGATGGTTCAGCAATTAGCAAGCCATTAACTAAATATTAGTCTGCAGTTTTAGTGCGTTATAAAAACTGTAAATAGGTTTAAGTGTTTTTAAAAGCACTGATCCCATGAGGCTTTTTACTGTCATCCTTATAGAGCTGTTTCTGAATGTTCAAAAATATTTGCCATTTATTGCCTAATGTATTTGGTAGTATCTGTATGCATATATAGCCTGCTAATTTATTTAATGTAATTGTCATCCTGTCACAAGCACACTGGGACAGCTACATTAAAGTTCCTTTAAAATATGAACTTTTGGAATATGGAAGGATGCATTTCTAATCCTACATTGGAACCAGATGTTCCATATGTACAGTCATTTTGACTAGGATTATGAAGTCACAGCTATTGACTCCGTAACTGAGATTGCATGACTGCTTCTCTTCTGAGATGTCTTTGATCTCTTGTATAATTATACCAAGTTACAAAATGAATTGTAGCCTAACCTCTTGGTTCTTCATTCACCTCAAGATGTAGAAACAGTAGTTGCTTCTACTAATGGTTTGCTCACTGGGGATTGTGTGGGACAGTTGTGTAGTCCCAACCTTGACCAAGGGCTCTTCTCTTTACTACTTCAAAATTCATCCTAAAATGTTCAATTAGCTTAAGAGGCTCTGTGAAGTGTTACAGTTTTATTGTGTCACAGATGAAACTTTGGCTTCTCAGTAAAACCTATCTTTGCCCCCAAATAGGTCCTAGTTGCTGCATATGTGACTTATGGCAGAAAGAGTTAGATCAAACACTGATGAAAATATCTGCATTCACAGAAACATCCAGCTGAATTAAAAAGTCCTAGAAATAATTTTCCTACTAGGAATCCTTAACTTTGTTGATGGTGGTTGTGTTAGGAAGTAGGGCATATTTGGTGAAATTCAGTTTGCTCCAAAAACCTGTTGGTGGGAGAGGAGAGCACTTAGTGTCTTCCAAGTCTGAAACCTCAAAGATTTGAGTAATTTTTATCAGAACTTGGATGTGATAGTGCAATTTGACTTATATTACTCTATATAAGCCCCTAATTCTCTCTAGGTTGTAGCTGGAAGGCTGTTTAGTCTACAGGGGAGATGACACTGAAGTTCAGGGGATTCACGTAGCATTTTACAAGAGGAATGAGTGACTAATACAGGAAAGCAATAAAGTTTCCTTTGTAGTCCTCTCTAGAATGATTGAATTTAGAATTGTTGTGGAGAGGAGGTCTTTATATCAGTTCATTCAAGGGGTGTTTGACTCAAGCAGAGATCAATTATACAACACCTTTTCTTCTCCTGAACAAAGTTTTAAGAGTTTTTTTGGCTAGACCAGACTTCCCTCAGCTGATGCGTTGTCCATATTGTGTCCTGTCCATCTGTGTCTCCCTCCTCCAATTCACTGGAAGAACAGTAATTAGTGTCCAGCTGCTACCAAATGCACCAGTCATCTGAGAAGGATCTCCTGGTAAACTGTTGGGTGAAGGCATGAGCCAGAGGAAGGGGAGTTGTGTCCAAAATACGCCCTCGTGGTGTGTGTGAAGCTGTGGGTGCTGGGCTGAGAGCTCTGATCTCATTAAACCATTGCCACCCGCCCAGCAGGGGCTGCTCTGCTCTAAATATTTTAATGACTGTGGAGGCTGAGGGCTGGGCTGCAGCCTTCCACATCACGTAGGATTAGTATAAAAGCAATTCTGTTGCATCCATGAAAAGTATGAGGTCCAGAATCAACTTCTAGTTCAAAGCTAATTGAAACCACTGAGGCTGTAAATCTGTTAGAGCAACTGAATACACATCTTTTGCTGCTTCATGACAGAGCTACCTTGTACCCAGAACAGTTTTCTGATGCTGTGGATTATCCTGTATAATTCTTAAGCTTAAATTTACTCAGTATGTGTTTACTTTTACAGACTATTTTTGGAGATCAACATTGTTTGCAAATATTCATGTATTTATTTATTTAACTGAGAAGCAGTATAGTGCTAGAGGGCCAAATATTAAATATGGCATTTGCTTAGTTCAATTTACTTTTATCTTCAAAGCCATAAGACATTTTACTGGTTTCTTGTGCGTCTCATTGAGATCTGTGCTTGGGAATTGAAAAAAATATTGTATTTTTAATTAATATTGAAACCGACTCCTGGTGAGTCCCATTGAAGGTAATCATTCTGGGTGAAATAGAAAATACTTTTGCTTATCACTTCTGCTGGGCTCTTTGGTGCTAGTGATCCTCATGTTCAACCCTAATTGATATTAGTTAGAGTTGAGTATCTGGTTTGGGATTAAAACAGTATGAAGTGCTGAGGCACATCAGTACTTCAGAGGTGGGGCTTATTCTCCATTTGTTCTGTTCCTGTAACTGCCAGTGACATTAATGGGCATTCCTTGCATGGCTGAGAGGAGACAACACCAGTGTCAACTTCACTGCTCCTCTAGTATGATCAATCTTAAATTAAAAAAAAAAAAAAAATCCTTGCCAGTCCCCCACTGCTAAATAACATATGTGTGTGTGTGCATATTAAAAATACATCGCCTTCTGGAAGACACAGCTGGGGAGGTCATTCATCCAAAATGAAAATAATAAACAGAAAAGAGACTTCTTTAGTAGTATGTACATACTAAGGCTTAAAGGCTGTTGAAATGGAAGATGTAATTGTAGCACTACTTTAGGGTGATTTCATGGGTAGAATGACATTTGAAAGACTGTCTTCTTACTGATATGGTGATGAGCAATGAAAATTTCCTTGGATGCTATCTTGTGTGACTGCTTGAAGTGATCTTTTTAAATGAAATATTTTCAAGTCCATTAATGTCAATATTGTATAGATGATTATTTTTATTGACTCTGAGGATTAAAATAAACAACAGGCTCAGCAGTGACAGATAGTGGTTTGACTAAAAAGTATTTTAATCCACGCAGATATTCTGTGTGCCATTCAAAATGAAATTGCCAAACTTTGTATTGAAAGAGAGAAAAGCAGAATCTTATTTAGTGTTGAAATTTGGTGCCAACAAACCAAGATAATTTAATTAGTGGTGCACATAGTATATCTTGACAGTTCTGGTTTGGGAAAATTATAATATGAATATTAACAATCAAAGAGTCTCTGAAAGTATTAGTGCCATGGTGATGAGATTAGTGAATTGGCCAATACTGTAGCAGAAAGCTGGATTCCAAGGGAATTATCCTTGAATGATACCAGTTGGTGCAATTAAAAGCCACAATTCAGTTGCCATATGGAAAGTGTTAGGCATCCTTACATGGTTTCAAAGCTATGTGCCAGAGGTTAAATTGACATATGAAGAAAAGCATAAATTAAATATTTTGTGTTATGACATTAAAAGTTGACTTTGCTTGAGCCATATGGAGGAGGTGGATGGAAGACAGTCTGTATTTCATCAGGGCTTGTTTTATAGGTCTTTCAGATTTACTGTGGTGCACTTTTAATTTGGCATGTTGATTGGAAAGCTGAATGGCCCGTGAAGTTTCTGCAAACAGTCTCATTAAAGTAACTTCTTGTTTTGATCTCTAACAACCCCCTCTCTCCCACCTCCTCTAAAGTGGAGTTACTTAGTTTGGTATTTGTAAGAAGAAAGCATATTCTGTGTAGTAGCTGGATGAAGTCCTCATCTGTGTCTCCTGGGCTCCTGATAGTCCCTGTTGGCTTAGTGAAAACTTAATTCTTCTGGATGAGAAGGCCTTGCTTATGGAGTACACTTTCTTCTGTAAATTGGGATGAAAAGTAACAACAATATGGTATATTCTTTAATGTCTTAGATGTAAATAATATAGTCCAGACTTCACACTAAAACTTTAGTTATAACAAAAATGGGACATTTGCAGCACATGATTGTTGACATATGGGAACGTTCTTTTCAGCAGCATTCATTAACAGAAGGGTTTTCTGTAGGTTTTGAGATCTGTAATAAGACCCAGGAGGAGCTCTGTAAGTGGCTATTTGTAGGCACCCTTCAGAAGAAGATCTTACTTGACTTTTATGATTTCTTTTGAGTTGGATTATGAACAGAGGAAAGAGAAGTCTCTTGAGTATTGAAACTTTGTAGGAGTTAGTTTTTCCAAAGCTGGGGAAATAATTGTTCGGTGATGATATTTAAATCAAAATGGAACGTTGCTCCCAGTGCTGCAGATGTTGGCCTTTACAGAAATCCTTGCAGATGGATTTTGCTTTGTGAATGTCAGGATCGGAACCTGTTGGAAAGTAAACTGTAGATGTTCAGATGTACAGAATACTTGAAGTTTGTTTGTTTGTTTTTGTAATGGAACCACTCTCTAGTTGATATACTAGTTACCCTGAATACTTGTGAGCTTTCAGACTACGTGATATTTATGGATATCTTTTCATGGAAAGTGAGGCATAGTTTCAGCTAAAAAAATAATGGGAAGAAATGGTCAAATATACTTTCTCTGTGAATTTATTTAGTCATATCTGCCAACATTGGCAGCAAAACTAAGCTTGTATTTACTCCTACAGAGTAACTACAGCTCTGGGAGACTTGAGTTGGCCAGTATTCCACTCAGGAATTATTAACCAAGTTCCAAATGCAAAATCTTCATTGTGTCTGATTTCTGAGCCAGCAAAGCATGTTTGTATTGCAGTATCTCATGACATTTGTCTTGTGGTGGTGGAACGCCAGTGGTGTTGGCTGTGCTGAAAGGGCTGTGCAGGCTTTTAGTGTAAGCTAAGAGAAAAGGGAAATGATTTGTGCATGTTCAACTACTGCTCTCCTGGTCTCTCTGCAAGGGGTGCAATTGTACAGTACGTTCACTCTCTGTAAGCTTCTGGATTTATTGTCATCAGAGCAACATGGCATATAAATTGTCTTCGAATTTGAAGATGACACTTCTGAACATGAGATATCCTTTTTTGAGCTGGAAAAGTCCTGTGCAGTTAGTGCCTTCCAAATAGACTGCTGCCATGTAACCACAATGTCCACTGTTTAATAAGGACTGATCCATTGTTTTGCCTTGGGAGTTGGCATTCCTACAGGCTTGTATCTGCAAGGAAGTATTCAGCTAGATTCCTTAATCCCTATAAGTTTGTGTCTCACATGATCTTATGGGTGCCCATCATATGTCAGAAATGCTTCTGGTTTAGTCATACAGAATCCAGTCCTTTGAGGAAGGGAGTGCTGCTGTCTCTTGTTGGGAGGTCCTATAACACTTGTGAAATTGAGTAGCACTGGTTTTATTTGGGCTTGTCAGAGAAGTAGAAATGAGACAAGGAAGGCTGAAGGCCATCTGGAATTAAATCTGGCCAAGAATGTCAAGGAAAATGAGAAGGGCTTCTTCAAATCCATCAATAGAAAAGTTTAACTAAGGATAATGTGGGCTCATTAGTAAATGGAGGGGGGACCTTGGTGACAGAAGATGCAGAGAAGACAGAGCTACCAGATGCCTTCTTTGCATTGGCCTACACTGACAAGACCAGCCCTCAGGAATCCCTGACCCCGGAGAACAGGGTGAAAGAATATTGAAAGGGAGACTTTCCCTGGGAGGATAGCCAATATCTCAGAGTGCTGGGCAGACCTTCAGAAGGACCTTGACAGGTTGGAGAGATGGGCAGAGGAGAACTGTCTGAAGTTCAACATGGGCAATGCACAGTCCTGCACCTGGCGAGGAACAACCCTGTGCACCAGTACAGATTGGGGCTGACCCGCTGGACAGCAGCTCTGTGGAGAAGGACCTAGGGGTCCTGGTGGACAACAAGCTGTCCCTGAGCCAGCAGTTGTCCTGGGGGACAAGAAGCCTGATGAGATCCTGGGGTGCATTAGGAAGAGCGTTGCCAGCAGGTTGAGGGATGTGATCTTGCCCCTCAGCCCTGGTGAGACACATCTGAAGTGCCTTGTCCAGTTCTGGGCTCCTCAGGACAGGAGAGACATGGAGCTCCTGGAGTCCAGTGAAGGCTACAAGGATGATCAAGGGACTGGAGCATCTCTCTTATGAGGAAAGGCTGAGATAGCTGGGCCTGTTCAGCCTTGAGAAGAGACGGCTGAGAGGGGACCTCCTCACTGTCTATCAATATATGAAGGGGGAGTGTTAAGAGGCTGGAGCCAGACCCTTCTTAGTCGTGCTAAGCAATAGGACAAGAGGTAATGGGCAGAAACAGATGAACAAGATGGGCAGAAAGTTCCACCTGAACATAATGAAGAACTTTACTATGTAGCGACCATGAACAGATTGCCCAGACAGGTTCTGGAGTCTCCCTCACTGGAGGTATTCAAGAACCATCTGGATACAAACCTGATCCATGTGCTCTAGGATGACCCAGTTTAAGCAGGGACTTTGGACCAGATGACATCCCCACCACTGTGATGTCTTCCAACTTGAACCATTCTGTGATTCTGTGGTGTGGCCTATTGTATATTATAGGGCAGTAAATGATCCTATTGTTTCAGTCTGTAAAACTTTTGGTAGAGTAAATATTTTTGCTCCTCAGATGACCAGACAGTGGCCATAGGAGACTGAAACACCATTGGTGCCTGAGAAGCTCCTCAATGGCCAAGAAGAGCCCTGTAAAAATATATATAAAAGCTTCCACCACATACTAATCACTCAGCAGGAGTAAGAGAAGACCCTGTAGTTCCCTGGTCCAAACCAAGGTCCCTGCTAAAGATGTATGAGGAGTTGTTCCTTAAACCTTAAGCTGTTCATAAAATTTACTTGTGAACAAGACTTACCAGGCAAACAGTTTTTCTACTTTTTGTCAAAGCTCTGATACTTTGGTAATTTTCTCCAATAACCCTTCTTGATCTGAGAATTCAGTGGAACTCTGAAACTCATCCAGCTGACTGTGAGAGGGTGTCTTGCCTATATCTTGACACGGTCCAGGTATCAGTCTTGTTTAAATGGGTTTGGATTTCAGTGCAGGCTCAGTGGTTCTGGTCTCTCGAATCATTTGCAATGAGAAGGCATTGAGAATGTGAGATGCTACCTCAGTTATGTTTTGAGGAAAATTTGCAGCAGAGAACTTCTAAAGTGCCTGGAATTTTCAGCCATGTATCCTTGCACTTTTAACAAATGCAGGCAGTGTATGTTGCTGTAGCTCAGGGGTGGATTGGCATGTGGTCAGAACAGTCTGTGCACTGTCCATCCAGAGAAATACTTTGTATTTTGTGATTAGGGTGGAATTTAATGCATTTGGGGGCATTACTGTGGCAGCTTTAAAGGGATTAAGTATATTGAGGTTCCTATTAAAGTATAACATTGTGATTCAAGATCTGTGAAAGAAAATCATGCATGGGTGTTTGATCTTGGGGTGCAGCCACACATGCTGTGAGGCATAAAATAAGGGGATAGACTCAGTAGGGAAGTGACAGAACAAAGTACTGTCTTGCAGGAGAAATGGGATTTGGGAGCAGCCTCGGATCTTTTGATCCATACTCTGATGCGAATGATGAGTGGTACAGAGGTGACAGATTTGTCTTGGGGGAGGAAGGAGAGCGGTGGGTAGTGTGTCGCATTGCCCTCGGAGATAGTTTGCTGTCGGATTCCCCGAAGGTTTGATAGTGGTAGGTAAGGACTAAGCCGCTTCTTGTCCTAGCTTAAAAAATCTTTTATAGTTCCAGGACAGTCAGTTTCAAGAGTTAGGTAAAGGCAGTAGCTGGAAAGCTAAGCCTTATGCGTTATGTGCATATAAAGAACAAATGCCTTTTTGGGGGAGTGGGAATTTTCTCTGAGCATAGAGTGTCCCAGTCCTGAGCTCACAGAATAACAAGCAGTCTCTGTGTTGCGTAAGATGCTGCGGTTAAGCCTGTATCAGTGTTTCTGTAATAAACTACTCTTTTTGAAACAATAAATAATAATTTTGCTTGTGAACTTTCCAAGTCTCTCTCTGTTCATATAGTGTACGTGTGTGTACACTACAGACACTCATTCCCCTGTAAAGAGAGAACATCAGAGCCTAGCAAACAGAGTATCTGTCATTCCAGCTGAGCAAAGGTCTAAGGCAATAACCCAAAATATCCTGGAAGAAATTCTAAAAAGCATTGAAGAAATCAATCGTCTGATCCTAGAGGAAGGTCTTTGATGTAATCCCAGTAAGTTTATACTGGGAGCCTGCCTGTTTCTTTATGGTCAGCCCTAGACTTTCTATATGAAAAGTGGATCAAATAATTTCATAAGCTCCTGCTATAAAAAAAGGGGGTTGATAATTTTCTAAAGTGTACACACTGTTTAAATGTAGATTGTGGCTTTTAGCAGAAGCCCAGGTGGGGAGGAAAGGCTTTTCAAAACAAGTACTTACAGGAAAATAAATAATACTTTGATATTTTTTCCCATGGAAAAACTGTGCCTCATTTAGCCTTCCCGAATATTTAATTTTATTTTGAGGATAAACTTCATAGGTTATCTCAGTTAAAGCCATTTTTATTTATGCAAAGCTTATGTGCAAGGTCTTGTTCCTGATGTGGATATGTATGTAAAAGTAGTTTTTTTGAATACTATAAATAAATTACATTTAAATGTATATTTTTAACTAATTCAGTGCAGTTAGGTAAGACTGGGTTTATAATTTTAAAAATTCTGCACTATTTCTCTGTTATGTTTTGATGCAAAATCCCTACTCTAATGAAGGGGAAACTTCTCGTTGCTTTTAGTGCTTTTGTATTGGGTTCTCTGCCACATCAGTGGAAGCTGAGAGAAGGTTCAAGTGGTGAGACTAATAGTCTTTTTATCTGGCAGCTACATTGCTGATGTAATGGCAACGCATTTTCCCCTGAAGATGCAGTTTATCTGATCATTTTATGACAGGTTCACAAAAGTTTTTCCCAGCTGTACTGCCACTTAAATTCCCATTTGTAATTAGCAATGTAATTTTCCAGATAGGTTTAAAAACCATGTTTTGAAAGAGGCTATTCCCACAGCAGTGCTTAATACCCATTAAAATGACACACTTTTATTGTATGAAGGTGGTTTTTTAATCTATTTAGGTTAGTTTGTTAAAGTATTGAACCACAGTCTCATTCTTTTTTTTTTTTTTTTTTTTTTCTTTTTTTAATTTCTACTCTAAGGCTGTTTTCGATCATTTATTTATGACCAATAGGAAGCACACAAAATCATTAACTCTGGACTAATGCACACCATAAAGAAGTAAATGAGATCTCTTTCTGCATAAGCTATTGTACAGGGCTTTACTTGGAAATACAGTTGCTCTTGGGTTAAAACATGGTGATGTGTAACAGAGAGTAAAGGAAAAAACCCAGCATTTGGAAAGGAAGTATTGTATTCACTGATGCTACATAGACTTCATTGGAATTTGGTCATCAACTTTATTATGGCACTCTTTTCCAAATATGTTTTTTTTTTTTTAAATACTCTTTAGGGAAAAAAAAAAATTTTGTGAGAAATGTGTGCTAAAAGTCAAAAGTAAGGCATGGTGAAGTAGCTCCGTGTCCTTGGGCATTTGCTGTTGCCCAGCTAGGCTGCAGCATGCAGGTGCTTATTCATTAAAAGTACATGTGCTGTTTAAATACAGAACAAACCTCTGCTAAAACAGTTTGTCTTAAATCTATAACCACCTTTGATTTCCCCCATTTTGGAAAGACAGAAACCAAAGGCACTGCAGTGGGAAGCCCCCTCGATTTGCCAGTAATTGAATAACAGACAATGGGTAATGTCCTGTGGGAGAAGCAAAAAGACTGTGAGGTCCCTTGTTAGCTCTGCAACAGTAATCTGACCCTCCTCATGTGTTTCTGATGGCAACACTGACAGTCCTGTCTCTTCAAAAATGAGGGGAATTTCACCACCACTGAGAAAAGTAGGAAAGATTGTCAAACACAGAAGAGTAAAATGGTTAGACAAGAAATATGCTAATGTTGTGCCTTTAGGGGTAAGTTTTAAGAAAGGAAAAAGTCCTGGCTTGCTGTATGGTCTGACTTTCTCCTAATTATCAGGAGGATCCCTATCCAAAGAGAGGGTGAGGCTTGCTCCTTCCACAGTACCAACTGACATGGGGTCTAGTCAAAATTTACTGTTATTTCATATCAATTCCAATATCCAGCAGTATCAGGACTGGATAGGCAGTCTTAACTGACTTTGGTTAGAGACTCTCTTCTGAGAGGCATGGCTGGCTGAGAGACATGCCAGATCGGGGTGACTTTGCTTTAAATTGTGTTGGCACAGCTTACTGATGCCAGCAGGCTGGGTGCTAATAGCTGATGGCGGAGCTGGGTGGAGGGAGGTAACTGCTGGAAAAGCAGTCTTCTGATGTTCAGTCTTATCTATCTGTAAATGAGGAGGGGAAAAAAAGTGTTACCTGGACTTAGCCGTCCACAGCCAAGAATCTTTCTTCTCATGATGATGGTGACTAGCATTGTTTTGTGTCATACCTAGCTGCTTGCCAAACTGTAGTGTAAGCTTTGAGCAATACTGGTTTGCAGTGTTTCTTCTTGCAGGGTGATGCTTTCCTTCTGTGTCAGCACTGCCTTGTCCGGCACCACCCTTTCTTCTGCTGACCAAGGTCTGCTTGTGGCTGGGTTTACCCAAACTTCACGTGTCTGTTGGAACTGCCTGCCTGTGCTGTAGAGGAAGGGTACATGCTTTGCCACGCCGTTTTTTGACTGCATGCTGTTGATAGGACAGGTTTTTGGAGGGAGTGATCTCTGTGGAATATAAAGGGTTACGTTGTTGAAGTTACACAGGCGCCAATCCACTGGCACACCGCAGGTGATCTCGGAGTGAATGTTGTTTAAAGCGCCTGTCCCACGGTTTCACAAATGTGCTCTGACCAGAGGATGTTTTTCTAACTTCAAAGGGCTTCTTGGGCTGGCTTGGTGCCTCACAGACTGAGTCCACAATTCCTCTGCTCGTGATGTGTTCTAACCATGTGTGATTTTTTTTTTTGGTATGTGATGTTTTCTTAAAGCGGCATTGACCTGTGTTCAAGTGAAACTTGCTCTTAAGCTTGTAAACACAAACTTGTCGTGTGGGCAGTTTTCATCTTAACTTGATGTGTGTATTTTTTTTGAGAGCAAGAATAGACATCAAAAGGAGGCGTAATTTATGGGAAAAGAAGAAGAAAAAAAAGAAATAAACTTGTAGCAGACTTTTCATTTGCACCGTCCAGGGGCTTTTCCTTGAAGATCAAAGTGTGGGTCCTTTGCTGGCCATAAGGAGAAGAGCTTGTTTCCACCTTGGCACTGTGAGTGTTACAGTACATTACTTTGTTTGAAATGTGCCTCTGCTCAAGGAGTGTGTAAAGGGGGAACAGAAGGCAAAAAGGAGTACAAAGTGGAAAGAACTTAGGACACTCATCAGTGACCTGATTTTTTTTTTTTTCCTTCTCTCCCTCTTTAACTATGTTATACTAAAATAAACTTTTCGGAACATGTCTGTATGGTTTCTTAAATATTAAAGGTTTGTTTTTCTTGTATAGTACTTTGTAGTATAGTTTTCTGAAGGGGATTACATATGCTTTTTAATGCTAAGAATTAGAAATGGCTGATACTTTGTGGGCCAAATTCTTTTACTGTTGAAATTCATTAACTCAGAGAGCAGGATTAGGCCCTGAAATATCTCCTGAGGTACACTCTGCTAAAATAGCTATGGTTGTGAATCTGGAAGATGTAGTTAGTGTTCACTAGGTTGAATTGGTGGTAGACACTGGTTATTTTGCAATGTTTTTTGCATTCAGTAAGTCTAGAAAAAGCAGGCTAATTTTAATTTTACTGTTATTGCTATTATGGATGGTTTTGACTATATTGTAAAAAAAACAAAACACAAAAACAAACAAACAAAACCCCAAAAACAAAACACAAAAACCCCACCAAAAACACAAACAATCAAACAAAACCAACCAACCAACCCCCCCCCCCCAAAAAAAAAAAACAAACCCACAAACAGAGCAAAACAAGCCCTTTCTTCAAAGAAACCAATACCTTATAAGCCAGACCATAATACTCTCTGTTTGGCAAGAGATTGAGAAGTATCATCTGCCGTGGGAGTAAAACATCACACTGTGAATGGCGTGCTGTGAACAATACATCTCAGCTGTGCAATGAAGTTTTGCGCCTCATGAGTATCAGTACTGCAAACTAGCACTTAATAATTAATCCAGCTTTCAGATGCAGCTTGATCCCAATGTCCTCATCCAGATGAGATCTTGGAGAAGTTAGTGATGTCTAGGACCTAAGCCCTAGCAGTAAACAACCTGTGCTACCCTGCCATCCAATGGTTATCAACAGGAACCATCCCACCACGTTTATTTTGGCTGGTTTTAAAGCAGGTGGCCAGAATGAGTTCCTGGTTTCAAAGTCACAGCTGCTGCTTTGAAATTGTGTAAGAAGGGCTTTGGTTTCTTAACACAAAATAACTGAGCTGCTGTTTAGTATTAGAGCATCATTATTCTGGGAAATGCACTCTTTGTTTTAAAAATATCTTCTGTATGGAAGTTGAAAGTTTATACCTCATGATTCTAAGGTCAGAGCTGAAAAGGTTCCTTGTCTGACTGATGATTGTAAATACTTAAGAATTTCTCAGTGACTTGAATGGAATTTGGAGCTAGTATTAAAATTGATAGCACTATTAGAAATACAGAGTTACTTCAGGGATCTGTTGTTTGTTGGTATTACATAATTTGAGGGGGGGATTTTTTTAGTAACTATAATTGAAGATTTTTCTTCTTTAACTTGATGTCTTTGTGGCAGTTACCCCCAAAATGTTATGTGCGTATCATTAAATCAATTATAAGACCAAGTGAACTTTATACTGTCACAATAATGATTCTGTGATTAAGTGGAAGGAAATGCTCTACTACAAATCCCCATTTCCTCTCCTCGTAAAATTTTATTCTAAAATGAACCTTCTTGGATGACTTTTTCAGTAGAGTCAGCAACAGTGTCAGCAAAATGGTGAATTTGTGTCACTGGAAGTATAAAGAGAATTCATGAAGGAGTTTGTGTTAAGTGTAGTTTTCTTTTTTATATAAAAAGGATTCTATTCACTGTGATTTTTTTCTTCTTTTGTATTCCTTGCCACCTTATGATATTATAATGTTTTTTGCCTACTTTCAAAATTTCATAGATATATATTTATAAAAAAAATATGTCATGTAAGCCTTTTTCTAGTGTAAGAGAAAGTACATTTTATGCAGGGTACACAGCATGGGGTTTTCTGGGTCTTCAATCTCATTTGATCCTGTCTCACAAGAAATATATCAAACAGGAATGAGCAAAATGCAATCCCTTCAGACTGGCTGAAAATGCACTCTTAAGAAAGAAGACAAAAGAGGGCTGGTTAGAGGAAAGGCTGGACCTTTCCTCTGAATGGAGGCCTGAAAAAAGTAAGCGAGCAGAGAAGAGTTTCTTCAGTTTATGTAGACAGGCTTGGTAAGGGATGGAAAGGGCAAAATTAGGGTTCATCTGGTATTGAGGACACAGTCAAAGAAAATAACCCAATTTGCATGCATAGGATATAGCAAAATCATTGACTTGGTTGTTAAGGGGAAGAGGTGAGAATGGGCACATCGGAAGTACAGGCAGCACAGATGGGATGTCTGGGCTGTGTCCTTAATCCTTTTGGCTTCAATCACAAAATTATTTTTGCTTATATTTTTATCTTGTGACAGTAATTACGAGTAGTTCAGTCTGCTGGAAGCTGCATGTTCTAGTGCAGCACTTCTTAGATTTAGCCATTAGCACGTGGTGCTGGACCACCAACACCTATTTGATATACAGGTGTCTATGACAGAATCTCTACGAAGTTAAAGCTCCCTGTGGTTCAGACACAGGTTTCCTGCAGCCCTTGCACCTCTGATAATAGGCTGTGCCTTTGCTAACCGGGCTGATTGGTGTTGCCCCTCGGGTCTCTACTTAGCGGTTGGGATCTCCATGGTAGGATGTCAGCCCTGTTGTACTTAAGGAGATGGGCTAATAGGTTAAATACAGCTTTCTTAAGCACTGTGCATCACAAGGGAGGTAGTCTTTAAAGTCATCTGAGATTAGAAGACTGGTTTGATGGCTGGGATGTGAGGCTGGGAGGTGTTTGTGATGTGGGTGGTCAGAGATGGATAGCCATTGCCGTGGTGCTACCTGGTCTCTGAGACTCTGAATTTATGGCTCAAGAATGAGGTCCAGAAGCCATGTATTTTAGTCCAGACCCTAGCTTCAGCAGTATATCCTTTCTGAAGTTGCTCATATCTTCACAGAGACCCAAAATAGATAAATACTTGCCACTCATTTAGTCACATTTTTCTTCTCTTAGACACTACTGATTTTATCCACTTTTCCTCATTTCCCCACCAGAGAAATATTTACAATTCATGAAGATATTCAATTCCAGATGTACACTTACTTAATTTCAATGTTTTTATGAATAAGCCAGGTATTTATCACCTACTTTCCTGAGCAAAGTAAGAAAATAATGAAAAAAAAATGTTTGAATTGCCCTTGATGTTTATATAATATCCCCTTGCAAAATAACATAACCTCTTACATTGTTTCTTTTGCTCTACAGTAATCTTCCTAAAATGTTTCAGAAAGGAGCCTTTCTGAACTGTCCAGCTCTTGTCACAATCCAGCGACTCAAGAAGTCTAATTCTAAAAAGTTTATATTAATCAAAGCAGTTCTAACATATGAAAAAAAAGACATTTTAATTCTCACTCATCCAAATGAGGGTTTGGATGAGGCTATAGAAGGTGGTGAGAGGGATATGTCTTTCTTGTATGAGCTGAATCTCCTCTCTTGTGGAGCCCTCTCCAAGGACATGTGCATTCAAGCGAGGCAAACTTCCTGCTTATTGTGGTACCTTGCTCTTGGTCATGCATACAAATTCAGTGCAAGATTAATAGGAATGTAGGGTAGAGCGCTTGGCTGGCATATGCATGGATCAGAATAGGTATATAATACAGGATGAGGAGAATGCCAGACTTTTATCACTGTTCCTGGATGAAATGGACAACTAAAGGGGGAAGGAAAAGGTTTGTTAAAAGTTCGACTGAAGACTAGCACTGATGCATCGGCTAGACTGGAGGCTTTGCAGGGAGATGAGCTTTTTTTCCCCGGTGTTTGCTTGAATAATGAAATTACCCTCTCTTGAAGGTTATTCTTTGGAGCAGCAGAGTTTGTACATGAGTGAAATGCATGTCAAAATGTTTACAAAGAACTGAAGTGGAGTGGTGAGTCAAAGCAGTAGGCTTTTCTTTGCACCGGCTTTGTAATGGAGAGCCTTATAATGAGGGTGAACTATGCCTCCTATTCCGGTGGGCCTTTGTGCTATCTGGAGCACAAAGTGGAGCAGGTTTACAGGTTAATTAACACCTCTTCCCTCGAGCTTTGGTGCTGGCTGTGATGTATCACCCCGTCTTACTTAGAAATGGTGACTGACGGTCAGTGATGGATACACCCAAGCTTTTTAGTTGTTGCCTCTAAATTCTCTGCTGCGAATGTCATTTATTCTTTTAAACAATAGAGAGCACATTAAATGTATGGTGCTGAAGAGGCACTTATTGTCCTCCCAGCCTGGCAACAGTGAACACACCCCCACAGCTGCTGTGCTGCAACCAGGCACATCCCAGCCTGTAGCTGCCTTGCTCCCCACTCCTAGTAAATATGAGGAGAATTCAGACAAATTCTGCCTGTCTAAAGGATTTATGGCATCTCAACCCCTATTATTATGTATTTAAGGACGATTTTTCTGAATATTGAATTCTAAGGATGGTTTTAGTCTAACAGCAATGTGGTTTTGGAGAGTTTGGTCAGTCTGGCTGGAATCATTGTACTTTATTTAATGTATGTGTTGGATAAAGGCATTTGTTGTTGATTCCTCCAGCCTAGCCCACCTCCCTTTGGACACTGAAAGTTTTTTTTGCCACCTATTGCCCTCAGACCACACTTTCTCAGCAGCTGCCCCGTGCTGCTTTCTTTCCTTCCCAGTTCTTCTGTACGTGTTAGATACTTTTATTTTAACAGCTATTGCCTTTCCCTTAGCTTGATTTGAATGCTACATTGTTCAGAAACTAAATCTTGAGGGAGAAACAAAGCCATGTGGTGGTCTGACTAGTAGGGTGCACATTTGAGTGTGGAACACCAAGAATCCTTTTGCCATCTTGTGTTGGCTAGCACACCAAACTAACATTTGAGGCAACTATGTACTGTATATCTATGCCTAACTATACCTTACCTACTTGTTGTACAGGCTGCTAACAAAAGACAAGTGTAGCATAAAAGTATTTTTGGAGCTTAAAGAATATTTCCTCACGTCTCCTACTACTTTACTTGCCAGTTAGTGAGTGGAAAGACAGCGGAGTGTAGCCCAGCTCATGAGCAGAATCATTTCGGGAAGAGGACAGTGCAAAGGCAGTCTTTGCTGCTTTCCTTGAGGCAGAGTGGAAATTGGAAAGGAAACTGTGATTCAGTGAATCACAGTCATCTCTCAGACAGCTCCAGGGCAGTGCAGCTCTCAGCTGCTGCCTTGCTCGCAGTGGATTATAGGGTTATAATACAGCCCACTATGCTGAAGCAGAAAAGCAGTAAATTTATCCTCGGGAGCTGCTTTATGTTGTCTAGAAATGAAGAATTCCTCTGTAAGAATGTAATACTTTTTATCCAACTTCCCAATTCCTATGCTTCAGCAGTATATTTATCTTCACCATTTTCATGCTGTGAATAGAGGAAGGCCAAGAAACATGTATAAAGGACTTCCTTTGCAGCCAATGATATGTGCAGAGTAGCAGCCTATAAAGTTAACAGGGATTAAGGTGAATGACCACGTGAGCAAGGGAGGCATCCCATCAGGAAATACATCTGTTTCTGTGTAGAAACTAAAGCAATACTATCTACAGACTCTGAATCAAAGCCTTGGACAGCTAAACAAAGTTAATCCCCAAAGATGTACTATTAAACTAATTTCCTGTGTATGGAACAAATATTGCAAGAGTTTTGAAAAGCATTTTCCAACCATTGTTAAGAGGAGAGCTGGGGTGTGAGCTATAAAATTCTGATCTGGGTTCAGACTTTCTCCATATTTGTGGTTTTGGTTTGAGCCTCTGTCTAGTTAGCAAGGATATAAATGTTAAAATTCACCCATGTGGCTTGAGAGATGTTCTGTGCTGGTAGTGTAAGTCTCACTTTTTCAGCATGTCTTTGTTTTAGAAACTATGTCTTTCTGCTGGCATCAGATCCTGTCTTTAACTGGGCAAATTCTGAATATTTGGGCAACTAGAGGCCACTTGACTAGGCCTAGTAGAGCAGAAAATGTAGTGTTAATTATCTATTAAAAATAATATTTTTCTCATAAATTGTCTTGAAGTGAAAAATTGTATGTTCTTACAGAGAAGAAAGTAAATGTCATATCATGCTATCTTTTTAGGAACGCTTCTGTTTCTTTGTTTCAGTTTGATAGCTTCTTACATTTCATTGATCAAATAGTTGAAGTGAATTGCTAGATGGGAAAGGGTTAAACTAAATAATGAGAATCCTTGGTTTTGGAGAACTGTTAGTGGGGAAGATGAGCACTAAGAACTAGGTCCTGAGGTGGGCCAGAACCATTAGAGCAACTCTCACTTTGGGTAAAAGAGCTGTTGCTCAGATCTGTTAAGCTGGGTCTGACTGGACAATATGTTTATAGAGTGGGAGGTTAGAGCTCTAAATTTGAATTCTTGTCGGAAGACATGATTTATGAATGGCAGTGAGAATTAATTACCCAGAAGTGAACAGAACAAATTAGCTGGGCACAGAACATGCTTTCCCCTGGGCTGTCACCCATTGTGTCTGTAGCCTGGTGTGGGGCACTTAATGTAATTTCAGACCGGCTTCATTCTGAGCAGAGGCTGATAATGTGTGAACATGTGTGATGGTCCTGGGATGGTGGCAAGCAAGCCCATAGGACACTGCATGGTGTCTGCTTTCAGAGAGGGTTTTAGTGCTGACTTCCATAGAGTTAGGCTTTGGCAGTAATAATTGTGTGGCAGAGAATATTACAGAAACAGCAATCTCAAATGCTTGGCACTTTGTCGTAAATTTAATCTATTTACATATTTCCTGTACCACTGTACAAACAAACCGGTGGGCAGAGTACCGAAACCATTTTCTCAGGCAAAGTTCCAGTTGATACCAAAGAGGTCAGAATTGAAAATAATAACTTGTTTAAAAGCATTTGAATGTGACCTTTAGAGAAATCCTTTTCCTTTTGCTGACTTTTTGCAGCCCTCATTTGGGAATTACTGAAAATCAGTAGGAAATTTCAGTGAGTGCAGGCTATGACCCCAGCTGAGTTTTGCTTGCTGTTCCTTTTGGATTATTGCAGGGGATGTCACTTCCTCAGAAACTAGCATGGATCTAAAGTACTGTTACTCTGCCCTCTCTCTCCTTCCTTGCTGAATTGGCAAGTGCTCCTCTTAGATGTGTAGGTACAAGCGTGTGTAGTGAACTTACTTGTGTTTTAGCGAAGATGCTCAGGCCAGTCCAAGTCTGGTAGTGTTTTACATGTGAGTAGAGATCTTATCACACAGGCAGGATGCAATAGATGGTTCTCTGCCACCACTTCAATATCCTTTTGTTCCCAGTAAAACCCCCAAAAAGATAATGGGCCAGCTCGAAGAACTTCACAGAAGAACTAAGGGCGGTTGAACTGAGATGACTGAAAGGGCAAATTATTTGCTGCTTATGTATGTAGGGAAGCTGATAAGAAAATTTCTTATCATAGACATAGAATGAAAGAATTAAAAGTACTTTTATTTATCAGTAATTTATGTGCTTACTTATGCAGACTTCTATTGCGATACAGAGTGTTTGCACAGCAGCCATTCTGGAATACCCATTGCAATCAGTTTCTGTATGTAAAAATACCAGTAAATACTGAGGTAATGACCAAATGAGAATTTAGTCTGGATTATTTGATGTTTAAAAAAACATTACCCAGAACTGTGGAGGACTATGATCAAGAATAATAGTGGGGGAACTTGGCAAAAATTGAGTGTAAAGACATGGTAATGGAGGTCTGTTTGAATGTGGAATAATTATTGGAAAATGGTACAGGTTTTAATTCCACTCAGAATTGCTAAAACTGCACAGTTTACATTTCTTAACTTTCTTTAGTATGTAATGGAAAAGAGTCTTCAAAGCTGAGTCCATGGAACTCTGTCCATTTCCCTTTCTTCAGCTGAAAATCTAAAATAATCATGTGCATCTATGTCAGCAAAATTGAGTTTTACAAGATTTTTCTCCCTTTGAATGAATATCTTGTACATGATACCATTCAACATAGAAGTGTTGTTACTTTAGGCATGGCTTTAACAGATTATGCTGACAGCAGTTAGTAATAACTCTGAGATTTGTCCTTTATAAAGATTAATGATCCTTGAAATAATAAATATATTGGAAATGCCAACTCTAGAAGTTGTTTTCAATTCATAAATAGAATTGTTTGTGTAAGAGCACACATCTTCCACTGCTATTTCCTATTATAGAGCAGTATGGTTTCAGTATCTCAAAGGTGCTATTGGAGAGAAAAGATCCCTTCATGAGGAATATATGTGTTGGGAAGGGCAGGAAGAGGGTGATGACAAGCCATTTTGCAATATCACATTTGCTTATGGCTTATGGGGAGTGCTGCAAAGAGCTTGAAACTTTTAACACATCTGAGAATTGTTGACTTTTATTCTGGTTGCCATCATTCAGTGGGCAGAAAACAGCTCAGCAGGCACAGGGACCAACAGCTTGACTTCTGTGGGTGGGCATTGTTTTGGGGGAGAACCAGTAACTTAAAAATAAGTTTGTTACAGTGTAGTCCTAACAGTAAATTAATCATGACATTAAGAAGGAACATATGCATAGACATTACTTCACAGAGTTGTCATAAATTCTGTTCTTGCCTTATTTTAATTTCCAAGGCTTTTGAATCTTAGACAAGGTGCTATAGATGTAGTTATTAAATTCTGAAGAAATATTTTTATTGGGTAAGACATTGCTTGATGATGTAGCTGTGAAAGCCAAATTCAGAGACTAGCAAAAGGTCCTTTATCCATGCACTTAAGAGGAAAAATACCATTTTGTAACACTCATCTATTATTGAAATACTTGTTTTAAAATTACTTTCTTTTTCCTGAATATATGTGTGTGTGTGTATATATACATTTATATATATATATATGTTTTTTGTTTTTTTTTTTTGGTCACAGTCTTGACAATGTGGGGTTTATTCTCTTCGTTACTGGGTCATCAATAACATTGTCATCAATAACACACAAGTGAAAACACTGCTTTGGAAATAGTGATTCTGACTCCTGTGGCTCAGAGACACTTCCTATTGTAGAGTCACCTGACGAGATGCTGCCCTTTTTCAGCCTTTTTGAATACTCTTGAGAGAAGACACTGGATAGGATGGATATAAAGGAAAAAGAAATGTTTAAAAGTTTACACAGTGTATTTCTTTCAGTGCAAAAGTTAACATAGGTGGAGGCTGAGTTAGACTAAATATTGCTGAGAAAACAGGATCTAGTTCCCTGCTTTGCCAACGTTTTTCCTTCATGTGCCTTGAAAGGGAAAGCCATGTTCTCTGCACCTTTCTGTACCAAAACACATGTTGCTAATTTATTTGGTTTCTCCTGGGGGCTGTTCTTTTGGATGGTGGTTTGCCTTTCCCTTTAAGCATACAGGGACAGCCAGTGTCAGAGGAAGCTTAAAATAGGTTGTCTGCATGGAGGGTGTGTTGGCAACCAGGCAAAGAATGGAATGGCAGTGCTGGGAGAGTTAAACCCCACTTCATTCCATCTTATCCTCGTACCACATTGTGTCTGGTTAGGGTAGAGATCTCTTAGGATCAAGAACCTTGAAGGCTGATATGGGATTTTGGTTGCAGTTTTGGGGCAAATGGGCTCTGAGTAAGTGAGACTGTGGACACACCAGTATCTGGCTGCTCCATGGAGTTCTGTCTGCATTCCCTTGTACCCCAGGGTAAATACACGGTAATTTGAGGCAGCTTATGCCTTTATTTACCCCAGTGGAAGTGTTGACACGAGCTATTACTGTGGAATGCCTGCCATGTAGCCATACTCTCAGATGTCCTAAAGTTGAGAAACTAGCCTGAAGCACTTCACTGAGGTTCATCCAATAGAATTTCATAGCTTAGTCATTTGCTTCATAAACCGTGATAGCAGAGCTGTATCAGATGGCAGGGTCCTACAGCTTCTAGCTTTGAACAAAATTTAAGAGTTATGTTTCGAGTTTAATTTGATGTAATAATAATTTATATAGTGTAAACACACTAGATATATATTCTGTTGCTGGAACTAATCAGGCAAAAGTTCATGTATGTAGAATTCTCCTCCTAATCTTTCTTTTAAAAACACAAGCTTGCTCCTCGTTCATATTTAAGAGCGCTGGTTAAAGGAAGTCCTTTGCCACAAAACAGGTGTAAGCCACAGTCCTGCCCTGCCAGCACGCCTCGGTCATGCCTTGGAGAGCCAGGGCTTGGCCTGTTGAGCGAAACTGCTGGTTGTGTTGCAGACACTCACTTAGCAGTAATGGGAAGTGAAATCCCGATTTCATTCAACATTGGCCACCTGTTGGATAATAACTTTCAGCCACCATAAGACTGGGGTGGAACTGAAACCGCAGCCTGTTATTGAAAGACACCATTTTCCTTTCTGATCTGCTGAGCCAGCTCATCCTTCAGAAGCCTTGGAAAAAACGTGAGTGGCGGATAAGAACATGAAATTTCCCTCCTGCTTCAAATGTGTTTGCCTGCATCTCATTCTCACACACAGTTTGAGTTCACTGTTCAGTCTGTAGTACTCAGGTGCTGTTTGGGTTCATATTCTGTGCAAGATGTTTGGAAATCAGAGATGATCTGGGAGGGGACGAAACCGTTGTCCTGCAAGACCCTTCCTGAAGCAGGCAAATGGTTTCCTTTCTTGTAAGGAGCAAGTGAGTACTCTGAGCCCTTGAGAGCTGGCTTTGTTCCTTGCTCCTGACACACACAATTAGGGACTCTTCTGCCAAGAGTTTTACTTGCACTTATGTTAGTGGAAATATCTCTGATAAGAAATAGTCCTTGTTGCTTCAGGACTTGAAGTCTTGTGGCTTCAACTGTGAAGGATTTTAATTTTTTTGCGTGAAGTCTGCTGATCCGTTTGTTGTTACATAAAAATGTGAGTGAGGGTTTATCTTTTCCTTTGAGATGTATGGCACTAGCTCTGGAATTGCTTCCAAGTTTATAAAATGAGTCTGTGGTTTAGACCTCTCTGATAAACATTTTTTTTTTTGTTGCTGTTGCAAAGTTGGATCAGATTTTTGTTGTCATAATGGTTGGTGCACTTGGCAGCTTCTATTTTAAATAATTAGGAGATAAAATTGGACTGTGCTTGAAATCCAGCATGTCTGGTATTTTCTTGCTTTACTTAGTGATGTTTTTAATCCCCCTTTTAACTTTGAAGACCAATGTAAGGCAGTTAAGAACTGAGGGTTGATAATTTTTTTGTCATTTTTGAAACCTAGATCCAAGCCAGCTTCTCTTGCAATATTTCAGCCTCAACCTCCCAGGACACTTTGAGATAAATCAGTGTCTTTATCAAAAGAAGTAGGCCTTTTGTGGTGGTAGCAGTGTAACATTAAATATTCATTCTAATTTGCAGAGTTGAGACAATTATTCTGAGGTTCCTGATAAAGTTTACTTTGGAATTTGAAGCTTTAAAAATATGCAGCTTGCTTAATTTTAATCATCAGTAGCCAGTAAAGGGGTTTACTGCTCAGTTACATCAGAATTGAGAAGTTTTGAAAAGCTCTTTGAAAGGCATTGAGGTATTGAGGGGTTTCTCTCTCTCTCTCTTTTTTTTTTTTTTTTTAATTCTTCTTTTCTTTTTGTTGGCCACAGTACCATGGGAATGGTGAGGCAGGAGGCAGAGCAAAACAGAAGACTAAACTGGGAAACAATCTTCTCACTTAAGGAATCTTTGCTTCATGGAGTGCATGTGTTGAAAATGTTCTATATGGAATTTTGAACCTGGTCACATTGAGGAAAAAGATGCTTATTTGCAATATTGTTCTGCACCTCTCAGGAGCTTTTGGTTCCAGTTCTGACCTAGAAACAGATTTGCATTTTAGCAACTGAAGAAGTAATTTTTAGTATCACTAGAATCATATTTAAAAAAAAAAAAGAAGACAAACTTGGCCTAACTGACCATAATTTGGCAATATACTCTGCAATCAACAGAGGATTAACAAGTCAAAAGTAGTATGATGTGGCTCAGGCTGCATCTGCTATATCCAGGCTTGGGCAAGGAAGTGTATTTTGGAATTAACAGACTACAAGCATCAGAGTCTAATTCATATGCAGATCTCTTTTTTTTTTTTTTTTTTTTTTTTTTTTTTTTTTTTTTAATTATTTTGTCTTGATTTTACTGAGTTAACTTCTTTAGCCCAGAATCAATCATGAGGAAGGAGAACTAGAAGTCTCTGGTTCATAGCCATGATTTATACAGCTACAAATGCCACTTCCATGAAAACATTTTTCTTCACGCTCTACCAGATGTGCCACAGAAGGGTGGTTGTGGCACCTGCTCTCTCTTCACAGTCTCATAGGAATCTTTAAACTGAAAGAGCAGAAATTCAGGGATGTTGAATTTAACTTGTTTCCTTTGTACTGGTGGTCCCTCAGGTACAAGACTGAACATGGCACCAAGGAAGAACATAACCTTGCTCTCATCTGAGCTGAGTCTTTTCTGAGGATAAAATGACTATTCAATCTTCATTCTTTCAAAGGATCTCAGTTCACTTTATTGTTTTTACTGTTGATTTTCTTTAAAGATTGGGCCTCTCGGTTTTTTCCTCTGGGCAGCATGTGGGAGGACATCCAGATGCATAGGCAACTGGCAATGCGTTTTTGTTCTGCTGCTGGTGGCCTTAATTAATTTTGTCTAGATTAATTAGCTGATACATTTGTGGATGCAGTGTTTGGGAAAGAAAGTAACTGGGAGTGTTGTGAGCCAAGAGTTAGGGCTCTTGCCCAAATATGAGTAAGAAAACATACACTAGCTGGTATTCTCAGAGCGAGTGTGCTCTCTCTTCATGCTTCCTTTGCATACATATACATGGTTTTGGAAAGAAAGCTAGAAGCTTAAAAAAACCCAAAACACTGAAGTTTGAATGGTAAAAATATATATATAAAATCAAGCTGTTTCCTTGTGGAATGTGACTTACGGAGAGGAACACCCAAGTTTTAAAGTTTCTCCTTCAAAATTTATGGCAGCCTCAGAAACTTTATTTCCCTCTACCCCTCCCCCCTTTCTTTTAATGTGTCAGAATCTGTTTCAGGGTTTAACTTTTTTTTTTTTTTTAAACACATATTACCAAGTAGGTTTCACAACTTGATTTAATGTAGCTTCCATGTGTCTTGAATACAATAGTAACTTCTGAAACCAATATTTCTTTAGAGAGCAGTAAAGTTGTTTCTTCATGACACCAGTAAGTAGTTTTCTTGCCAAGAAGTATATTGTAAGATTTATTAGACTCTCCATTGCCCTCCCCCAAGTAACCCAGATTTTAGCTTCAAGTAAAGCAAACATGTTCAAAAAGTGCTCTTTAACTTTAGGCTAGGCGGATACAAAATAAAATCCTCCAGGGGTACATTACAACTAAAAGATTCACAAGCCCTCCAGGGGGTTTAACTTTTTAAGTAGGCATTTCACAAGTATTTGTTGCATAAACCATTATATGCTCCAGGCTGGGGTTCTTGTTGATTTTTTTTTTATATATTTTTTTTAATATAAGACATTCAGCAATAAATGTATTTTTGTGAAAAATAATATCCCATTTTTGCTTAGAAGTGAAGTTCTGTTCTTAGAGCATATGTTTTCTTGGTGTAATATTTAATATCAAATTTCTTTGACTGTCATTTTAGTCCACTCAGTACCTTGAAGCGCTGCTCTATGGAAATGGGGATCATAATTCCAGTTTTCAAAATTGAGTGCTTTTGGTCTACTACAACTCCATCCTTGGCAGTTTGGAAAAACAGGAGACTGCAAAAGCAAATGACAGCCATTTATACGTTGGTCTGACATAACTGAATGGATCAGATGGTAGTAAGAAAACAGACTCTCAGAAAGAAGAGATTGATAGCCTTGCAGTTTAGGAGATCTGGCTTCACTTTCTGGGTCTTTCAGAGACTTTCTTGTGAGCTTGGACAATCTTGTTTCTGTATTTTTCACGTTGTTCATCCTTCCCACAAGGGAAGGATGTTGTTTGTTTCTTTTAATTTTTAACTCCTGGGGCAGAGCCCTCCTATTCCAGTGCTGTAATGTGCAAACCAGTTTCTACAGTTTCACTGGGACCTCCAAGTTCTACCGAAATGCAAATAACAAGGATACGAAGAATGGGGAAAAAAAGTAATGTAAGACAAAAAAGAGTTCTTTTAAGATTGTAACAGGAAGCAATAAGGTGTTTAATCCAACCTTGAGTCTTCCAGAAGTGAATGAGGAGCTGTAATTCAAAGAGATTTTGGAATAGAAGCCCTTGAATATTATAGACTACCAAGTGACAAGAAAATGTAGGAAAAGGAGTCTTGATTATCTTTTTAGACAACTTGTTAGTTGAAATGTTGCATTTAAATAAAAATGATGATCAGTTCTAAGTCGAAAGAGTAACAGAAACACTTGTAAAACGGGAAATGATGCATCTGTCAGAACAGTGATATTCAAATCATCAGACATGAAGGATAAAGGCAGAATACCAAAAGCTTCAGAAAAACAGAAAGGGAACACAAATCCCAGCAAATTTCTTTCTTTCTAGATCTGAGGCCCTTACACAAGAAAAAGGAGAGCCCTGATACCTGTAAGAATGCCTTCTTGAAAGAAGGGTTGAAGCCAATACATTTGTGTGCATCAGAGCTGAGAGTCACATAACAGAGGTTTAGCTCAGTGACAGACTGTCAGTCTGTGCACAGACACGGTCATCTTGTATCCAGAGACACTCTGAGAGCCAAAGGTGGGAGAAAAACTGCTAGACATTACTGAAGTGAAATAGTACTTTTCTTGAGACTTTAGGGAACACAACACAAAGTGCTCGCTCCCTACACCTCCATTTCCCAGAAGAGGAAAGTTCTGCCTGATTTTTGCAGGAGCATCCTTATCTCCATCAGGAGCTCATCAAGCTCTGACAAGAAGACAGCTATGTTTGTTTCTACCAACCACTACTTTCAAAAATGTAATTCAGGTGCAAGTCTTGCTTTAAACCCCCATTTCGAAGGAGAAAAAGGAAGCTCTGGCTGCACTATTGTTTAAACACATCTACTCTGACTGCATAAAGTTCAGTGGTGTATTGTCTGAGTGCCAAAGGACTCTGCTTATGCTTTGCCTTACACAGAAATTTGCGAACTGTTCATGCGAGAGCAGATTTGCTCAATTACTGATTCATTTCACATGCTGTGTGATTTGTAAGTCATGTTTTGCATAAAGGCACATGGCTGGCACAACGAAGGGACATGGGTAGTTAAATTTGCTGGCTTGGTAACCTGCTAGATTTGTGCACAGCATAAATACAACTGGTTTTGGTGTCTGGACAAGAATGAAATTGTTCCTGGTGTTGGCATGTGCTGGTTAAGGAGGAGAGAGGTGGCAATAGAAGGTTACCAGTAACTGGAATCTTTTTTTGTGTGTATATGGAGTTTTTTGTTGTTTGTTTTGGGTTTTTTGTTTGTTTGGTTTGGTTTGGTTTTTTCCTGTTAAGCAGAAACATGCTACTTGTGATAAATCTCTTTTCTTTTTCACATCGCATCTTCTCTATTCTGTTTTATTTTTCCTGCACTGGAGGAGTTAATTATATTAGCAGGCTCATCTTCAATTATTTATCTCCAAGGATGTTTCTCTGTAATTTCTGTAAGTATTTTGATGTCTATTGCAGATCCTCTTTGAGGTTTTAGTGTTCTGTCTCTGTCATTTCCATTTGCATTCTTGCATTTGGACTTGACAAATTATATCCATTTCTGTTGTGGTTTTAGCTGATGCTGGTTTTCCATTTTATGGGCCAAATAAAGTCCTTGGACGCATATGTGCAGTTCCCATTGACTTCAATCATCTATATATTTTATTTATAACCTTTTTTTTTTCTCCCATATGCTTATGATTTCAGCATGACAGTAGTATCCTAATGTTGCCACCTCCTGGTCTCTTATGGCCTAAGTGAAGTCAAAATGAGCCAAATTTTTTTCATGTTTACACAAACATTTTGGGAGTGAATGAGTGAAAAGGAGAGATTCAGTGTGCCTGAGGCTTTTATGTCTCATCCCTGTTCATACAACCTGTGCAATTTTGCAAAGTTTAGCTGCATTAATTACAAAACAAATTTGGTTATTAGGAAGTATTGCTGTTAGTCACATAATATGCAGGAATGTTATAGATAGTTGGCAATAAGAGCTGGTATTGTTTCAGCTCTGTCTCATTGAAAATAACTAAAGTGAAAACATAAATTGCTGGAGGGCCTTTGAGGGCATCATTGTTATAGAGCAGCTCACTGTTCACCTGGTATGGAAAGAAATACTTGAATTTGAGAGGACAAATGAACTCTATAATTCAACCTGTCTTGTTTCTCAGGTAGAGATAAAGCATAGTGACTGTTCTACGTTTAGATATGCATTTCTAGCGTCTTAATGATCCTCTAAGAGTTTGTTGGGGTTTATTTGTTTGTTTGTTTGGTTTTTTTACCAGATGCTTACTAGAAATAAAAGCCACTTATAAATTCACTTTACATTTAACTTGGAAAATGTGTTATTCATGACAGTCTACAGAGCAAACAGTTCTACAAACAAACTGGAAATTCAGGGCACAGGATCAGATTTTCTCAGTCCAGGGGAAAGAAATTAAATGGAAACTTAACATGGAAAGAGGGAAAATACCTTGGATTTCTTTCTAGTAAACTTCTTCCTACCTGTAAATTATTTTCTGAAACAGAAGGAAGCCAGGATACATTTGTAGCCAGAGACGTGATAGGATGCTGCCCCAGCTTTGGCTCCTGAGAGCTCACCAGCTCCTCTGTAGAGCACCCTCTTGGCTGGGACATCTGCCTGGAGTAGATGGAAAGTCTAAACCAATTTTGGATTGCATTATCTCTTCTTTGGTACTAAAGAAGATTAGGAAGGGAGACAGGATGATAAACCTCATGAGTTCTCTTCATGGGTTTTTCTTCATGCCAGGGTGATATGAAGCATTTCCTTACAACAGCAGAACAGCAGTCAGTGCTGTGGCTGCAATTGAAACTCATTTTTGTGTTCCAGATCCAGCTAGTCTCCTTTATGCATTTATTTACAGGAGAAAAGGAGAAGATTAACCTCATTTTGATGCCCACCTATTACCTTGAACAGGCTGGACTGAAATTTGAATAGTGTGCTATTGAATTCTTGCTGGTTGGTTTCTGTGGCAAGCTTTTGTGTCTCATTTTAATTTTTCTTCTTTTTTTTTCATTTCTTTTTTCCCCCCTTGATTCTTTCTTTTTTTCAGCCACTTGAAATAGGGAATGTAACTTAAAACTGGAAGCAAAAAATTTGCTTTGAGAGATCAAGAGTCTTTTAAGCAGCTTACTGGATCAGCAGTTGCAAAGTTATCATGAGGCCTGAACTCTTTCTATGGGTTTAAGGGAGGCAGCACAGTGCAGGAGCAAACATCACAACTCTGTATCCTCAAGGGAAGACTTAGTGCTTTACACATACAAGCAGAACTAAATACTGTACTTTGATGTACTGCTCTTTTTTTTTTTTTTTTTTTTTTTTTTTTTTGATATTAGTTTCAACCTGTTGGGAGTAAGTTTTTCTGTACTCCTGTTTAAGATTCCCCTTGGTGTTTTGTGGATCTCATGTACATTAAATAAAGCTGAAAAGAAGGACATCTCATGTAGATAGTAACCACCCTAATAGCTATTAGCTGTGGATTTGTGTCAGTGTGAGTTTTATACAATTCCACCAGTAAAACAGTTGCCATCACATGAGTGGATTGTTGCAATGTGTAATATTTGATGTTTTCCTGGGACCTGTGGCAGTGCTTGGTGAAAGCAGAATGGATACCCAGTGTCTGTGTCACAGGGCTGGGCTGAGCTGTTTTTCCTTGCCTTGAATTAGACTCAAAGGGTCTCTGGTCAGAGACAGCATCACTGCTGCAGTCAGCAGGCTGTGTATGCAGTCAGTAGTTACTACAGCACACTGTACTTTGTCACTTGTCAGAGTTTGCCAGTGTGTGTTATCTGGGTGTTGGCAGTTGGGATACAGTGAACATCACTCCAGTGGAAGTGTATTTTTAAAATTCAGGGTTCTAAGTTCCATGTGCTGCCTTGAGGTGAGTGCACAGGGAAGACAAGGTGCTTCAGCTTTACCTGAGGGTTGGCTACACAAAGTCAGCAGCAGCCAGGGGGTGACTTTACCTAGTTTGCCATATATTTAAAAACCTTATTTCTCTATCTTGGATATCACATGTGCATTAGAAAAAATGAGGCAAAGGGCTGGAGTAATCCTTTGGGTTCTCAAGGTTATCCCCTGTGGTTACAGATACCATGCCTTATAAACACATTTATAAACTGACCAAGATCCATTAAAATAAAATAACCCAACATTGCTCCAGGGCTTTTGATTGCTTTGGGGAATAGGGAAAGAGAAGACCGTCCCATTTTCCTGTTGAAAAGGTGTTCTGTTGCTTAACCTTCGGGTAGCAAGCTATATCTAATTTTAGCCTAAGTTAGTTATAATGAAATAAACACACCTTTTTAGTAGCGAAAACAAGGCCTCAGAGAAGGAAAACTAATGGATGGTTCATACGAGCATCAGGTTTCAACCACTGAAATGCCCTGGCACAAAAGATCCAAATCCCAGCAATGTCTGTGTTTGTCCTTCAAAGGTAAATAAATTAGGCTCAGTGGATTTCACTGGCTGGAAATCTGTCACAGGAGTGTAAAATTTCCTTTTGTTCCTTTTCCTTTAAGACTGTATGAGAGTTTCCTTAATAAATACAAATTGCCCTGATGTCCTTGATTTAAATTTTCATTCCCATTCTGCACTGTGTAAGGCATGTTGAAAACCTCCATGATATAATGCTATGGAAATGATAACAACTGACATGCATATGTTTGTGGCAACAAAAAGGTGTTTTGAACCTTTTCTGGGGCTGCTTTGTGTGGAAAGATTTTTATAGTAAAAAAGTATGTATTCCTTGTGAGGAGTACCTGAAGTACTTCTTCATATCCTGAAATCTGGACTTAACTAAATTTCCTACTGAAACTGATAATCTTTATTAAATAATGTCACTAAAGATAGTGGGACAACCCAAGGCTGATTTGGAAGCCTGCTGTGAATTTTATTTCCCAGACAATATAATTTGTCAAAATAGACACACTGTGTCATAAAGCTTAATTTCAAGAAATGTCACATTTTATTCAAAATTGCTAAAATATCTGATTTTTAAGTGTTTGAAATGAATCTTTGTTTCTAATGCTTGAGCAATGTGTTTGTACCCTATTTCATTTATAACAATTAAACATGTAGAGAAGATGGAAATTGAAACAGAACTGTTTGAAAATTATCTGAACAGATCACTGGATGTTTTGTTTGAGCCAGGAAGATTTTTAGGGAAAAAAATATGTGTTATTCTGGATTGGTTTTGTCCTTCCTTAGGATATACTTTTTCTGAAGTTTTCAAAATTATTGTCCTGCTGTCCAAGGTTATGACTCCCATTACTGTATATAAGTCATAAAATCATAGAATAGTTTGGGCTGGAAGGGACTTTAAAGACCATCTAGTTCCAACCGCTAGGCAAGGACACCTTTCACTAGACCAGGTTACTCAAAGCCCATGTTTAAAGTTTGCTTTGATCTTTCCTTGTATATAGAACTATATGCTATGAACATTTTATAGTTTATTTGTTACCCAGAGTAATTGGGACCTACAATAATTGTAAATGCAGCAGCACTGTAGTGAAATAATGCTGAACTTCCCATGTGCAGTGCAAATGTTGCCTCAGATCCAAGGGCTCACGTGACAGCCCTTCAAGAAGGTTTAGCTATACTTGGCTTTAAAGGGTGTCTTAGCTAATTAGCGTATTAGAACTCATGGGCCACAGCTTGTGAGTTCAGAGCTTCTGCTAATTAAGTTTTGAATGTAATTTTAGTTAAACTATTAAAGCTTTGTCCCAGGGCTGTTCTCATTAAGCAGAACTCCAGCTCTCCTGGACTTTCTTTGTTCAGAGCTCTCTTGCAAGTGCGTGGAGGCACATCTGGTATTGGCTATGGCATTCACATGGGTCTAAAACTGCTGCAAAAGAAACAATGCAGTGAAATTTATCTGGGAAAACAGTGAGATCACAGCAAAACCTTTCCCTGGAGAAAAGTCTGAACCTTTTTTATGATCTGTCTTAGTACTTAGTATGGTACTCTTAACCATCAAACTTCAGGGTGTATGAAATCCCAAAGGATGGAAATGGAAATAATTTTTTGTTTAGTGGAGACCAGACTACACCAAGATAATTATTTCATCTCCTCCTCCAGGAAATATTTAGGGGTTCTAAGCCCCACTGAGTAACACATACAAAAAAAGTTCAGTAGGTAGTTACTGCAAAGGGCTACGAGTTCATGTACTATGAACCACCTGAGACTTGAGTTACACTGAAACCTTGCAAAACTCTGTTATAATTCTGGTGTCATAATATCACTCTGTTTACCAGCTTTGGGCTTTTAATTAAATTTTACAGGATACTTGCCCACAACATGGATTAGGCCCATTATATTACTTGGGGGAAAAAAAATATTATCAAACACGCGGCTTTAAATTTGGCAGTTGCTCAAATTTATTTTTTCTTAAGACTTAATAGGCATGTCCAAATGAACATGGCAATTTCTTTAGAATAGAAATGAATACACTGTTTTGTTCTATCCGAGGTCTGTGTAATAGACTGTGACATTTCCTGCTGTGATACCAGGTGGAAAACCCCTTTCAGAAGGGCCGTTCCCAGTGGCCGATAAGGCCGCAGTTTGCAGCCGGTCCCTGCAGCATTGCTGTGTTGGGGGGGAGTGCAGGTGGCTGCACTTTCACACAAGTGTTGCTGCCTGGCCCATGGTTAGGGAAAAGCAAAACCAGGAGAGAACTTAGAAGCTGATGCTCTGTGGAGGTGAATGGAAGTAGTTTGTTCTAATTAGAGGCAAACTTTTCCCCTTTGTGTCTCTATAGAGAGCCTTATGTAGCAAAAGATACTTGTTGCTGTTTATCTTTGCATTCAGCTCTTGTGTGCCCACTCTAATATCTTCATCCCCCTCTGCCCCTTCCCAGCTTGTTTTTTTTCCTTGCTGTTGTGCAGTATGTCTTCTTCCTGATTATTATTTTTTTTTACTCCGTACCTGTCTTTCCCCAGACCTTTCTTTTACCCTCATTTTTCTTTTCTGTTGTCTTTCTTTTTGCTTATGGGGCAAGAAGCTGGTGGAGAGACAGCACAGAGTTTTGGTGGCTCTGCTAGGGCTGCAGCTGCTGGCTGTGTGGTGGTTCACCGCTTGGAGGGAGCTGGAAGCAGGCTACCAGCTGGGAAGTGGACAGGGGAGACAAGATTATGTATCTGGTTGCCCAGCACCTCTACCTCCCACAGCAGTCCCACTCTGGGAGATGCTGACACATCATTGCCTTTTCCTGGATATAACTTTGCTGGGGTGATCAGCTGTGTTTCTGTGAGTATGATGAAAGTACGTTTTCTCTGGGGTGTAGTTTGCCTTGGAGTTCCTGGATTGGGCCAGTCGGAAACTCCAAATGAACTTCAGAAGCTTCGCTCTCAGGAAAACGTGCCCTGAGATAAACCATGCCCTTGGTTTATCTAAACAGTGGGAACTCGGAGTACTCAGCTCTCAGAAAAACTTTTGGTTGTGTTCATTGGTGGTATTTGCCCTTACATCTGACTAGTGAGCTTGTCTTCTTAACTTCCTGCCATGTCAGTGATAGTCCTTCCCTTTCTTCCTGGGGCAGGAACTCAGCCCAAGCACCAGCATTGTTTTAGATTCCAGCTCTTTCTTCTTGTTGTTTCTCTGACAGCACTGGTCGAGACTGTGGCATGTTTTACTCAAATTCTGGTTTTCTTTCTTACCAAGGAAAACCACACCATTCCCTCAGCTGGCTTGGCAGACTACCACAGGCAGTGTGAAGCCCTTTGAGCCTTCTGTTACTGCTCAAATTTTGACCCCTTTTATTTATTATGTGTCAGGGGAGAGTTGTTGCTTCTGAGACTGTGGAAAGATAGCTCAGCTCTCATCCTGTGAGCTGATGGGCTGGTTTTGTATGTTTGCTTCTTCCAAATCAGCAGTATTGAGAAACAATTTTGCATATAAGATTTATTTATTTCACGTTGTATTAATTTTTCTGTTCACATACCCCAAGCTAAACTTCAAAAAGAAGATAATGCATTATGGGTTCAGTTTGTCCTGCAATAAGTCTTATCTTTACCTACATCTTTGCTATTAATAATATTTGATTCCTTTGGGGGGGGGGCAAGTTTTAAGGACCAATAGAACCTGGTGAATATGAGACCAAACACAAGGAAAGCACTCATCCTCCTACAGAGTAGATCTTTGCATAAGGGATATATTGGTGTATTTATTGGATGTTGCCTTGGGATAAGACTAAAGTTCTTGGAGGCAATAAATAATTCAGCTCTCATTTCTTGTCAAAGGCTAACACATGTGATTGATGGGAAAAACAAAATGCCTCAGCAGATCTATGTTTTATGTAAAACCTGGTTATTGTATGCTTAACTTACTGTAATTGTTATTCCTAAGGGGTGTGATGTCCATGTTGAGGCAAAAACTCACATTAAATTGGTAGTGTGATTATTGCTAATAACATTAATTGTGCCTAAATATTATTTGACATGATAGCCTGCAACTGAGTGGTGTGGATGATCAGAATGGTACTGGCAAAGAAAATGTTCTTTAAATGGCTAATTGTGGTCAGAATGGGCCAGTGCACACTTGTATGCCACCCAGTCTAAGGTAAACCACTATTTTCCAAGGAGACAGAATGAATTTGAGCTGGACCTGTTTCCCCAGTGCTTTTCATCCTTTTATTCCTCCCCTCCACCACAGTAAAACAGTACATTTAGCAGCATGGCAGCAGGTCTCCATCAGCTCAGTTTCTGTGAGACTGCTCGTTCCTGACTATGCTCAGTAAAGAGCTGTTTCTTAGAGCAACCTGGTGTTATTGGCATGTCACTGATAAATGTGCTACAGAAAAGAAAATGCCTTGCTGATTTGGGAGCCTAGTATTAAGAAGAGCCCTCCTAAAGCCATGGAATAATACTCTGTTTAGTCATATGAGGTCTTTCAGCTGATATTTTCCTCTTGTCTCTCATCAATTTTTCTAATTCTTCTTTTTGCAACTCACTTGCTAACCTCAACCTGTCCTGGACACTCCTTTTCCCCCTCCCCTTCCATGTCTGCTCTTTCTCTCCAAGTCCTGGTCTCTGAGAAACAGCAAAATTTCTTCTGTGTCCTAGGGCAAAGTTATTATTACCATGATAAGAGATTTCTGCTCCAGCACCACCAAAGCTAGACCTGAGTCTGCCTTTTTTCCCCTCTTCCTCATAGACATAAAATATCCAATATAGAGATGTGAGGGAAAAAAAATGTGACTTTTCTTTGAATTGTGCTAAAACTGCCTGGCATTGTGTCTGTTCAAGAAGGATGACAAAGCAAATATTGCATGGAACATTTTATTATACTTCTGTAATCATGTACAGCCTCAGGGATGTAATTCAGGAGATGGGATGGAGGGACTTCCACACTATTTTCAATTTTCTATTGAACTCTTCTGTGACTGGGAGTAAGTAGTTTCACTTCCTTTGTATCTTTTTTTCCAGTACTATATTTATTTATGTCTTCTACCTCCTAAGACTATGTATGGCAGGATATGTCTTTTACTTGTATTTAGAGCGGGAATATTTAGATTTTTAGACTCTTCCAAAGAGCACCCGATAATTTCAAAGTTTGCCTAATTGTGTAATTAACGGCATTACTATGGTTATAAAGTTCTTTGTTGTCTTAGCCATGACTGAATCTATCGTGTGTTCTGTTCATTCTAGAGGAAGTAGTCTTCCTTTTGTATATATCAGATTTGTTTAGTGGAATTAACCATCCTCCTTACTGCTTATTTTGATGACTTAATCTCTATGGAATTTGATAGAAAATGTAATCTTGTTCTTGTATGTAGCACTTTAGCCATGATCTGCACAGCTGTGAACTGGGTTTCCCTTATGCCTGTTTTACTTCCCCTGTCTCTTTTAATACGAATTTGGCCATGTGTGGTTTATAGTTGGATTTCATGCTCATTACAGTGTGACATGAACTGGTAGCTGGCTGAAATGGGCATTCAGAGACTTGAGAGCCAGGAGGCTTTCTAGTGCATTCAAAAAATAAACACTGTGAGGATGTTTCTTCATTAGATGGAGCTGAGAACTATAAACCCTGGGAATTTGAGCATTATCTATGTACATATCTGAGCACTTAAAGCTAAACCAGGGAAGGTGTGAGATTTCAGCTTTAAGTCATACCTGTCAAGGGTTAATGGGAGTTGAAGCTGGGCTACTTCCTTTGCAGCAGTATCCTTTTACACACTTGCTTTTAAAAACCTGCTAACCAAATACAATCTGGGCCTCGCTTATATTCTCACTTTTCTAAGGTTTAACTGGGGCTGACTGTCCAAATCTGCTCATATACCGTTTGCTAACACTTGCAAGATCATAACTACCAGTGTAAAAGGCCACACATCTGTCCAAAGAGCAAAGTTTTCCAAGAGTCCAGCTCCTACATGACAATCAGTCTGAGAGCTCAGTATTATATCTACTTGGAGACATTCCTTTGCAGCTTCAGTTTCCTTTAAATTTGGTATTTGTATACAAAGGCTTCCAAAATTTTATAAATACATAAACATGTATTTATAAATACATAAATAAGAAAAATATTTTTTGTGTTTTCCAGAATTTACCTTTGGCATATATGTTGCTCTGTTTATTAATTTTAAATAAGGACATCTGATTGCTTGTATGATTGGCATAATGAAAGGAAAACTCAGAACCAAAACAAAAAAGCACACAAAAGTTGATAAAAAAATTGCTATTTTATGAATTTTTATTTAGGAAGATATTCTGCTAAATAGGGATGCAGATTTGTCTGTTACAGCCTTCTCCTATGACTACACTGGTTAGAGGAAATTGTTCTCTTTAAAATCAGATCCATGAATGAGTTCATGAATGTTGAGAGGAGATGTTGCCCAGAAGAAAATTGGGTTGTAAGAGTTCAACGAGGTTGTGTGTGAGTTCACTCTCATTTAAAGTCCATGATTTGATAATCCTTTCCCTGTGTTTTACACCTGTGGGACAGGTGTAAATGACTGCTCAAATCAGTTTGAAGTCTGTTTGGTCTTAGTTTTTACAGGGCATGGTGAATGGTGGGCAAGCCTCTGAACTCTGTTATCCTACTGCAAGTCCAGGATGTGCCAGAAAACATGTAGTGCCTGAGCATATCTCCAGCTAAATAGGGATGAGAGGTTTTTTTATTTTTTTTTTGCTTTAATTAAAACTTTTTTCCCCCTAAATTATACAACAATTTTTTCAGTCATCTTGTTAGTTCAAAAAAAATTGCTCAATGTTTGTAAAACAGCAAGAGAGTTTGACTCTTGCCTTTCATGTAACCACAGCAGATGCTGGTAAAGATACACTGCTTCCCAATGAAGTAATTTACCTTGAAGATGAGAAGTGGAAGCACATTGTTTAAACAGCTGACTTGATTGCTCAGAAATGAGGCTGACCAAAATGAGCTGATGAGTTGTATCTTAGGATTAGGCCTATTAAACAGAGCTAAACATGCAATAATATCAGCAAAAGCTGTCTGGGAGAATCAGACTTCATTGCAATGAGGGCGTTATGAGAATTTTTTAAAGCAAATAAGTGTACTGAGTCAAGCAGCATTGGAAGCGATGCTGTGATTTGTCTGGAAAACTACCATTAGAGGTCAGGAATGGAAATAAGTCAGAAAAGGAGCAGAACATCAAGAAAGAGGGTTCTGGAGGCACGAATGTTGTCTGTAACAATATACATGAAAAACAAATGTGCTGCATATGATACACTATAGAAAATTATCCTGGGTTTGTTTATGACATGAGCTCTGAAGAACTTTGTCAATTATAACTAAGCTGTAAAAACTGTAAATACTCAATTCAGTGAAGCCGAGGTCAAAACCTGCAGTCCCTACTTGAATAAATTGCCATAGTTCTCTTTATTCTAATCTTTCAGCTTCTACAAATAGGAAGGTGATTACTAATTTGACAATTTTTTTCTTATTTAAATAACATGGGCACAGGAAAATGTCCAGATTTTATAGTACTCACATGCAGGATCTGTATTTTATTTATGGTTACCCTTTGTCTCACTGGCACCCCTCGTCACGGCTGCTGAGGCACTGCTGTCCTCTGTACTCCTTGTCATGTCTGGAGCTCGGTTCATCTCGGCTAACTTTAGATGTCTACAAGGTAAATGTTGACATCTGAGCTAGTCATGCTGTCTCCTTTCATCAGTGGAAAGAAACAGAAACTTAAGTGAGGTCAGTTTTAGCACTGGGACTGTTTCTGGGAAGCCACGTGAGCAGCAGTGTCTGATCTGCCGCGTGTGTTACGCGGAGCAGAATGAGACCCTGTCTCTGGCTGGCTCCTCTGGGTGGAACTGATATAAATATAGACCAGGGTGAGAATTTTCTTATGGCATTGAGAACGTTGTTATTTTTGAATATATAGCAGGAGGTAAGTGAGGTAGGATTAGCTGCTCAATGTCTAGCTGCTTTGAAATTTTACAGTTAGTTGTGCTATTTTAACCAGAGGAGATGTATCAGGTTTCCATGGACAGACTCATGTGCACTGTGTGTGCTGCAAGTCATTGCTGGGTCCAAAACGGTCACCTTCTCTCAGGAAAAAAAAAAAAAAAAGCCCAACCCTTTTTAATGGCTGAGAAGGGAGAAACTTAACAAAAGAAATGCTGATAAAAATCTGGAAGAGGACATGTATATGGATGTAAAGAGAAGAGAAGATGACACAAAAAGGAGAAAGGAAAGCTGCTGACTGCCCTTTCTTTATTCATTGCTGCTTTAAGGGAGGCCTTTAAGCTGGAGAGCAAATTGGAATGTCAGCAGGGACAGGCAAGCATTAATCTCATCAATCTGAAAAGGAGTAGATTTAGGAATCTTTGACTGTGAAGCTTGGCCTCTGTTGCACTTTGTTAAGTGTGGGTGTTTAAGGGAGAGTGTGTTTGTGTGTTCATGTGACAGAGAGAGAGAAAACAGAGGACCAAGGACTTATCTTTGCAGAACCAGAACATGACAGCCACTATCAACAGTGGGTGCATCTCCTGTACAGATAGAGGGGGTTTGTCCATTGATCATCTTGTTCACTGTGTTTTCAGTGTTTGCCTGTGTGTCACAGAACTGGATAAGCACTTGTAGTACTTACTTCTCAGCCTTATGCTAGAATTATGACTTATCCCATATCTCTTCATATCTGCTTTTTACACTGAACAGATTGAAAATCCTTGCATTTTCCTCAGCAGCACAGCTCAGAGTAACAGCTCCTCTTTGTTAGAGGTGAGATGTGCTCCAGTAGGAAGATGTGCGTTTGTGTAAATAACCTGAACAATTTTAAGCTGTTTGTTTTCCCAGAATTAAAGTGTTTAAAAATACTGAATGTCATTTTCACCAAATGTATAATTACCATAAGGAACAAGTAATAATCCTAGCTGTGCTTTGGAAGAATTATTGGCCAGTGGTTTCAAAGGAGTTGAGCTTGTAAGAAATCCTGGGTTCTGTGATTGGTCCTCTTGAGCTCTGTAACTTGTGCATGCCTTGCTTTATCTCTCTTGAAAATACCTTTATGTTTTTTCAACCCCTACTGCATCCTATACCATCCTATCATCTGCCATTGCTGCTCACTACCACAGTTAGTTCTCCTGCTTATTTTACAAGGTTTTGTGGATATCTATAAAGCAGTTTGTAGTTACTTTCAGTCATGGATTTCAATACTTTCTTAATATCTTTCCAGTGGCATGGTATTTAAGGACAAAATTTTGTCCGTTGAATAACTTTTCACTTGAGAGTGAGTAATACCAGTGCTTGAGACTTTCTTGAACAAAAGATGATGTCAGGCTCTCACAGGAAGGAAGAAGCCTTGCCTGTATTTCAGTGGCATAGATAAGAAGGGGGGAAAAAAAGTTCCTTCCTTGAATAATTGTGCTTGAAGTAGGAGGAGCTCCTATCGCTCAGATCTTGAGCTGCTTTATTGTAGCCTGGTCTTCCTCTTTGATGCCTTTTTTACTTTTAGAGCCTTGTAGTTAATTAACTCACTTGATTAAAAAGAGAATGTCCAAACTCATGGGTCACCACACTTGGGAAGTTTAGATGTCCTGTTTAAAAATAGGCATCAGCACCTGATATGCCTTTTGAAGACAGTGGGAGCCAGTCCTGCATGAGCTGGCTAAATATAGTGGCAGCCCCACCACTTGCTGGAGAGATTAATAAAGGGAAGAAATTCCATTTGGGCAGGTAGGGTGCAGCAGATCCAGAAGATTTTCCAGCTGTGCTCTCTGGTGGCATGGGCTCTTAGTAAGAAGAGAATTGCTTTGATTTTTATTTTTTCAATATAGCAGTATAGAGAAACTTGCTCTGTCAGATGTTGTCACATTATGAACAAGAATGATTTTATGTCCCTTTTACTCAGATATTACTTGGAGGGAGCATAAATACTTGAAAACTGCTCTTTTACTTCACAGTTACTTGCAGAGATCAGCGCTGTGTGCATCATTCAGTTAGTGAAATAGAGAATTAGGTGATCCTAATTGCACAGTGCACCTTGACTCCATATTTCAGGTGTTTTTCATTTTAGCTTTATTTTTAATACTATTCCACACAGACCTATTTTTCTTCTCATTTGTATTGTAAATTCTCTGCATCAGCAGAAAGGGAGGGACAATGAAGGTGAAGGTAGAGGAACTGGACTTGTAAATTAGTAAAACTAAAGTTTAATTCTGCAAATTTATTCCTTGTATTCCTCAGTTTAGGCACACATTTCAACTCTGGGAGATTTGGCAGGTTGGGAAGTTTTGGTGTATATTGACTTCTGTACATAAACACAAGCCACCAACTGTCCAAAAAAGGAGAAGATAATCCAGTGAAAAGGCTGAGATCTGAAATGAGAAATAAAAACAGTGGATAAGAGAAGAAAGTCTGAAAAGTTTAGCTTGCACCAGCCAAAAAAAAACCAAAACCAAACAAACAAACACACAACTCTGACTGAAGAGGTGGAAGAATCCTACTGAGGAAGTTTTGATTTGTATGATCAATATAAACTTCCATTGCATGACTGCACACTTAATATAACCTTCCAGTTTTGGACAGAGTAAGGTCCTACCATCTGCAGGAAACACCAGAGCTTCTGGTTGCTTCCACAGTACTCTTACATTTTACAAGTGTGAGCAGTAAGTGTCCAAGACAGTTTGGAACAGCATCAAACAGTCGTCTTCTGCTAAGTAGAAATTTGTAAATTCTTCATATGTCACTAAAGGTCTAAAGTAAACTTAGTATTGACCAGATTTTGACACACAACACATTACAATATTTCATTGTCATAACTCAGATTCATCAAAGAGCAATCAAACACAGCAAATAAATCCAAGAGGGGAGGCCCTGAAAAACTGTCAGGGACAGGGCAGTTCTGGGAAGAATGTTGGTATAACGTTGATTGACCCTATCTGTAGTAAACAGCATACAGGTATACCATGTTCTCCTTGTAATTATAAAGCAAGTCCCTTGGGAGAGAGCTATATCTGAAAAGAAATTTTTTAACCTTGATTGGTAGGATTAGTATTTGAAGTAAGTGGTATGAATAAATCTTTCACCTTTGTATTTGTAGATTATTTCATCTCCAAAAATCTGATATTTAGAAACATACCCACTTACTGCATACAGATGTTCTGATCTGGGGACCCTCTTCAGGTAATAATTTGGCCTCTTTGAACATAAAAGCTTTGATTTTCCCTGCAGACTTCTTGAAGCTGAAACAGATGCCTGCCTGACCAGGAGGGCATGCTGATGAACACCATACTGGTGAAAGAAGGAAGGAACAGTGATATGAAAGTGAGAGGGGAAAACATACTTTAACAAACTTGCTATGGCCTTTGTTTATATGGTAAAAATATGCTGAGAATTAATTGCTTCAACATTCATAACACAATGGTGGCATTTGTCTAGGTGATCTCTGTCCTCTGTTTCCTCCCAATTGATGTATGATGGAGGTCGGCGGATCCAAGGTTTCAGGTGGGGCTTTGCTTTATTTTCTGGGCTCAGATTAATAAGTATCACTTGCTGAAGGAAAGTGTTTACCAATATCACCTTCTCACTCCACTCTGAAATACTGCTGTTGAAATAATGCCTGCCTAGGAATGGTAAAAAAAAAAAAAAAAAAAAGAATAGGAGCTCCAGTTATGGAGCTAATTTTGTTTTGTCAGTCAAGAGATGTGGTTTCAGCAGTTGCAAAGAGAGTTAGGATCCAGATGAGTATTGCAACTGACTGGAGAAGAGGCTGATAAAAGTATGTATTCCATGGGGACCTTCCAATAATTCTTGCCTCTTTATTAACAAGGAAAACAAAAGTTTATTCCTCGGCTTTTCTGCCATTCTGTCCATTCTCTGTTTATTCCTTTAGCATGGAAAAGGTATAGAAGCTCTTTCTAAAACCCTGTCTGCATTAGGCAAAAAATAAATGTACTTTTAGTGCTTGAGCTGCCCCAGCAGTGGCTTGTCTGTAGAGACCCTCGTGTTGAGCTGCTTCCCTCTGTGATAATCTGGTGCAGTTGGGGCAGGGTGGTGCTGATTCCTGGGGGAATGCTTTTTGCGTGGGATGACAAGGAATCATTTGCACACAGGACAGCCAGGAGCCTGGGCAACACTCAGGCTTAGTTAAGTGGTAGTTCAGTGCTTGGTGTGAGAGGGTTCCAGCTCATCGCCAGGGCATGTAGGCACGGCTGCAATGGAAATAATTATTGGTGCTGGCCTGTCACATTTCAAGAGTAAAGACACATGGAAGCTAAAACGCTACATTAAGTGAAGTTAGAAAGTGAGGCAGCAAGGAAGAGCTTTACAGACGGTGCTGCATAGGGAGCACATAAGGACTGTCAGACTCACCTGTCTTGAGGGAGTCTTCCTTTGTGCAATATGTTTATTAAGAGGTTAATTCTCTGTATAAAAATCTACTTACTTTTAAACCTCCTGGACTCTTTTCTTAAAAGTTTTACTGTTGGGAAGCTTGAAGAGAAGAAAACTCCCTTTCTTTTCAGAGTATGTGCTGGTAGCATCTTCTGGATACTCAGTTGCTTAATTATTTCTTTGTAGTTACATCCTTTCCCCTTTCATGCAAGGGACTTAAGTATTTTAAGTTTTAAGTTCTATATAAATTTTTTCTTAAGGAAAGGAACATATGGTTGAAAGTATGCAAATTTCAGGTTGACCTGGGTGGTGGATATTATTCTTCCAGTATGTTGACAGTATTTCTAATGATAGTTTCCTTATTATACAGATATTCTTGAATCATAAGTCGTCCCCCCCCCCAACTTCTGGTTTCTTCAAAACCATATTGTCCTTCTGTCCGTATTTCCCTTAAAACTAGTCACCCAACTCTTAACATCTCATGAAATTTCAGAAAGTAATTTTTTTCAAAAGACATTTGGTCTTAAGAAGATATTTTCTATTGTCTGTGTTCCTAAAAACAGTAATTCCCTTTTTGAACTCTCGAGCTGCTTTTGTTTCTGTTGAAAAACTTGGCCAAATCAGATTTAAGAGAAAGAGGGTAGAAGGTCAAGAGAGATGGAAAGTATTTCGTGGCATCTTTTTAAGAGTGTTGTACAAAGACACTGCTGGACCAGTCTGTGTGTAATCTGTGCTCCTGTGTAGTTTGAAATGTGTGTATCTCATGAGTTTACAATAAGGAAATTACTTCTTTTATCAGGAGTTGTTTCTTTGGAGTCTTTCCCAACTTTTCTTTAGGTCCTACAGAAGGTGGACAGAAGCTTTTGGAAATTCATGGCATTTCCCTATGCTAACTGTGGGACAGATAGGTAAATCCTGATAGACCAAGACAAATTACATGCACTTGCCTGTCTGTAAGAGACACTAATATACTGAAAAAAAATATTTCTTTGCCAGTACCTTTCCCATATTGATTCATCTCATTCCAGCAGCTTAATCATGGCCATTTAAATGTGCTATTGCAGATATTAATTCAGTTTGACACATCCATTTTCCATACACTTGGGAAGGAAATCTCTTTCTACTGGTTCCCTACTTTGGACACAAAGCAAAACAAAATACAAAGGAATGTTGTGTGATTGGTACCAGCACTGGTTGCTCTATTTGTTTGTAAGTTCTTGTTCTTTTTGAAATAAGCTTTAGTGGTAAGAGAGGCCTTCAGACAATCTAGAGGGGATATAAAGAATGTGCTTTGTTTATACTGAGATAAAATAATTGAGCTTTTCTATTGCTGCCTGAAAGCCATGTCTCCGGTTTCTGGGACCTGTTTACTGTGTACTGTACAGAGCCTGCAGCCTTCCTGCAGCAGATCGGGACTCCCCTGCCCGTCTGCCGTTTCCTTTTTTATGGCTGGGTTTTTGAGCAGCACTGGTATGCCCCAAACACCTGCCAGATTTGCATATCATTCTTGCTTGGCTTGAGCATCCACTGCAAAGTTGGCACATGAACTGTGGAGAAGCAGGACTAGTGTTTTGATTGTACGCCAGAGCCTGATACTGAAATAGGCAGTGGGAAGGAATCCAGTAATTGTTGGCCTCTGATCAATGAAAACTGTCGTTAGGCCAGTAAATCGTCGGTATGTGGGCTTAGTTCTATATATCATCTTTGGGCTGGTGTCACCCTGACTCCAGGACGAGAACATTATCAACATGTCATCAAGTCTGCCGGGAGCTTTTTATTACTTTTTCTCCCTTTGATTTATATCCATTCTCAAATTTCACACAGGTCAGGTTGGACAACACACTGGAGGGACGTTGAGGGGATTGTTTCTTTGGTGCAGAAATAGATTTGCCAACCCCATCTAGCAGGGAGCCCCTCTCCCTCTTTCCTCTTCACTCCAAATTGGTCTTCCTCTGGACTGGCAGAGCCTCCTTCCCTCATTGCTAATTGCTGTGGCAGGAAGCAGAGCCTTCCATTATCTCCACTCACACTGTTCCCTGGGATTGTGGTGAGACAACACTTGATTAGCTTTGGCCTTGTCCACACACAACAACTTTAGTTTAAATAAACTGCTACTTTAATTTGGAATGAATGGTGAAGACTCTATTGTGGGCATTAAGGATTCTGGCTATCTTTTTTGTTTGGTTTAAAGTGATTCAGAATCAATTAAGCCAAATTAAAATAAACCACAAGAAGCAAATGTCCGCACAGCTTTTTTGCACTTGAACTCTGTTTAAAACTAAGCTTCCAGTTTAAATCCAGCAGAGCTGCCTTTTGCAGACAAGCCTGTGCCACTGGTAGTGCTGTGGGAATAATGCTGGAGCAGCCCCTCTGAGGAGTGCAGATGTACCCGCTCAGGCAAAACTCTCCCCTCTTCCCAGTGGGAAATTTAAATCTGTACTGGCTGCCAAAGCTGCAGCTTCTATGGTTTTGCTTATCTTTTTCTAAATAGGTAAATGAATGGCCACTGCTATATGTGGGATAATGTAATTCCTTCTTTAGGGTAACTTACTGTGAACTAAACACTTTTTCTGCAGTAACACCTGCATGAGGGTACGGCTAAAGTGGTAGCAGAATAATCATAATTCTGGCAAAACCCTAAACCTGCTTTAAAGGAACTCGTGAATGTTCTCAGTGTAAAATAGTGACCTTCTCTTTAAGCTGGAGAGAAATACATGGTACTTCTTCAGTAGTTTTCCCCTTATTACTAACTGTATCCTGTATTTTCAAGGCCAAGTAAGGTTATTTCTCAGATGCTGCTCTTGAGAATGATTAGTGTTTAAAAGTATGTGGTATATGAAAATAAAGCCTGTTGTAGCATAAAGGTTTGAATTCAATTCCTTTTGCATGCAAGTAATGACTGAAGTCTGGAAAAAATCATAACTGAAAAGAACTTGGCCAGAAAATATGGAAGTTGCTTGTTGGATTACAAAAGCAAGACAGCCCAGTCAGAGTTAAGGCTGGATGCCCAAGTGGCTGTGGTGCACCAAAGGATTATATGCTGCTGCCTTCTACGTATAGGCACAGATATGGTTAAAAGTCCAGGCCCTGATTTTTCCCAGATTTAGCTGAACTTGAAATGTTCTATTTAAAACAACTCTTTGTGAATTCCACCCTTGTATGTAGGATAGCTTTAAATAAAGTCCAAATTAGATAAAAAGTTGCTGCTTAAGGTGAATGGCTGGCTTTTAAAAGGCTGAGTGGCTTTTCTGGAGACCTTTTATTCTAATGAGTAAATCCTCATTAAGGGACACTGTTTAAATCTGATCATGGCCCCATTTCAGCAAAGCACTTAGCGTGTGCTGAAGTATGGGGGAAGTCAGTGAGATTACTTACTTGCTTGAAGTTAAGCTAGAGCAGTACCAAATTGGGATGTGCATGAGCACAAGATTAGTTGCTACACAAGTACAGACCTTATTACTCAAAGTTAAATATTTTGAATTCTTTTTTAATCTACTTAATGGGAAAGTGAGTAGGCTGCATTGAAACTCCTTTCTTGCCAAATTCCATTTCTTAAATCAAAGCTCACATTTGAGTTACATGACCACAAAAAACATTAAAAACTAATAAACCTCTGAATTTGTTTACAGTTGTGTAAACTGAAAAACAGACAAACCAGCTTAAGATTTCTTTGTTCTTATTTTTCCTTTTCCTTTTTTTCTTTTTTTCTTTAGCATTTGCTTTCAGGCTCAGGCCTTTGAACCACGTTCTTTCCTTGGCTGTGTTACACTCTTGCCTAGGTCAAGCAGGCAAGGAGGGCTGTGACAGCTGCCTGTGCTGAAGTGCACAGCTACCCTTGTTACCCTGTGTGCCTAAACTCAATGCAGAAGAGCTACAGTTTTCTGTCTGTACAATTTAATATGTTCAGACTGACTTACCTACCTGCCCCAGTCTGGTTTTTAACTGCAGCCCTGGCTGATTCTGAATTCCTGGTGTGGTGACTTGTTCTATGTACAATTTGGAAATTCGTGTTCTCCTCGATTCTCCTCCTCGTTCGTTGAGATGAGCAGAATGCACAGTGTAAGCAGAGGGCTAAGGCTCTGTGTGCAAGGGCACAACAAAAATAAACACAGTGATAGTCTGTTAGGGGAAAAAGAAGAGAGCAGAGGTTTCTAAACAAGCTTTTTTGTGTTATCTCCAGCAAACTTATAAGAGAATTCACAGTGTGAATTTGTGTATGTGTGTGATCATTAGCTTGAGTGTGTGGACTTTAAAGTCTGGTACAAATTGTATTTGTTAGCATTGTCCCTTGTCCTAAATTCTATCCAGAAAGTGAGATTTTGAAGCTATGATAGTTTCCTGTTCCATTTATTTATTTATTTTTTAACTTTTAAATTTGTTACTCTTTAGTGGAAAAGACACCAAAGCAGAGGAGAAGGAGCTTTGCCCATCAAAACAGGCCTATGGAAATATCCCTAGCTAAAATAAACGGAGCTTTATTGGGCACATTTAGGATTCAGTCAGGATGCAAAGGAGCACCCAACCCATAACAAGCTCAGCAGCTGTAATTTTTTCTTTGCAGGCGTTGTGTAAGAGATCCACAAAATTAAGCTATTAACAAGGATTCTGTTGCCACATTACAATTGGTAAATATTGGGTATGCAGAGCTGTTTGCCATAAAAGCAGAGAAGTGGTCTTAGTACTGTGTGAGCAAATGGAGAATAACTTGGACTTCAGTGCAAAATCCATATACTGTCCGTCCTAGGGCAGAGAATTTTTGAATTATGTGCCAAAAACTACCCCAGCCACTGTGTTTTGTGATCTAAGACAGGCTGTGTTCCTGTTTCCTGATCAAACACTTGTCACGTGTTAACAAGGTACTCTCCTCCTAGGCTTCCCTGCAGTATTTGAGTGTACAATATCCATCAATTCAAATGGACCAGAAAAGTGCTTGAAGTTCTGTTCCTGTGCACTGAAAATCCTTCTGTATCTTGTTTGCAGAGCCTTTAAGCCTGCAGCAGGTGACTGTTTAGGGACACTGTCCTCTAGCTCAAGGTGCTGGGGCTTCTGCTTTGGCTCTGGAGATCCTGGAAAGATTGTACAAATAAGGCTTACAATGAACATCTGAGCATGTAATTTTTCCATCACCTTGGTGTAACTTTCAGACTCTATACTTCCATGATGATTTATGTTCTCCTAGCCTACCTCTATGCCCTTTTGCCACTCCTCAGGTATTTGTTTTATTGTTTTCTTGCACGTCTCTTATGGATTATTGCCTTTGAGCCGTGTCTGTGGGGCGGGTACTCCTTTCTGCTTTATACAGCACATCTGAGAGTGATGTCTGTACTATAAACACTGATGAAAGAACAGCTCATGTAGAAAATTTGGGGATTACTTTGAAAGGGTTGCCCAGGTAGTACAGACAGTGCCTGGCAGCACAGGGGGAGCCTGGTGGTGGGTGAGGCACTGCACTGTCAGCTGGCCACGCTGCTTCAGCAGGGTGACACTGTTTGCAGAAACTTGTTAAGATGGACAGAGGATCCATCTGCTTCTTTTTCCCGTAGCGCATAGGGTTGCAGAAGAGTTTCGCTGAAAGACATCATCCATAGAATTATTTTCTTCATATCCAGTTTTCTCTCAAATTCTTGATAGTTTGTGGGTTTTTTTTAAAGAGCTCCATGTATATATTAGGTGTTGATACCTAACTTTATTTTACATATAAGTGATCTGAGGAAAGTTCATTTACATGCTAAAGAATTTTTTCTCACTGGGGCAGTGTTTTCAGTGCTTTCTGGTGTCAGCCAGCAGCCCATCTCATTACTGCCAGATAAGCAGTAGAATTTGTCCGTAATTTCTTGTAAATACCAATCTTCACTGTCTGTCTGCATTGCACCACATTTTGTCACGCTCTCAGCAGTTCATTCTCACTTGGATAAGGCTGTGGCTGTTGGAGAAATATTGTAAGAAAAATGCAACTCAGAAAGGGCTGTGAGCTAATGATCAAATCCTGCAGATGCACATGTGTGCGCTCATTTAGAAGGGAAGCCCCTGCAACTCCAAACCTAGGAATATCTTTAAGAGTTAGACCCAGGTCATTGAGACTCACAGTAATGGCCATGGCTTTAGTCTTTTCATCAGGTATTAAATGTTTGCAGGCTGTGACCCTGAACACACAGGGAATAAAACATCTGGGAGTGTTCTTTGTCTACATACTTCCCATTTTCTTTCCCGATATAGTCCTTGTGCTTTGCCTTGTGCTTTTGCTTCAGTCTTTCTGATTACTTCCTTTTCACTGCATGTCCTATTATATACCTTATCCTCATTTCTATCATCAATTTAAATCTTGCCTATATTACGATTCAGGTTTCTTGTACTGCTTTGAAGTTTGTTTAATGAGGGATGATTAACATTAGTATGAGTGTGATACCATATTTCATGTGCTGTTATTCTGATATCTTCTATCTTCTTTTATTTTATTTTAGGCATTCATTTGAGATGATTGATCCTGAAAACTGTTAAATTTACTCATTTGAGGAGTCAAGTTGGTTTCAAAAGAACTATTCATTTGAATAAGGTTTAGTACCTGTGCAAAGTTTTCCATGACTGGGCGCCTTTAATTTCTTCTCTGCATCTGTTTCCCAGTCTTCTTGTGTCATTAAGCCTTGTCTCTAACTTGTCTCAACCTCAGTGTCTTTTGTGTGTTTAAAAATAGCAGTAATAAAAAGTATATATGTAACTTCTCCTAGATTTCTTACTTTATCTTCTTCTGTTGTCATCATCCTGGTTCTGTGTGAAACTGCCTTGCTCCTTAAAAGCAGTCAGTTGGTACTTTCTAGTAATAACTGTAATGTAATAGTTGAAATGTACAAAGGCAGATTGACAGCAGTTTGTTTGGGATGAAAGACAATTGTAGTCTAAAGTGAACCCTGCAAGGCATGGCATATGGTCTAGGATGTTAATCTGCAGCTGGCCTATGCTATGCATTGGAAATAAGGTCTCCTTCCATGAAAATCAATGGCAAAACTTCATTTACTTAAATGGGAGATGTAAATCCACAATGTGTATTTTGTATAATTGCACACATCAGAGTAGAGTGACTCATGCAATCAAACCTCTGCTCTAACCTTTTGAGGAAGGGATGTATTTTCCAGTCCAGTGCATAGGTAAGTCAGTATGATGAGATGCTTGGTGTCTCAGCTGCAGGAGGTGAGCTGCAAGGTTCTAAGCTGTGCTCTTCCTTTTCCGAAGTCCCCAAATGTCCTCTTGCTCCACTCAGTCATTCTACTTTCTCCCTCTTACAGCTTTTTCTTTTAGAAGAGGAAGAGCAAAGCGGGCTTTTATACAGAGCAGGTAAATAGAGCAAAGTCTGTAGAATGCTTAAGGCTGGTCATGGTGAACAAGAGCTTTGGCAGACAGTTCAGGTATTGTTCTTGTTTTTTAGGACCTGAAAGTGGAATAGATCTAAGAAATTAAGTGGTTGATTAGGGATAATTGTTGGTGAGAAGATGTGCTGGAGCTATGCCTACCTTGCTCCAGTTCTGTCTGTCAGCTCCAGAATAATTCTGCACACTTTGTGTAACCACTTGCCCTCAAACCGAACTGTGCAATAGAAAACTTGATTGAAATTGATATTGACATAAAAAGTCTTTCAGACAATCAAAGCTTCTTCAGTCAGTGTGGGGAGAATTAACCAATTCTTGTTCTGCTTTTCTCCTAGAACACTGAAGGCTATGCATTTGCAATGTTGAATCTTAAAATCTGTGTCCCTCTAAATCAAATCTGAAGTTAGTTGAAAATGCCAGTGTAACTTTAATTGGAGAGCAGTAACCTTTCAATAACCTTTGTTGGCATTTATGAGTGAATTTTTATCTTAAGGCAATACTTTATTTAGCTATTGTACATGGTTACAACCCTGGGCTGGGACGCTGTTAGCACTAGTGCCTGGGACAGCTGGACTAAATCTAAGTAGCATCAGGAGAACAGACTGATCAAAGTTTCAGGTCATTTGTAGTTTTGTGCTTCCTTCTTGTGTCAGAAATTTCTTATTCGCTGACCTCTTTCTTCTTTGGTTGCAATATTTTTCTTTGTGGTCAAAGAGAAAATGTATCCTCCCAAGAGGTAAAGGAAAAAATGAGGAAACTCTTCAGTGACTAGCGTGAGTAGACAACTGATTAGGTAATGAGGTTCATTAAATATGGTGCAAATAGTGGTGCAAATGTCTTCGTCAGCCACATGGTCCTTTAGAAGGCTTTGGAGGCAGCATATTTCCTTTCATCATCAAGACTTTGTCGAGGTGCAGTGTTGATTAGGAGCACGAATGTCAAGCTGTCAGTGCGCTGAGTTGGGAAAGCGTGTCTGAACAGATTCCCAGCAGGAAAATCACTGAGCTACACTTAACAGGTGAAATAAGGAAGGAACTGAGAGAGAAAACCACTGTTAATGGAAAGCAGATGACTAGGGAAGAATAGATGGAAATATCCTCATTATTATTATTTGTTTGGTGATAGATGTCATCTTTTCTCACTGTATAGTGTTTTCTGAGAAAAGACAGGGATGGCAAACTGAAGGGTTTTTTTACACCATCACTGAGCCTCTGCACCAGTCACTTTTCCCCATTATGTATTTAACAGGTGTTTAGACAGGGTAACTGTCCTTGAAGACAGTGAATACTATGGATACTGCTGTATTCACTGGCTACTCACTTAACTTAGACATGAGGGTGAGTCCGGAACAATACAAGGTCTTTAAATCATAGAATCATAGAAGCATACATAGAATATGCTGAGTTGGAAGGGAGCCACAAGGATCATTGAGTCCAACTCCTGGCCCTGCACAGGACACCCCAATAATCCCACCATGTGCCTGAGAGTATTGGCCAAAATGCTCCTTGAACTCAGGCTTGGTGCTGAGACCACTTCCCTGGGGAGCCTCTCTATTCAACCACACTCTGGGTGAAAAACCTTTTCCTGATATCCAAGCTGAACCTCCTCTGACACAGCTTCATGCTGTTTCCTTGAGTCCTATCAATGGTCAAGAGAGTGAAGAGATTGGTACTTGACTTAAGGTCAAGTCCAGTAGTTTAAAACCAAATCCCTGGTGTATGGCTTTGTGATTTACACTCTGTGTCAAAAAAAAGTGAAAAAAAATGCTGTAATTATCTCCTAAAAAGGAAAAACAGGTGACATAATTTTTCTAACACAGAGTCTTCAAAACACAAACTTTGGTACCGAGGCAGAGTGTGTCTGGTGTCCATGCAATCACTTCTGGTCATCTTATGGTGCACTTAAAGGTTGTGAGGCTTATCTGCCCACGGCTGGCAGGGCAGAGATTCCCAGTCTAATGCTCACCTGTGTTGTCACATCCATGGGTTACTATGTCATTTGGAAGTATTGGCTTATGCCTAAAAGCATTTCTGTTCTCTGTAGTATAGTTAGAACGAAAATGTGCCCTTACAAGTTCAAAAGATGGGCTATTGCGGATCAGACCACGGACAAATGTTGCTTATCCTGAGATCCTTTTATTGAATTTTTAATACAGATGTCTTTAACTCTGCTTGTTACTTCTGACTTATTTGGTTGTGTTGGCCCCTATGTGCACTTCTGGCCTTGTCAGTTATTAGATTTCTAAAGGACAAAACCTCAGGTGCAGGCAGCAACTGGGACCATTAGACCACGTGCCTGGCAAGATAATGGCTGTGGTGCATTTGAAGTGGAGGTGACTCTGTGGTCTTTGTAAGATACCGAGAACGTGATGGCCAAAAAATCCTTCTTGTTAAATCACCCTCCTCCATCTGTGACAAGCATGGCAGTTGAGGTGCTTTCCAATGGCTTCCTACCCCTTCCCAGTGTGTGTTCCTGATTACACAGAACCAGCACACTGTGTAGCAGAGCTCCCTGGGGCCATTTGCTGTGCTGTGAGTGTGGCACTGACAGCCGTGGCAGTACCAGTAACGTGGGCTGCTTTGGGGATGAGGGATTGTACAGCAGCTTGGTTTGGGAGCAACATAATAGTGTTGGCTTTGTGCATGATTAATGGAACTGCTTTTTCAAATGGCTCCTAGTCCTTATTTCAATGATTTTTAAATGAAAGCTTTCCTTTTAAAAAAGGATGTTGCTGGTTCTTTTTAGTGCACCTATTTGCAGAAATGGTTTTCATTCTCATCTGCTTTTCCCTGCCCTTTTTTGTTGTATGGTTTGTTTCTTTGGTTTTTGAGGGTTTTTTGTTGTTTATTTGTGCTGAGACCTTTTTTTTTTGCTTTGCAATTTGATTGATCTTCCTTCTTTCAATTCCACATTGGCTGGCTGCATATGGAACCCCTCCTGGCTTTAGCTGAGACAAAATCGACTGCACACAATTTCCCTCTGACAGCTTGTACAAGAGCAAACATTTCCGAAGAGCTGAAAGTCTAGAAATTCAATCAGCGGAAAACCTACTGTGTGGAACAGCTTTGCTAGTGCTACAGCTCCCTGCTGGGTAGAAAAGCAATCCAGTTACAATAAATCCTTAAGAGTGGAGTCATTTGGGTAAAAGGAAAAACAAAAGCTGGTTTATACAAACTGATTGGAGTCAGACGTTTTGACTTCCCATTGAAAAAGGAGTCAAAGCCCAAGCTTGCTTGGTAATTTAAAGGAGAGATTGGCTCCTTTTATCTTTCTCTAGGGCAGAGTTCTTAATATTTTGCTTGTGGAAGAAATATAAAGAGTTTTCAACTTAAGTTAAAATATTTACTTTGATATTGATATTGATGCTATAGCTGACTAGAAAATGAGTTGGTCTTGAATGCTTCGGCAAGAGGTGAAGGCACAATTTTGTTTCCAGCCACTCTGATTTTGTTCTACTGCAGTTAAAGAAATGTGAAACTAGGGTAAAACTGGGATCAAAATCAAGGCTTGCATGTCCTGCCAGGACAGCTTGGGCAACAGTTTGTGCTATGTTGCTGGTGTGTCATGAGCTTATGAAGCTGTTGATGCAATCTGGGCTGCCTGACAGACTTCTTTGACTGAAGTTAAGAATTGTGCCTAGTGAGAGAGAAGAGATATGTTTGTGTTAATTTTCTTTCATTCTTTAAATACAAGCTATTAAAAATTAGCAGCATTAAACACATTTGACATTAAAATATAATGTTAACTGAGATGCCAGTAATGACTGAGATGAAATATTTCCCCTAGTTTATATTTAAAAATTTAAATGAAATTAGCTTGGGATAATAAAGTCTCCTTGTTGTTTTCCTTTATTTTCATAATTATTTGCCCCACTCCTCTTTGTGACTTTCATACTGGAGCATATTAAAAGGACCAACAGGCTTGAATTGAGACATTAAAGAAACAGTCTTTGCAAAGTCAAAGTGAACTGTCTGGAAAAGCTGAGATTTCCTTCTTCCTTTAATGCCTCTCTAGTGTTTACATAAGACTAGGTAAAACTTTTCTGGGCAAATGTGAATTTTAAAATGCTGCTGTCCCTTTAATAGCTGCAGGGGGTCAGTCAAGCCTGCTGTTCTCCATATAATCTGCATTGGGCTGTCATCCCTTCTCCCTCCCCTCCCAAATGTGTCTGGTCCTCATGGAAAACATTAAAGATTGTATAAACACTGGAAAGGATTTCCACTAGCCCTTATGTTTAAATAAGATGTTATAAATCATAGCGAATGAGAACAACACCTTTCCACGAAGATGGAGTTAAATTGGTTTTAAAAAGAAAGTAAGGCAGGAATGTAACGTGATAAGACTTAAAACTCCAGTTTGTGTCACTTGTTAGTCACAGCCACATGTTGAGGGTTTCGTGGCCCTATGCTGAAATTGAAGTACCCTAAGTTTCTTACAGCTTTCTCTCACCCTCTATGGGAAGAGAAAGTGTCTGTTGTGATGCCAAGTGATGCCACTCTAGTCCAAGTGTTTTCTGCTAGTCACTGAGCTGTGTTTCCTATGCCACCTGTTTAAGGGGACTGCACCTTTCCAAGGGGAGCACATGGAGGACTTGCTAATGATGTGCTCAGAACATGGAAATGGTGCTCCTCTGACTTTTGACAGCATCCAATATCCTTGGATAAGCTGGCTTCTCACAGTGCTGGCCTCTCCCATATTGTGTGAAGTCTGATGCCAAGGCCAGCTTTTGTCAGATATGAGTCCATATTCTGTGAGACTGCTTTATGTTTTTCTATCAGTGTTTCTTGAGAGGAAGCTTAGTGTTTGGTCTTTTTCCTTTAGCCTTTCTGTTCTTGTTGCAGTGTAACAAAAAGAACATACACAACAAACAATCAGAAAATCAAACATTTTCCCTGAAGTGATGAAAAACAGCCACAAAAGTCCTTCCAACATCTTTGGATGTCTTCGGGCAACATTCTGCCCAGTTCAGGAAACGAAATCATAGCAATGGCCCAATGTTTAGGGGTTTGTATGTCCACAATGTCAGAATTGCATCAAAATCAGGATCTGCTCCATCATGGCAGGCTGAAGTAGGGGATTTTTTCCTCCTATCTAACACAGTTCCTTTGTGGATCACCAGAAGTTCTGTTGGAGGAAGATGTGCACACCTAAAAGATTTCTGTCTGGACCTTTATTCTTCAGGATAAGAGAGTTGCAAATCTATTGATGGTGTCTTTGAAAATTTTTTAAAAAAAGTAAAAAGAGTTTGGGAAAATGAATGAATTTTGATTCTGTTTAAATTGCCTGCTTGAGATTGGAAAAGAATTACATGTTTCTGAGAACGTTCAATATTGCTGGTCTCCTACTACTAAGACCATTTGAAGGAGATGCACTTGAAAGGTTTTGTGCTCTGGCCTGTCTATAAGTTGGGTTTTTTCTTTGACAAGCTCCAGCAAAGGTAACTTAGTCTATTGAATGTCATTTTTCAATGTATAGAAATAGCTGAGAGTTGAACAAGATTGTTAATAAGCTGGATGCATCAGTTCCTCTTGTAGTTCATATGTTGAATATAGAAGGCAAAATCATGGTAGAAAGTCAGAATACTGCTATAGGTGCAGATTTCTAAGGTAAAGCATCACCAGCTTTATGAGGAACCTCAGACTGTCATGCCGTTATTTTTTAATGTAAAACCTCAGTTGTGCTGCTGCTGTTGTGCTTCATCTTATGCTGAGGAAACTCCAGCTCATGCTGCCAATAGCCCCTGTAAGCAATAGTTAGTAAGTTTTTTACATGGTTTTTTTTTAATTCTAAATATTATTTGCTAATTTTTTATCTGAAAGGCCAAATTATTTTACTGTCACAAAATAGTCACAATAGGGCTCAGCTGAAACTAAAATCAGGCCTAACCAGGACACTGAAAATATAACATTTATATTATATCATGTTTTTTGTGATTCTTGGTTGTTTTTCCTCACTGTATTCTAGTATATATGAGACAGAAGGAGCATGTCATTAGCCCACACTGGAATATGCTCTTTGACAGTGGTAAAATCATGGGCAAAACACACAGTGCACTCCAAAGGCAGTTCCTGGCCCAAGTGCTGCCTCCTGTTAGCTCAGAATCTGCTATCTGGTGGGGACTGGAAGGCACCAGTGCAGCCACCACAGGGTGAGGGGTCTGGTAGGGCTGCCCAGCCTTCCTCCATGCTGAAGAGCCCTCCTTGTGATTCCATGTGTTTAGCCCTAAGGTTTCAGTAGTGTTTGGTACTTTTGTGTCATCATCTGTCTTCTGATGATTCCCACCTTGGCCCCACTCGATTTGAGTTACCTGAGGAGCTCTGCTCTCTGCTCTCCTGTTGAAGCTTCCTGATGCTCTGAAATGTGTTGGATGATGACCTCAATAATATGGTATTTTACTTATAAAGCCCCAAGGGTTGAGGAAGCCTGCCTTGTTATTCCCTAGTGGAAATGACCTATCCCCAATCAGTGAGGCAGGAGAGATAATAAGGAATCATTTTGCAAGGAAACACATTTTATCCTCAACAAATCTGATGGAAGATTTTAGTTCTGGTTTCCCTAAGCTGTTTACAAGTGTGTTTGAGGGATAAATGTTCTGCAAAGAAGGTGTGCTTGGGAGTAATGGCAGCTAAATGGGGAGACTCCTGAGCTGCTACAAGAAGAATTTTCATGCAGATACAAGTGGATACAAAGTGCGATTCTTGGACATGAGCAACAGTGAAAAATTAATAATTCCACATATTGTGCTGCTGTACTGTGATTTGCATTTGAACGGTTCAGAAAGAAGAGACCATGCATTGTTGTTACTGCAGTAGGGGTGACTGTTTCTTCCATCTAAAACTCTGGAAAAAACCCCAAGCAGAACACAAGTGCTTGTTTAAACCCCTTGAAACTCTTTGCTTTCTAGTTCTTAGATGAGAGAAGCCTATGTATGTGTAGTAGGATAGATTCCTGCCGCCCCCTGATATTTTCTTTCTTATTGTTACTTGCTTTGTGTGAAATCTGCAGTACACTGGCAGGAACTTTATACAGACTTTTATACAGTAACTACAGTAGTGGATTTTTAGGAGTTTGTGTATGAGGGGAAGAAGGGATTTAACATCATTGTTATATTTTCATTTGTTGTGATTTGATATCCATCCCAAAGGAGGGCAGAGCACCACTGAGAGAGGTGCTGCCAGGTGTGACTTCCTACTGCTTTCTAATTCTGTGATCACAGAACACCCGATTCTGCAGTCCTTGCACAGACAAGTCTCCCACTGATTTCAATGGGAAATTTGCCTGCATCAGGGATAAAAGAGCGGGCCCCAAGTTGTGTACAATGATGCAATCTGATCCTCCTGCTGTGGAAATTGATGTAATCGCATTCTTGCCCTCCCCCCTTTTCTCAACCCTTCTCCCTACCAACCCCTGGTGACTCCTGGGGGGCTGCTCACCAAACAGAGAGGAGGATGCAGCTGTGTGCTGAAGCAGCAGAGGAGGGGAGGAGACCTGCTGGAAAAATTTATGAAGGGTTATATCCTAGATGTAACCCTAGAAAACCCTAAGAACACAGACCTGCCTGCCCTGAAAAATACAATCACCTGCATTTGCTAAATGAGGGAATGTTTCTTCTCTTTGTGACTTTTGTGACACATCCTCCTCCTATGTTTTAAGGCTGAATTACAGTGCTCCGTGAATTGAGCAGTCTCGTTGCCATCTGCATTCATTCCGTGCAGAGGGACAGGGTTAGCTTTTTCTAGGGCTCTCTGTATTGTTATTGTTGACGGTCTCTGCTTTTCAGCAGTGCTTTTGTGCCCTGGCACAGTGCAGGTTGCTTGGGAATAGTGAACCTCGAGAATGCTGCACTTTGTTGCTGGGCGAGCCAGGCGACCTCTCAGATGCTTCCCTCTGCTTTGCCGTTTATATGGAGTTTGGTTTTATTTTTTTCCTTTGGGAATTCTAGGCTCAGCTGAATTTGTTCTGTGTTTTGCGGAAGAAAGAGCTTGTTAAAGAATTCCCTGATGACTTTGAAGTGAACTATTTATTTTCTCTCAAGGCTTACTCAGTGTAGCCATTTGCCCCCTCTCCTCTGTTTTTTCACCCCAGTGTTTCCTGAGCTACAAGCATTCTTGGAATATATTAGTTGTAATGAGTTATGTGGGCATCAAAAGTTTTCTTTGAAACTATATGGCATCAACATCTGTTAGCTCTTAGAGAACAGAGACACAGACAAAGGGGCTGATGGGGGGAGGGAGGAAAAAGATATTAAATTCTGGAGTATGAAGTCTCCGTCTCAAAGACTCAGGGGGAGGGGAAGGGGAAATCTGCTAAACTCCATGCTTTGATGTGGGCCGCTGGCCCTCCGATTCCATTTATGGGAATGTGCGTGGCAGACGGGCCTGCACAGCTGCCTGCCCTGCCTGCTGCTCTACCCTGCCCTGCCTGCTGCTCTGCCCTGCCCTGCCTGCTGCTCTGCCCTGCCCTGCCTGCTGCTCTGCCCTGCCCTTCCTGCTGCCTTGCCCTGCCCTGCCTGCTGCTCTGCCCTGCCTGCTGCTCTACCCTGCCCTGCCTGCTGCTCTGCCCTGCCCTGCCTGCTGCTCTGCCCTGCCCTGCCTGCTGCTCTGCCCTGCCCTGCCTGCTGCTCTGCCCTGCCCTGCCTGCTGCCTTGCCCTGCCTGCTGCCTTGCCCTGCCTGCTGCTCCGCCCTGCCTGCTGCTCTGCCCTGCCTGCTGCTCTGCCCTGCCTGCTGCCCTGCCCACCCTACCTACTACCTCGCCCTCCCTGCCTGCCCAGCCCACCTAAGCCCTTCCTGCCAGCCGCCTGCCCAGCCTGCAGCATAAATCCTGCCCCAGCCCTTGTTGCTACAGTAACATTCTCAAGGAAAATGCTGGGTGCTCAGTTTTCAGCTATTGAGATGGGGGATAGGAATTTCTAATAATAGAGGTAACTCGTAAGTAAAAAAATAAACGCTTAGAAGGGAAGGTTTTATTTGCTTGTAATCCTCCTGACCCTGTGAATCAACATGCAACTGTTCATTTAAATAGGTTTTTAAATGGTGTGTGTCTGTGGCTTTTTACTGCCTGTAATTAAAAAGCATGTGTCTGTTTCCATGTATGCAGCACCACTCAGCAGTCAGGCACGGTCACCGATGCTGGACTACTTACAGGAATGTGTGGGGACTGGTTCTGCTTTTTTTTTTCCAATCTTTTTCTGCAGAGCCTCACAGTGCTTGTCCTACATGCCAGGAGGCAGGAGAGAAGAGTAAAAGAAACCTCTAGGTCTGCCTTTTCCTCTTGTTGGCTCCATTTGTAGCCATAATGCTGGTGCTATTGTGCTTCTCTGTGACTTCCTGGCCCATTAAAACCAAGACCAGCTATAAAATGATTAGTTGACATACCTGGACTCTGGGGACAAAGAGGTGGTTTAAAAAGGAATGTGAACCATCTGTTTTGCCAGCACCTCCTGTTGACAGATTTATGGCTCAACATTAGCATATGTGTCCAGGGTCACACACCTGTGCTTCCTAACAAGGTAATATTATTTAGCGGGGTATGTTTTCATCCTGAGGATTCAGAGCTCTTTGCAAAGGTGGGCACCAAGAATTCCATTTTACAGTTGAAAAATGAAGGCACAGAGAGACTTAAGTGACTTACCCTACACCACACAGTGAGTCTGTGGTGGAGCAGTTATTGAATCCAGGTTTCCTCCAGCTGCATAAATATACGTCATCCATTAGCAGGAAAAGACTTAGAGCTATAAACATAATAGAGGAGCATTGATTATCATTCTAGGGGAGTTTTAAGCCCTTGTGCTGTATGAAAACCCGAGCCATGTAGGAAGACAGACTATTCTCACAAGAAAGGTTCAGAATGCAGTAAGTTAAGGCTGTAATGATCACTGAAGTCAGTGATCACATCTTAAATGAGCAAGTTATTCTGTAGTCAAGCTCTGTAGCTGTTTTCTGCAAGCTTATTTCCCAGTTCATGCCTGGTTATAATCACCTCAGTGCACTTAAATCTATCTGTTAATGAGTTTCTTGGTAACCAAATCTATCATGAAAGGAAGTTGAAACCAAAATCAGATTTATTACAAAGCTACACCCATCTATCTGCTGTGGTGAAGAAGCCCGAAACGAGCAATTTGGAGGAGTTACTGAGCTTCTCCAGGCTGGAAGAAAGATGAAGATTTGTCCTCTTTCATTCATGTTTTTAGACTTGTTCATCAGTGTAATCTATGTTGAAGATAAGGTCCTGGAGGACAGGGGACAGCTGATTTTCCAATCAGCAAAGAGATTAGAGTATAGTTAGAACAAAGTAAGGTAAGTAGCTGAATCTGTAGAGTGAGTTCATTTATTCTTCTGAAGTAGCTTCAAAGTGAATTTAAATATAGCAAAAAGCAGTCATTTCTTGTTTCAGTCCTATTTAATCTCAAAGACTGATGATCTTTTTTAGCTGAAGATGGCTGGACCCTTCAGCTGAAAAGTAACTGCTGATTCCATACATCTGTTCTTACAGTTGCTTTCGATTATATGATCTCTTATTTGGAAGAAGTCCTTGAAAAACTGTGTTTCACCCTATCACCTTAAGAATTAGAAGTCATAATAGTTCCAGAATTCCAATAATAGTGTTAATGGAAGATGTCACTTCGCAACACCTAGCAAGGGTTTATAAAGATCCATGAAATATAGGGTTAAAACATTATAGAAACAGTAATGTTCTGTCTTGAAACTGGAATAATATAAGTAAAACTGTCCACATGGATCTTCTGAGTATCTAGAGGTCTTAACATTGGATTAAAGTGCCTAGTATTTTCAACTATTATTGCTGGGTTTACTTTCCTCTATGGATTTTTTAATACATATATTCTATCAGATTTGTAGATACAGATGCAGTGATTTCAAACACTGTTACTGCTCCTAGAGCAGAGGCAGCTGAGCAGAATGTGTGTGTTACCACCATATTTTTTGAGCTGGTAGATTACTGTGATCTTTGTGCTAAGGTACCAGAGGATGAATTTTGGTATCTACTGTGCTAGATCCACTGTGTATTGCCATCTCTGTTAGGAAGACCATAACTGCCAGCATGGCAGAGTAAGGCAGTAAAATCCTAAACCACAGCAGTGAAACCCATCTAAGATCATTTATCAGAGATCTTAGAGGAAAAGTCTGTTTTCTTGACAACTGTACCTGCTGTGATTATACTATAACAAAATCTGATCTGAGAGAAGTTTGGATACATGGTGGAGGAGGAAAAACCTTCTGTACTGACAGAGCACAGGTTCTTATTTCAGAGAAAGAAACCACTATAGAAGTTGAGCTTGTTGCTTCTGTTGACCAATCTACATTATCTCAGTTGCAGTGTGTATTATAGTGTTGGTCTAAAAATTAAAGTCTCTTTAATTTCTTCAAGTGTAAGCTGCTTTATGTGTTCTTTACAGGAAGTTGTGTCCTAGTGAGTTTTTGTTATTAAATTATCAAGAATGGTAAACTTGAAAAAGTAAAACCTCATGATTGCAGGAAAAAGGGGAAATATACTGTAGAAGAAGAATATTAGGCTTAAAACAAGGCCTAAATGTGTATTGCTCTGCAGTGTTTTTCTATATGGTATATGCTTTAATTCTTAAATGTATTTGCCTGGTTTCAATTTTCATTATAGTGAGGCTTGGCATATATGCTTTTATCTGGGTAAGGCCCTGGATTTATAGACTACTTATGAACAGGGAAGGAAAGGAAGCTCTTGTCCTAAATAGGACAATGTAATACAGGGGCGTATCATTTATTTGAAAAAGCTTATGAGGGGGATCTTCAAGCATTTTTGAAAGAGATTATTAGTATGAGGTCTTCACTTCCAAGTGCAGACAGAGCCAAATGCATGTCCAAAGCACATTCTTACTTTTGCCTGTAAGTAGTGACGGCACAAAATTGTGTGCATAAATGTCTACTTTTACATATGTTTGGCTGCATGGGTTTGTATGCATGAAAGCTGCTAACCTGGCACAATGTCATCTCCACATTTGTCTGACTACCAGCAGTTAATTTATTTATTTGCTTATTTTTTTTATTTTTAAGTTTTAAGCCTGGCTGTAAACCTGTATTTAAAAAAATGATGACCCCCTCAGATAAATGAATATCTACTTGGACCTACATTATCCTAAAGGAAATACTACAGTTTTTGGGGTTTGGATGGGTTTCCCAAAGCATCTTCAATAGATGAGGTTTTCACAATCTGCTAAGGACTAAAATCAGACTTAAATTGGAAATATGTTTCCTGGGAGTGAGACTGAAGAATTCAGAGTGGACTCTTGGCACCTGACAGGGCCCTCAGTCATTCAGGTGAAAGGCCAAAGGGCATCCTCAATTTCTTGAGCCTCCATTTTTTGGGATTGTTTTTTCTGCATCAAGAACTGAAGTTTATGCATAGGTGGCACAGCATTCTTGTTGACAGTGACTTTGAAACCTTTGTAAAATCTACAGAAGACATAAAAAACCTTTGTAAAATCTACAGAGTTACCACATACCTTGTCCCTTGCAGTCCTGTTGTCAAATGTTTCTTCAACTTTGCTTGTTCCAGTAGTGCTGGTACTTGATTGCACCCATATGAGAATAAAGAAAGAAAAACCCACGTTTTAGCCAGATGGTTAAAAATAGGGAGGAAAGTTTTCTTGGTTGATAATTTGTCATTTTGCATGTGTTGTGCAAAAAAATTAAATGTATAGGATTCCTTCATAAAAAATTCACTAAAACAGGAAATGTGTGCATATTTTCTGCCAAAAATGTGGAAAATTGAGTATCTTAAGGCTAAATCAAAGGATTTTAATGAGATGTTTGAAGAAGGGGAAGTAAAGTAACTTGTTTCTACTTGAAAAGAGCAACACCTTTAGAAAAATGTTAATTAACACAATATTGACCTGACATGTAATACAGAGAGTAGGGGGGCCCAGACTTTAAAAATGTCCTTGTTATCATGATAACCTAGTTAAATCAAAGGTTATCCTTTGATATATCTAATACATCTATGGATGTAGCTGTCTCTACTTACACTGGAGCAAAACTGCACTGAAGACCACGTTAGTCCAGGTGCAGGATGCTCAGATACACACTCTGGCTACAGCCTGTAGCTTTGGCTCTCACGTGCTGGGTGTCGTGGGGAGCAGCATGGAAAGGCAGAGCCAGGACAAGTAGATGGAGTGATGCTGTTGAGCAAGGTGAAAGGAACTGGTAGGCAAAAGGGCTGGGAGATGTGACCACAGACATGACTGTGAGGAGCCTGGAAGGTAAAGTCAAGCTTACCCTCAATGTAGAAGCAGAAAGAGAGCCAGTAAAGGCATCAGAGGAATAAAGTGATGTAGGCAGAATGATGGGTGAGGGTTTGGATTGCAGCTTTTTCAGATGGCTGGTGAGAAGGAAGTCAGTAGCTGGAAGCCCCAGAGTGAGTGCCTGGCATTTGGCTCCAGAGACTTGTATCAGTAAGAAAACTGCACAGGGTGGTTAGGGCTGATATTGAGGTTAAAAAAAAAAATAAATTCCCAGAGAGTTAGAATTCATTGGAGTCTGATTGTGCAATGAAGGTGGGAAGTGAGTGACGATTGCCGGACTTGTACCCAGCTGAATAGAAGCCCTGGGGTGTGGGAGCTTTTAAAGATTGTTTTTCTCCTTGTGCATATACTCAGCAACATTTCTGAGAGAGTTGCACTAATTAATTCTTCTCTCCACCCCCACCCTCTGAGGTCCGAGCTGAGCATAGCGTCACCTCTCAGAATGGGATATATGGGACATGAGGTCCTTTCTACCCAGACCAGGCAGCAGCTGCTCCGAGATTTGAAGCAGATGTTTGGGCCTGAATCTTAGTCATTCAGTGTGATTTGTGTTAGTAGCTAACAGGGGCCAACTTATTTATCTGGGAAACTCCTGGTGAGGTAGAGACACTGTAGATGGGTTCCTGTTTAGCAACCCACAGCAATGGCATGCTAGAATAATCCTTCTATGTAAATGTTTCTTTTCTTTATTCTTTCAAGTGCTTGCTGACCTCATTTCTATAGTATTTCACAGGGTACATCTGGTTTTGGTTGCTTCATGACTCAGTGTTCCAGTTTGAAAATGCAGTGTTGTGATTTAAAACATCGTGTCAGGACAGTGATGTACAACTGCCCATGACCTAAATGTTGTTGCTTTTGCTCCTGGGCACCGGTCCTGCCGTGGGCCGGGCTCCTGCCGTGGCACAGGCACCGAGGACCACGCAGCAGGGCCTGTCTGAGCTCAGAGCCACTGCTGGCTTTTCCATCCCCTCCAGCCCCTCCAGCCCGTTCTTGCTTTGTGCTCGAACACGCTTCTCCCCAGTGTCAAATATTCCTACCTGGCTATAACATTTGCTTCCCGCTAGAATTTCTTGAGCTGTGAGTTCTGTTTTACACATTTTACCCTTTTCCTTTACTCTAGTCCACTTTGTGAATTTGGGTTGCTGTGGGTAGATGCACCGTTTCATTTACTTCAAGGCAATTTGTGTAGGTTAAATTTCATTATGCAGTATGAGCTGCAGACAGAATTGTTTTCTCTGATGCTTTCTCAGATTTTGTACTCTTCTGCTGAGTGTGAGTTTACATACACTGTCCAGAGACTTTTTCTCAAGCAGATGCATTTTGGTGTTTATCCAGGTTGTGGCATCTATCTTGGTGGTGCTGAAAATATTCAGGTAACTCTCTTGCAGTTTTTCTGACGGAAGACTTAACAATGATAAGATGAATGAGTATTTTCTTTTTCCCCTCACATTTTTTTCCTGTAAAAGCCCCCACCTTTTGCAGATACATGTCTGTCTATCAAAGATAATACATGTCATAGTCTTACACACAGAGGGGAACACATTTGAATGGGAGCTCAAGAATTCTGCTTAAATGTGTCACTAAATGTTCAAACGATACTCCCATCAGCTTCTGGATGGATTGTCAATTTATATGCTGTCTAACAGGTATATTACGGTTCAACAGCATGAAAACACTTTTTAGGTTGTGTTAATTTATAATAATTTGGTTTAAGGCAGAAACACTTACTGGAAATTTGCTTGCATTAAGTTACTACTTTAACTTAAATAACTAGGAGCTAGAGAAGGAATGAAACTAGACTAGAATATAAAACATATTTGTTTAAGACCCATGTAATGATTAAAATGAGAAAATAAGGGAGCTAGCATAATGAATATTAATGTTTCACTCTGTTTTACACTTTCTGTCTTCCCCTATTTTACTTGGAGTTACTTGATAGTGCAATTTACATCAACAAATGTATGCTCATTTTTAAGTGATGTCTTTTGAAAAACTACAAAAATTAATGACTTGTGAGCTTTGTAGAGGATGAGATTAATGACATCATTTTAACAGGCAATAGTTGATACCCAGATGCAGTGCTTGCTTTGCTAAAGTTTTAGGAGATGAAGGCTACCACCTAGGTAGTATTAAAGTCAGAGATACACTACAAATAAGAGGATACCTACTTGTGTATTTGCTGACCAGATTAACAGAATTTTTTTTATTTATTTTCAAAGGGAGCAGAACAAACAAAAAAAAAACCCCACACAAATCAAAACAAAAACAACAAAAAAAACCCCACAAAAACAAACACAACCCCAAAGAAAACAGTTATTCAATATTTAGCATTGTGGGAGATCAGTCATTTCTATATATCATTGTGTATGAAAGCAGTCAGAGATGTGCTCTCAGAGCTTCATGGAAAATGAATTTGACCAAACAAAGGTATACTAATCCTTAGATGACCCTGGAAAGAGCATCATCTTGCAAAAATATGATAAGTCATGGCAACATTTTATTTTGTCTTCTTTTAATTCTTTGTCGATTTCTTCCATAATTTTTAAGGTAATGATTGATATTAATTAGCACATGCCCAGAAAAAGAGACCTTTTTAACTGTAACAAAAATAGTTTTTTGTGTTTGCTACCTGGAAAGCTAAACTTGTGAGTTCTAACTTTGCTTCAGGTGACCTGCTCGTGAACAGAGCGTATTTTCAGGGTTTCTGGGCTAGCTATCCAGTAGTGTTTGTGAAATCTAATATCTAACATGCTGTTGCAGAAAATGATACTGGAGAATTCCAAGGATATGCTCTTGTGGCTTAGTTACTTTGTTATAACTAATCTCAAAGAATAACATTTGGGCATGTGGAAGGCAAAGAACCTCTGTGAGCTTTTTCAAGAAAAGGAGGTGAACTGCTTTTTCTTGATCACATTCCTTCATGATAAAGCTAATGAGTGCAACCAGACATTAATTTTCACAGGTTATTTATTAACCTTATTCTTATCTTGGACAAAAAAGCTCTGAGCTGTCAACTTGCAGCTCACAGACTGATGCTGAGGATGCTAGTGTGTGTCTGCAGGTGAAGTTGAACTGGCCAGGAGTGCAGCACACCAGCTTTTTAGGCCCATATCCTTCTTTGTCACCACAATTGTTTATCAGTGGCAGACAGTGTTTGTGGAGAATTTAGGGAGCAAGACTATAAGGTAAGGTCAATGATGTTATGGTGATGCTAAAGCCTCTGGAATGAATGAGAGAAGGAAGGACATGTGGATAGCTGACACTGCTTATGGTTTAGCTGCGGTGAGGAAGTGGAGCTGGAAGGGTCTGCTATTAAAAGAGTAAGAATGTTCTTCAGTGTCTTTGTAAGGGGGATTAGCTCCAAAACCCACTGATGCCCTTTATTACTACTGCAGCACCACTGGAGAAATGTTTTTTGGGTCTGACATAAGTCTGCATACCTATGGCATTTGTTTCTGTGTTATTCTAGATGTGCTGGGGCTGACAATATTTCATTAGTTTTGGGACTGAAGGATCAGGCAGCTTGTTGGAATCTCATATCTGCTTTTCTTGGGTGACCTCTGCCATATGAAAGTTTTCTGTTTGTTGGTGGAACCAAGCAATAACCTTCCTCTGTAGGTAGTGAGGGGCTTATTTCTCCTTTATCATTTCCATTTGGATTTTTTTTTAACTTGCTTGATTGACAGAACATTGAAATATTAAATATTAATATACTTTGTAAAATTATTTGAATAGGAACATTTTTTTTTTCTTTCTCCTCTATGGTCAATTCATCTCCATTAAATTTTTGTCCAAAAATATGTCCACAGCATTGTAAATGAGCACCAAATCCATTAACTACCACAAGTAAAATGATTGACTTCTTTCCTGGAGATGAGCTCCTGTGCTCTCATTAGTGTTTTGAATTAATTCTGGCAATACTAAATACATACTGTTAACACCTCAACACTTTGTATATAGTATATTTGACATTAATTTCTGGTTTTGCTTTTTTTTTAACAGGATTTATCTGGGGAAGGCTACAGAGACACTATTGGTGATGAACACTTCCACCTAGAAGGTATTTAAAGAACAAAATTTCTTGGTAATATTAAGGGATTTTGGAGTAAGTTAGTGAAAAAATCAGTGTGAGAATGCCTATACTGAGAGTGCAATTCCTGATCTACCAGTGTGTTTTTTGCTTGAAAAAACTGTTAGGATAGAAATGGGGTATTATTTCTGTATCTGCTACCACTGGTATAGAAAAAGGTCATCCACTTGTATCACAGGGACCAAGTGTTTTAATTCAAGGTTTCACAATTTTTTCTGGGTACTGCTGTTGACATTGGTAGCAGTTGTGATAGTGCTGTCCTGAGCAGAGGTGGCAAATGCAGTCAGTGACAATGTCAGCACTGGGTTATGATGTGCTGCACTCCCTTCTGTGTTACACAGACCAGCCTTAGAAACTCCTACATTAATTTCTAATAAAGACTAGAGGCTCTTACTCAACACATCTTTCTTGAATGTGATTGGAATCATTACTGCCTTGGACAACTCTTTCCATCTCATCTCCTCCTCTGTGAGGCAGTTGAGATGGAATCACTGTTGTGGTGGGAATGGCCTTTGAGGACCTTGAGTATGGATGCTGTATCCTGCATGCCAGAGAACACATCCGAGGAACCTTGAACTTCAGTTAGACAAGTGGGAGTTGATGAATGGAGGACAATCATTAGCTGCTCATTCCTTTAAAGGAAAACAGACTTCAGACACTGTCTAGTATAACAATTGCATGAGCTGTGTGCTAGATTTATTTTATAGGGTAGTGGAACCAGTATGCCCCATTTATTTAGAGCAATGAACCATGCCAAGCTTAACCTGGAAATTTCTGTCCTTTTATAATCCAGGCATTTGTTTCTGGTATTAGAGGTGTCTGTCTAAACAGAACTTGAAAGATTCTCTGGGTTAATAATGTCTGCCTTTCAGTTCCTTACCTGTGAAATGTATTAATGTACCATGTGTCTTGGGTTCCATGTTTCTATCAGCTCTGTAGTTAACAGAGAATGTTCCCTTGTATGTGCTGTAATGCAGGAGCTCAATTTCAGCTGGTGCTTGTAGGCTACTGTTAATCACAATAGCAAAATCTGCTTGCCTGATGGAGTTTTTTTCAGCATTTTTGTATTTAACTTCACCACAGTTTTCCTATCTGCCCACAGTGGGACATAATGCTAATAAAGGGTAGGTTTTTACTTTTAGAATTATGGGAGAAACCACTTCACATAGGATATTAAATGTCAGCAAGGTGAATAATTTAATTTTCTTTGTCTCATTCTGTGTTTCCTTGCCTCTAATTACTTCTTTCTTTGTTGTGTAGAATTGTCTTGCATGGCAAGACATAATATTAAATATATAATATTTCCAAACTAGTCAGCAGCAGGATTGTTTTTATTAGAGTGTAAAACCTTTTAGGTTGCTGCAATTTGAGTCTTTCAGCAGTTTCATGTTATTACTTATGATGCATCTCATTTTTCATGAAGTATCTGAGTAGTGAAGACCAGATTTAGATACCAGGTCCATGCTTTGTGTGCTGTCACTGGGGAAGAGCTGTTCTGTGGCATCTTTCCATTTGGGAGGAAGATGACTGTTCCCACCCAGTGCTCAGGCAAATGCGTGTGGATTGTCAAGGCTTGGTCCTCATCCCTTCTGCTCTCAGAGCTCCAGGCTATGCTTGCCATCCTGGGGACAGTGTTAGCCACTTCCTATTTGAATGGGATGTTGAAACTCTTATAATTTGTCAGACAATACTACAAGCATTGTGTTACAGCACCCTTATGGTATAAGCTCATAATTTTTACTGGCATCATATTTTTAATGGTTGTGCTTTGTACTGGCATAAATTTGTGATATTAGCGTAAAGTGAAGCTGAAACTTGATTTGAGATCTCTGTTTGGGCACAGCTTGAATTCTGTGTGACTAGGGTACAAGATGACCACTGTCATTCCTCTTCTCTGTGTAGAAATATTTCTGTGGGAAAAAGTAATTAATGTTCTGGAACTTTTCCATCTAAAATATTGTTATGCCTTTATTTTGGTACCTTGTTATATTTACATATGTACTGGTGTAATATGTGTGCTGCCTGATTATGTGTTCATGTGCCATAGGAACATCAAAATCACTGATGGCTGGTTTCAGAGCCAGGGAACTGTTACCTGGAAAATGGTTGGTTGAACTAAGCTCACAGAGGACATGAATGGCAAAACAAAGACTTAAACCCAGCTCTATCAAATACCATGCATCAAAGAGCTATGTTCTGCCTTCATAAATACATGGTGGGGATGCAAAAAAAAAAAAAAAAAGAAAGAAAAAGAAACATTTCTCAGATTTGCAAAAAGGCACAGCAGGTGCCACAGTTCTGGTTTGGGGGAAAGTTATAGCCTTTGCACTCAGAAACTTTACTAGAGAATAAATCTGAATTCTTTAGAAGACTCTCACTGAAAAGAATAAATGGCAATAAGAGAAATAATTGAATTCCTTATTTTGTTTTACATAGCCAAGTTCATTACCTTTTTTTTTTTTTTTCTTCTCTCTCTTTTTTTTCCCCCTCTTAGCCGTCTGAGCAGTACAGATAAAAAGAACTCTCTTTGCTGGATTTAACTTCTGTGTTGTTATGTAAAGCTTGATCAAATCCTTTCGTCTTAACAGACTTAACTGGCCAACAGCAAAAGGCTCGGGATTCTGGGATTAAGATTGTATTTGGTAAGAGGACTGGTGCATTAGTGCTTTCTTTTGAACTATACAAAGAACAAAGTAAACATCAAAAGCATTAAGCCATGAGAGCGGATTGTTGACTCAATGTTGCTGCATGACAAGAGGTTAGAACTCAATAGCTGCGACTCTGTTTACGGAGTGCTGTGCAGAAAGAAACAGTTTGACCAGTATTGTCTATTATATCCACCACCTGCCTTTGATTTTGCTGCTGGGCAAGTCACTAAATTGAAATTTTTGGATTTTCTCTTATGTGGTCAGTGATTTCCTTAGATAAGAGACACCAGTGGAAACCTCAGTCTCATATTACTCTGCCTCTGTTTTTCTTCTTCCTCTTTGAGTTAATAACTCAACAATTGGGCATGGTGGATATGGGTTCTGTAGCGGATTCATCTGCAGCTTTCATTCCAAGTGATTTCCCACTGCATTTCAGAGACTCCCATTTGCCAAACTCGGAGTACTTGTGCTGTGTACAGTGCAGTACTGGTGGCTGTGTACAAATGTCTCGTGCTTCAACTTTCTTGTCCCACAGTTCCTGCACAGAAAACACATGTGTCATCGTTCTTCTTGCATAGGATAAAAGCTCACATTTTCTCTTCCTTGGCCCTAGACAGAATAATAGGTCACCAGAACTGAACGACTGGAAGAAGTCACAAAAAGTAGCACAGACATTGGCAGATACTTTTCATTTCATGTCAGCAGAGAAGCTAAAATGGCAGGCAGGAATTGAATGCAGCATCAAACAGCAAGTCCCTCTTCTATCATGGAGATATGCAGGCAGCTCAGAAAGATATCTGCTATTTGTGTGTTCAATAATGACATCCAAGTTCTCACTCAGCTCTTCAAGGGATAGATAAGCTTCTCATTAATTGTTAGAGAGTCCTGCTCATGTTCTCCAGAACTTTTTTCACCTCCTTTCCCTGGACTGTTTAAGAAATTTTCACAGCTAAAGTTTGTAGACCAGAAGAACTTTCTTGTCTTGACCACTCCATGTCTTTCTGAAGTGAACTGGGGTTTCTTCATGCTATCACTTGAACATTTAAAAACTTTTTAGAAAGATCAGTTCAGAGAGGAAAATCTTCCTCTGATGCATTCTGATTGCATAAAGGGATGATTTCCTCCTTGTCCTAACACAAGCTCTTTAGAGCCCAGTGGGACACACCTGTCAGTTCACTTCAGCATGCTACTTCTGCAGTTCACAGTGAAGTCTTGAGCTCGAGGTGAGATATGTAACCTATCAGGAGATACCTAACCTATCATCCCACATAGTTATGAGATAATATGATTTCTCATGTCGCTGTTCTACTGAAAAGTATGACTCAGGTGTCTCTACTAATCAGAAATCTTGCATCTCTGGAGATCAATCTAGTCCTGTACCTGTCAGAAGAGCTGCCTCTTACACTGATAGCAATCTCTTCCCTGTTTCATTTGTCATCCAAGGGTGATGTCTTGATTATTATTCTCTCAACAGAAGACTGGAGAAGATCCAAGCCTTCCTGGTGCCTTACCCAAATATGATATCCAAAGTCCTCTTGAAAGCAGTGGCTTGAATCAACAAACCCAATTTTTTATGTTTCCCAACCCAGTTGTATCCAAATCCCTAGATGTAAGATGTTCCCTGTTCTGGTACCAGAAAGGACAAATTATTCCAGTCATCTTCTTTCCCATAAATATTAGAGAGTCCTCCAGCAGAGTTCAAAGCACATGTTGTTGCTGGAAAAAATCTAGCATATCTGTAAAAGAGCTACTTGTTGCACTTTTCACATATTTACAAGACATGATGGAATTTTTAAACCTGCAGGTAAAGCATTCTGTATTCAGCAAAGCAGGAAAAAAAATCCTTATATTCTTAATATTACTATATTAAGTATTATAATTATAGTAATATTAACAACATTACTATATGTTTTTCAAGTTGGTACTAGTGTGTCCAGTCAGTCCTTCATGAGGGCATGAGGGAGGTGTCCTTTCCCACTGCATTCCACAATAGGGCTGCTTTCTCCATTCAGGAAAAATTCACTGAAAGCTTTAGTTCCTGGACTTGTTTCTAAAATTGGTAACTGGAAGAATATTTGTTGGATTGTCAGCTCAGAGGAAGGGTGGCAAAGTACGGTATTTGGGCCCAAATTGTTTATAAACTTGTCAGCAAAGGAAAACTTGAACAACCATTTTAACTAGTTTTAACTAACTTTCTGTTTGCCTGGGAGATACTCTTTATCATACTTCGTTAATCTCTAAGCTCTAATAAATTAATGTATTGTTCTAGGCTGAGCTATGAATGGGTAATAAAAAGCAGTTATGTCAAACATTGTGCTTCTCTCTAGTTAATGCCTTCATTTATGATGGTCATTTTATTTATTTATTTATTTTATTTTCTAAAGCTTAAACAATCTTTTGTATATTATATACTTGAAATTTCAGTGTATTTATAGAAAAGGATGGATTACATCTTGCACACAGACAAATTTGCTTTATGTCAGCACCACTGTTATTACCTATCTAGTGCCATTGATGCAGGTTTGTGCTTTGCAGAAAATTAAAGTCCCTTCTCTCTCAGGTTCTTAAACCAAATACCTGTGTATCACTAACACTGTAAATAGAGTGCTAATAATTCCACCATATAAGTGCTCTTGTGGTCAGCCTTCTTGAATGTTACATGGGAACTCTGCATTTTAATGACTTGTTGCTAATCCTATGCACTTACCATAGATTTGCTATGCATGACTCTGTGCTATGTGATCACCTCAGAACTGGTGATCACTTGCTCACTGGCTGCATTTTTTCAGCTCTCAAGAGGTTTCTGCTTTATCCTTTCCTACTAGTCAATAGGACATGAAACAACTCCGAAAAATATCTTCAGCTTCAGGGTGACCCACGGGCACCAGCCACCAGTATGTGACAAGCAGCAGGTCCCTGCTGAGGCTGGCAGCTGATAAGCTGGTTACCGCGGGTTGGAAGGAGGACCGAAGGACGTGGGGGTATGGGGAGGAAGGAGCAGTGCAGAGTGCCAGGAGAAAACTGCTTAGTTTGGCAGTTAGAATAAAAGTCACCAAAGAACATGAGACTGGTAGGATTAGCAGAAGTTTTCCTGTGGTTGTGCACAGATCCAGGAAATTATAAGAAGCAGGTAGGCTGCTTGCCATGAGTGGGAGGAAAATCTTACGGCATAAGGCACTTTGAAAAAAAAAATCAAGAAAAAAAATTGTACAAGTGTTTCTTAACATTAGCTGTTCCAGTTGAGGGGGGTTGGTATTTGGATCAGAAGCTTTTACTTCTAGAGCTGCTGTTTCAAGTGCAGCCAGGTCAGTAGTGATGAAAGACTGTTGCCATCCAACGGTTGCCCATGGCCTGTGTGCAAGGAGTTAGTGGTCTCCAGGTGTTTCCAAATGAACCTTTACAGTGTCTAACAGCTCCCACCCATGCTGGCAAGCAGAGCACAGAAAGGCAGTGAAAAGTGGGCTGTTATGACACCTTGGAGGGTGAGCTTTCCTGCTCACATTGAGCCACTGCTGTGCAGAGGGTATGTGCTCTCCTCCCTGCATCGTGCTTGTTCCCTGCATGTAGGGTATTGCTCCCTTTAGCCGATACCCCACCAGCTGCTACTGGTGCTGCCTAACAGGTTTTGATAGATGATGTGTTTTGTCTATGGTTTGAAAGTGTTCTGGGTTATAATCCTCTGCATTGGACTGGGAAGTTCATACATGGTGTCAGTAATAGTTTCGCATTGATCTCTGTGTTCAGATCATTCTACACGTCTGGGAAGTTGTTATATTGAACACAAGCAAGTTACATGTTTGGTTCAGGAACACAATAGCAAGGCTGAGAATGTAGCCTGGGATTTTCTGCATCCATATATGTCCCTTAGAATATGACAGGGAGAGGGTGTCAAGACAAGAAAGCCTTCCAAACTTACAAGTTGTCTATATCCTTTACGGTAACTGAAGAAAGCCAAATGTTACTATTTATTTAATTGTATATCATGTGTAAAAAATACCTCAGTAACAAATCAAGATAACGAAAAGGGAAGTGAAAAAGCACCCAAAAAAAAAAAAAAAAGGCAAGAAGTTGATCCTTAATGAATGTTTTAAACATGGAAAGCTTTAAAATAATATTATATGCATGGTATTTATAATAATATTGGTTTTCCATGCTCTTTCCATCTGCCTAAGACTGGCAACTTTTCCTTCTTCCACAGAGAAGCTAATGCTCCTTCTGAGCGGTCATTAAAAAAAAGGATCAATTAATAATAAGAACATTCATTTGCTCTCAGCTCTGGAGTAGTTGTGAACTGTGGATGCAGCTGTTGAAAAATCCACTTCTATGGATCTCTCAAGCTGCTTCTGTTGTAGCATGGGAGAGCCAGACCACCATGGTGCATAAGGGAAGCAGAAGAATTAAATGACAAAAGGATGATCAGGGAGATCTCATCAAAGGCAGGAGGGCTCTTGCATTTTCCTTCAGCATCCCAGAGGTGAGCGAAGCATCACAGCAGAGCTCAGGCAACAGTGCTGGCACCCAGCTGGTTGTCCATGTCAGTGCAGCTCAAAGGAAGCTGCCTCGTAGCACAGCTGAGACAGGTTGAGAAATGGATGCCACAGATATGAGGGTCATGGTCTGTGCATGTGGTTTGAAAGGGCTGGGCCTCAGTAAGCTGGACTCACCAAATCTGTCTTGGTCATTGGTGTTTGCCTTGAACTGTCAACGTTGTGATTCAGAGGAGGAAGGAGCTGTAGCACATACAGGCATATCTGGGTGAGCTGGGTGACTGTCACACTGAAAGCAGAGGAGGGCAGGCTGGGTCACAGCCCTGCACAGTGTGAGTGCACCTGCCCAACCCTTCCAGGGTTAGCTGGGGCACAACTACCCGTGTCTGTCTGCATGTCCTGCCCTCCTTCCTGCCTGGGCAGTGGTGACTGACCTGGGAGTCAGGGTGTGCCATCAGATGTACCTTGGCAAACTGATGGACTTGGGTGTATCTGTGAGGGACAGATGATCTAGTGGGTATGGTACAGAGATAAAGCTGCATTACTGTACGTGTGCAGCAGTATAAAAATGTACTTGAACTTTGCCCCAGGACATCCACCACCAAGAACAAAGAATGAAATATGGGAACAAGTCAGGAGTTTGAAAACAATCTCTTTGGAAACATGATGAATACCAGTGGTTTCATTTATTCTACTTGAACAAAGGTCCTTTTCTACTTTTAATTTCCCAGCAATGATTATTACCAGTTATTTTTCTTGTAGCTTTGACCACAGTTCATGGAGGTTTTATTAAACATGTTTTTGAAAAGTGAGTCAAAATGCCATTCTTCTCTGATTCTCTTGTGACTCTCTCTTTTCTTTTTTTTTAATTCTTTTTTTTTTTCTTTTTTTTTTTTTTTGTACCCATGTTAAGCTATTGCATATTTCCAGGGAAAGATTTTGGATCAGATAATACTCTCATGCTGGTGTTCATGGAATTATTCCAGTTTTGTGCCCTTGTAACTGAAAGAAGTTTTGGCCTTTGATATTTCAGAAGACAACATATTTGTTTCAGATTCCTTGCCTTTACAAGAAACACTACACTCATTTTTTGAAACCTTGAATACTGCATTTAATAGGCAATATGTCCTGCTGCAACTCCCAAAATATTCCTAAAGTTGCAAGTTTTCTTGTGCTTAACTGAACCATGATATTGCCAGACAAGTGAGTCTGAGTGCTGCCTTTGCCGGGTTTTTGGTAGCTTTATGCACTAGTTTTTTGTTTAGATCCCATGTGCATGCTCCTGTTAAGGCCCTTCTCTCCTGCCCATAGGGATTTCATATTCTGGAGTGTTTCGTGAGGATACATGACAGGATAAAACAATTCTTGCATTTCTTGGACTGAATTTAGGAGCCACTGTTTTATGCAGGCAGCTTGATAGAAGCCTGACCCTTGGGGCTGGATAGTTTAGCCACAACAACCTGTCATCCTGCTGAACCTTCCACACACAAGTGTGTAGATGCAGACCTACAGAGGCAATTTCCATGACAAACATATTGCTTTGCCAGTTGCTGTTCCAAATTCAAAGTGTGTATCAGTCAGGGTGCTTTTGTGTGTTTCAACTCCACTTCTGCTGCAGTAGCTACAGAAACCCAAAGTTTTACCTCACCAGGCAGAACAAGTGCCCTTTGTTACCTAGACAGATTACAGCTTTTTCTAAAGTCTGCTCTTCATAAAAGCCCAGCTTGAACAGTGGAAATTCTGACTTGCCTCAGATACTGAGGAGACTTTTATAGTTTCAAGTAGCTCCAGGGTTATATTTTAAAAGTTGAATTTCATCACATGTTTCAAGTTTGGTGGAAAAAAAAAGGCATGATATTTTTAGCAGAAAAAAGTCCCCCCACACCTTTTTTCTTAACAGATGTTTCATCTCAATCATATCCAAACCTCAAAGCACAAGTAGCAGTCAACCTTATTCTCCTGTGGAGAAAGAGATAAAATGTCATTTGTTTGGAAGACAAGCTTGTTTTTTGTAACCACAACTAGTTTGTGAGTAAAAGCAAATAATAAATGCAGCACTATGGGGTTGTGGAAATGAACCTGAAGCAACATTTCTACTCTTGAAAGAGCTGGGAGTCCAGCTGCTCTTGTTAGATGGAAAGTCCCAACCCCCCAGCCTACCAAAAAAATAAAAATACAAGCAATCAGTATTTTTCTTGCTTTATAAATCTGATCCAGCAACCCAGGCCCTTTCACCAATAAAATACGTCATCCAGAGCGCTCAACTTTGTACCGAAAAGGATTTAAAACTGTAAAGGTAACAGAAAGAGAGGAAGGGAATATTAGCTGTAAAACAAAATATCCAGAAGTAAAAGAGTTGCTACCCAAGGAGTTTTCAGAGGGCTCTGGAGCAGTGGAGAGCATTGCTGTGCCTTGCAGATGGGGCTGCACACAGGGCTCAATGTTGGCAGGGCAGCTGCCAAGGAGAGCCAAGGCAGCCTTGGACTCTGTGCAAAAGGTGTATTTAGGAGGGAGTTATAGTCCAACCTAAAGATTCGGAGGCCTAAAGCTGAAGTGTGGGACTGTACCCTTATTTTGTTATTTGAAGGAGCCTTTAAAGAAAGTGGAGCCATCCAGGTGTGTTCTTGGCAAAGCGAGGTTTGAATGAACATGCTCGCTGTGTTGCTGCAGGACCCTCTGGGAGCTGCACAGAGCACCCAGCTGCCTGTGCCCTGCAGGGTGCTGCCCAGGGCCCACTGGCATGTAGGGATTGCTGCCCAGATTTCAAGATGCTACATTTGAAGGCAAATCCACAGTGATGGTGTCTAGGAGAACATTACAGGACCTTCCTCCAAAGGGATAGCTCAAAGCAGAAATCTGAATCTTGAGTTGCAAAATGTGTGGGCTCTCTAGAGCAACAGGAAGGGCTGGCTTCTCCTGTAAACATGCTCCAAGTCATGCTCCAAACCATCTCCTCTTCTGCCCTTCTAGCAGTATGTAGAACAGGGAGCTTCCATCTCTGGTTGAGGTCTTTAGGCCGCACTGTATTTATTAATAACAGTGAGCAGACACCTGCCTTTGCTCTGTGGGAATAATTTCTTGTGGTGAGATCCTGTGTGCTCTCTAGAATTTAGGTGGTTGGGTCAAGCCTTGATGAATTTTATTTTTCTGCATATTTTGTAGTGTGTGGTGTATCACCTCAGTATCATTCCTGACCCATGCCTAAATATGCAAAGGGAAGGAGATGTATGCTTGTATGTGCACATGTATATGCTGGACTATTTATATTAATCACAGAAATGCTTTTCATTTGTGTTGTCTCCATCCTCCCCCATCTTTCAGAGTAATATAGGGCTCTGAGGATGGGAACACTAAACTACTACTGAATATTAACTATGAAAGAGTTGTCAGACATGCAGCTGATTCATCACAGCCAAAATAATGTTACAGTATGGGTCGACAATACTGCTCTTTGTAAAAGGTTAGCTTTGTGAGGGTCAGAGTGACATTGTTCCTCATGGGAAGCAATTCCCATGAAATGAATATTTGAGTTCAGATAGCTTTAGAGGCCCTGTTATCATAGCAAAGGTGATAGAAACATGACTTTCCCACTGAACATCTAAGTTAGATGTGAGTGAGTTGATATCAAAGCCTACCTTATTAATAACATTACCTGCTCAGCCTTCATTTGAATAAAGGGTTATGTAGTGTCTGGGTTTCTTTCTTCTTTTTCTTCCCTTATGAATCTCAGGGGGAAAAATACTCAAAGAGAAAAAGGAAATTCAAGATAGAAAATCTTATGTGAACATGCTTATGTGCAACTTGCACTGAGAAGGGATTTTTAAAATGTAAAATTGTTACCAGCTACTAACAAAAATCAGTGAATGACCATCTTTAGAGGAGAAAAATCTTTCTTCTTTTGCTTTAAGTCAGTCACAAGTGATCAGTTCATATTCTCATCTCTCACTGTTCAGCAACACAATTTAATGCTTCACAGGCCACTTCAGAGCTCCAGGGACATATAATACTGTTAGAAAGTGGTAAGTGGTCCATGTGACAGTTTTCACGTGAGAAGTACTTGCCCATGTTAAATGGTACAGAGAGTTACAACAGATTGCATTCTGTTCATGTGGCTTTTGATATGTCCACTGATCAAACACAAATCTTGCTGCTACAGGTATCATCCTGAACTATTCCGACTAAAGCTTATGGAGATTCTTCCCTGTTGTCGTGTTCTCCCCCTTTTTTTTTTTTTTTTAAGATAGGGGAGGGAGTGAGAAATGATCTTCTTTGATCTCCAATGAGGAAGAAGAAAAAAAAAAAAAAGACTGTTCTGTTCAGGCTTTTGGCTAACACAACAAACAGTGTTTAAAATTTAACTTTGCTTAATTAATTAGTAATTCTGTTTAGTGCTGTCTGATCTTCATCCAAAAGGTATTTTGAAGCTTGAGAACTGAACATCAAAGTGTATTGGGTGAAGATGGTCAAGTAAGGCATTTAATCTGGCAGTTTCTGTTGATGAAATACAGCCAGTTGGGAACTAATTGGAAAAGAGAATCATAATCTGGCAAAATTCAGCAAACTCTCTCCCTTTAGCAAACTCACTCCAGAAACAGTGTGAGAAATCTAGGTTTAGTGTTTAAGCTTGTATGAGTTACACCCTAGCTAGCAGAGAGAGATGATATTGTCCTTTATGTCTGCATCTTTAGTACAAAAGGTTTTTTTGTAAGGAAATAATAAAAAAACCTCTACCCCACCCATCCCTCCCACCCAACATAAAAGCCAAAAAAGAAAAAAGGAAAGGCAGACCTAGACAGAAACCTGTGATTCTTTATCAAGGCTTGGAAATACTTCTGCTTAACAATGGCAAGTTATTGGGGTTGGCCAAAGAAATTGAACCTTTAAGAGCAGTGGTGTTGCACAGACCTGAGTCTGACTAAATTTTAGTCCCAAGAGAACATGTTTTCTGAATATTTGAGTGAATTTCAGTTTAGCCATTCATCAGCGTCCTAGTGATGTCTCGTCATTTAGAATCATTGATGCCTGAATGACTGAAACATGTTTTGGTTGTCTATTTTTGTTCTTTTGTTTTGTTTTGCAATTTGTTTTTTGCAAGCTGTCACAAGGTCTGAGTCACTACCCCTCTGCTTTGCCTCCCCCTGGTCTGGTGCTGGCAGTAGGTCTTGTGACAATCTTTTTCTCTCTCTTTTTTTTTTTTTTTTTTTTTTTACTCTATGGTGTGCAATGGAACCTTTTATTTGTGTTGTGACTGTCAACAGGAAACCGTGAAACAGAAAAACATGACTTCCCTCCGTATTTTCAGGTTGAAATACCCATCCCAGGCTGCTACAAGGCACTGCTAGTACAGCTTCTGCTAAATTGGTTTTGACTTGTCCCACTGGACTTAAAATGGACAATTAATTTCCCTACAGTAAGCTTCAGAGAAGGCAGCTTTATCTTTGTTATTTTGAAGGGTGTGTCTAATTCATCAGCTTCAGCTTTTAGACAGGGAAAGTTGAATACAGGCTTTTGGCACTGACCCAGGACAAGCCTGTTTTTCTGTGCGCTTGCTCTGGTGGCTGTGGAACAGGAATGTTACTCCCTTCCTGGTCCCGTTCTCGCTGTGTTCGTTTGCCGCTGGAGAAGAGGACCTTTTCTCAAGCAAAGTTATCTCCATCAGGGATATATTTCAATTAACTCGGTGGAATAAAACAAAATGGGACCTTAATGGGGTGATATTTCTTAATCCATGGCCTCCAGGATAACTTAAAAGTGAAATCTGAATGTGAATATAATTGTTAATTAAAGGACTTCCCCTCAATTTAGACTTTCAAACGTGGTTGTTATTGCTCTGGGTGTTGTGCAGTCAGTGAAGAATGTCAGTTATGTTTGTCAAACCTGATTTGCAATGAAAAAAATGTTGACAGAACCAGATAATTTAGACATCAGAGACTTCCTAAAAAAAAAAAAAAAAAAGAAGTTAATTCTCTTTCTATCCCTTTGGTCCTCAAAGTCTCTGAGATCTAGCATGTGCTAGATCAGTTAAATCAGAAGGGAAACCCTATTGACATCAGTAGGAATTTTACTACTGAGCTCAGTTGGGCTACCTCTTTGCTCAATTTCACCAGTCAGATATTGCTGCTGAAGTTCAATTTGAGCTGTTACAGAAGGGCTTGTGATTTCATCTCTGTGTCTTGGTATGTCACTTTAAAATTTCCCTTTTATCCTACTTCCCCACAAGTCACAGGTTCAAGGTTTGTTGTTTTTTTCCCCATGTACAGATAATTCTGTCCCCTTGTTTCTGGTAGTAGTTTTAAAAAATTGCTGTGGAATCCAATCTGTCTATCATGAGAGGAGGGCTAATAATATCCCACATCAAAGGTTTGTTTTCATGTATGCCAGATGCTGATTTTCATGGGTGGCATTTTTGTCAGTTCTCCAATTTTACCTGTAGTCTGCTTTCTCTCAAAAATTGCACAGTAATGACCCTGACATAAGATAGGGTTAAGACATCACTGGCAATGTCCAGCCATAATTTATCACTGTGGAATCACACAGCTTCTCCACAGTTCTGCTTTTTGAATTAAGGAGATGCAATAATCACGTACCTTTTGGAATGGCATCCCAAAGAGGCTCTGAAGTAGTTTGTCTTTAGCCTGACTTCTCCTAACTGCTGTTAGTGTTGGAATTGGTAGCCGTGACTTAGACGTGAACATTCATCAGAGTTGCATCCTTTTTTGATTCTGGCCACAGGATCCTGTTAATGGTAAGTACAGTTGAAAAACAGAGTGAAACTGAGAAGGAAGATCATTTGATAAAGAGCATGGTGCTTTGCTGGAATGAGCTTTTGAGAAATATGGAATGACAAGCCACCTGAGTGAGGGTGAAAGTTTAAACAGTCACTTTGCCACCTGAGTGCAGCTTTATTTTGGCACTCTATTTTTTCTCCCTTATTCTCAGACAGAGACGAGGGAAGAATGGTTTGGCTGCCTGAAGCTTACTATTCTATGCTCATTCAACACACACAGCACAGCAGTTTACCTCATTTCTGGATTATTTTGGTGATTCCTAAGGAGCATTTTGAATTATTACCCCCTTCCCTTAGGAATGAAAAGACCCTGAAAAAAATTCTTCTGAGATGAGTCTTAATATCTTTAAACTGGTGTTCATTCTCTCCCTCTCCTCCTCCCCCACTTCAATTAGGAGCAATTGGGTGGTAGTAATTAACAATCATGGAGAGAAACATCTGTTAGTACACTTTAGCCAGTCAGTTTGTTTTTCATGAAAGAATGGTATTTCACAATTTTTCCAAGTTAATATTTTTCCTTTATTGTCTTTCCAATTTCAAATATTGTCCAGACGCATTTTTATAGTGTCTTAAGGTTATAGAAGTGAATACAAGACCATTAATAATGAACAAGGAAAGAGTATAATAAAGAAAACATATGCAGTATTTCAGTTCACGAAACATTCTGTTAGGGAACGTTGTTTTTGAGAGCATATGGTTATTCCCATGAGAAGCAATATATATACTCTTTTTTTTTTTCCCCCTCCAGTTGTGGATTCCCACAACAAGGGTGGGTTTCTCTGTGTATTTGTCTATGTAGCACATTCTCTTTGTCAGGACTTGTTATCTGAGAGGGGAGGTAAGTAAGTATTTTTGTACAGATGATATATTGTATGTGGACCTATTTCTGATGGCCTAGACTTTGGAAACACAAGTCTATTAATTCTCCACACTCCTTTGAGATAGCTATCTTGTCTGGTCTAGTTTAATATCATTGGCAGAGCTGAAAGGAAGCTCGCATTGTGAATATATCTGAACCTTGGCAGGCAGCTCACTGGTGGATCTCTGTTTACAGGCTGCCAGTTTTAACTGCCCCAAGCAGACATTCTCATCTTATTTATAAGTAGGTTCAGCATGTGTTTGTATCCTTCATGAAATTGAGCACATGTCAATAGTCAAAACTAAGTATAGAAGCAAGATACCAAACACTTATCCTTCTCTTCTCAGACAAAACACTAAGTATTTTTAAATGCTCATTGTGTTTGGATAAGGCATATGAGGATATATGTACAGACACATTGTTTGATCACTTGTAAATACTCTTTTAATATCCCCGTATTCCCCCTTAAAGTTTCCTCATTTAGATCTCATTTTTCTTTACTGAATGAAACTTGACATCAGGATGAGATCACCCGATTTCCCCATTCCATTTGAGCTCCAAAATGAGTAACTGATTTCAAAGGATAATTCCCTGGAGCAGCAAGGCCAATGAGTTCTTCAGATCAAAGGTCAGCAAAGCTCAAAGAGGATAATTTCTGGCATACAGTATTTAAACTCTCTCAAGGAGTGTACTGCAAGATGTATCCCCTCCTTCCCCAATAGCTGAACCCTTGTTTTTCTGAGAAGACTAATTTGTCAGTGCACATTTTTTCCTCTGTTACATAAATTATACATGAAAGGGAAAGCTTCCTATCTGAATACACAAATTGTACATCCAGACAGGTTATTAAACGTGCCAGTGGAAGGGCTGTTCCTGAAACCAGGAGGTACCACTCTCAGTGTAACTGTCCTTTTTGTGAAGGCCCATGTTACCTTTTAATTTCTTGATGATTTTAGAAGGAAGCAACAGAGCTGGACTAAGGTAGACAAACAGATGTTGTCTTTTGTTTTATGGGGGTCTTTTTGTGGGTTCAGCTTCGAACTTCCAAGAATGTTGAGTTGTATTTATGAACCAAGTGAGTATAAAGCAAATAGTGGTTCTTCAGATATACTTTAAAGTTATGTATTGTAAGTAATATTTATTTTAATATCTGCCTTAAATGTGGTAAACACTGTACAAAAGCCTCCTAGGAAACAGTCCCTGTTTGTCCAATAACACCAAATTAAAAGGATCAGGAAGAAACTGCTGTGAAGCCAGCTTTGTCTTCCTTTGTTTGACCTTCCTACTTAGTTTATATTTGGTGTAGGGAACTCTAACATGACCTGGAGCAGAAATCAAAGGATATCAGCATGTCAGTATGTGTATAATAAATACTATGTCTGCTTGCATTTGTACAATGCAAATTACATCTGTGTGTTGGGAAGCTGGTGTTAGTATTACATCAAAACTGCAAATAAGTATCAAAGTCGGGAAATTCCAAGGATTAGGATTTCTACTTCATTCCCCCTTTCTTTACTGCCCATCCGTCTTGTATACCACAGTTTTAAAAACAAACAAACAAAAATTACACAACAGTGTTCTATTTAAACAAAGAAATGAGACTAGAAAATGTGATATGTGTTGTAGTGTGGCAATGTGAATGTTGTGGCAAAAATCTTAGCTTCTGGAATTTCTGAGAGTATGGTAGTGGGAGTTGGGGTTTGGGGGGTTTTTTGCCTTTTTTTTTTTTTTTAAGCTAATTGTTCTAGTTTAAACATGAAAGAAAGTTCTGGAAAATGTCTAATACAGTATCTTAATTTGTAGCGTGTTAGTGACTTGCTTTCCTGGAAGAATGCTTGGGAGGCAGCTCAGCAGTGTGGAACACCAGGAGAGCCACAGAGTAAACCTGGTTTGAAATGGGTCACCCTGAATTAGAGGGGATCATGTCTCCCTTTTTGTAAGGAATCTAACTTGACTGAACTGGCACTTAAATGAGACCCTACTTATACAGGCATCTGCACGAAACAGTTCCTACATAGCTGCAGCACAAGAGAAAAAAAAAGTGCTGACTTTAGGACCCATATTCTCCCAAAATCTGCTATTTTTGGGGGAGTATGCAGGATTGCTGTTATACATAATGGAGTATGGAGATAACATTGTTGGCAGAGGTATATGGATGTATAAAAAATCATATCTAAAAAGTCTTGGAGTAGGGTTAAAAATCCATGTATATTTTCATAATGCTAATGAATATAGAATATAGTTTTCTTCAGATATAGGCTTTCATCATCTGCAAGGCTGTGTGCCTCTGCAGGAGCCAAAGGCACAGCTGTTAACTTCCTAGGCATTTGTCTTCTAATCCACATGAGAAGCATATATCTTTCTGTTATATATCTATGTTATGATGTGTTGTGATAGACGTTAATATTGATGCTCTTTATGAGCGTTATTGATTTATGCAAGTGCATGATGTTTTAATTTGAAACTTGGGTGAAATATAATTTTTCATACATATTTGAAAAAATGAAGCTTAACCTTTTTGTTAGGTAGTGTAACCTTTTTGTCAGGTAGTGTTACCTTCTTGGAAGGTAGTAAGGTTAGTGTGTATTTGAAGAAGAAAATTGGAACAGAATGAGGACTTTATTTCAGCTTCATTACTTCCTTCACTGCCAGTGAATGTGATGTGTTTTTGCAATATGTCACCAACTTTCAATATTTTGCAAATTATTCAACTTATTTGCAGTAACAGTTCTGCTGATTTATATTCTCATAATATTGTGTTTGAACTTCCTGTGACTCTAGTGATGTTTGTAGGAGAGGCTGTGTACCAAAAGCTGTTGGTAGATTGTCTGCTGAAATTATCCCAGATGTGTAGTGAACACAAAAGCAAATCAAGTATAATGATCCTCTCATACAAGTTTGCTGAAATCAATTTCACCCTAAATATAAAGACAGATTTGCAAATATAAGTCTGCTTTGACATTTCCTTATAAGCGTTTTTTCTTAAATATTCTTTTTTCAGTGGCTTTGCCTCCAGAGAAGACAGATGGAGTTTGCAGTGGAGATGAAAAGAAAGCAGAAAAAGAAAGTGACACACGCACAAGTTCCAAGAAGCAACTGAAATTTGAAGTAAGTCCTCTGCATTTTAAAGTTTCACTGTACTGACATAATTATGGTAGAAAAATAACCTGTGGACCAAATAATGTCAACTGATGCATGTTTATTGCTCCCAATGATTGTGATGGGCATAGCAGGCAGCAGAATTGGCACAAGTCAGTGTCTTATTATTGGTGTCCTTACGGGGTGATTAATGACATCTATTTCTAGGTTTGGACAGAATCAAATGATGATCACTCCTCTGTAGGATCTGAAATGTATAGTAAGAGGCTTTTTAAACCTTTATCTATTATGCCAGCTGTCGTGTTATCAAGTCTCTCGACTGACTTTCATGGACTACTGAACTTGGTTAAAGCTGTCTAGTGTAAAAGATGCTTGTGAAAGCTTCTATAATGATCGTCTTCTGTGCCCAGGTCTCCAAAGGGAAATAACTCTGACCTCCTTCAGGGAAAATTCATCTGATCACACAGCAAGAGGAAAAGGAGGGCAATGAGTCCAGTAGTCTATCTCCTTGTAGACTTACAAACATCATACAACTGGCAGACACTGTGTGTAGTTGGTGGATTTTGTTTATATAGGGAGTGATTTAATAAATATGAGTATTAAAAGATGCTGTCATCCAGCTGGTGGGTTGTCTGTCTTGGTGAGGAGGAAGATACTCTGGTACCAGCAAGAGACAGCACAAATTTTCATCTCTGCACTGTAGCAGATGTGGCAGACTTGTGCCTTTCAGTCCTGTCAGACTGTCACAGTAATGAGCTTTTCGTTTCCTCAACTGCTGTTTAAAAGACCATGCAGCCACCTTGCAGCATGGCTCGAGTGTTCATTTCCTTCTCTAGGGCACACTGAGTAGTCCAGTATGATTTATTTTTTACTGTTTTGAGGCTGATTAAGAGGAGGTAGGTTTCCCATGGGTAGTTCAGGTGTTGCTAGTTGCTTGTGTGCCTTCTGGGGGGAGGGACATTTCCAGCCCTTTTTTTTTTTTTTTTTCCCCCCTCTCCACAGTGATAACTCTTTTTCTAGGCACTTTTCATATTCTGCCTCGAGTAGCAGACATTTGCAGACAGGAAAGGCATAATAAATTGCAGTTAACAGTGCCTTGATATTTGAACATTGGAGGGCACCTGTCAACATGGTTGGTGCCAGAGTAGCTGTAACTCCACTGTGCTGGCAAAGTCTGCATTCGTTCCCAAGTAGTTCTTGGCATGCCATAAAGGTTAGCACTTGGTACGAGGCACCGTGACTAATGCAGGGAAGGTTTCCATGGCTCTTAACTAAGCAGAGCACATCCTCACATAAAGCTGTTATGTTAGGCAGTGTGGGACAGAGAAGTATTACTATGTGGCAAGAAACCAAGTATTGATATTTTTTCCGTTGTTCTACAAATGAAAGTTTTCCAGCTCTGTACGCTGGGAGCCAAGAGATTGGTAAACGTTTCAAACGTATAAAAGACTCAGAAACACAAATGTTGCGAGGAGAGGTCTAAATCTGAGGTGGATGTGATTCGGCTTTTAAAGGTGCTGGTAATGTTTATGTAATACGAAACTGTGTTTCCACAGTGGAGTGTGGGGCACTTGGCAGCTCTCAGCCGGGCTTGTTACAACTGAGAGAAGACTGCCTTTGAACTCGGCAGGGGACAGGGGGTACCCGTTACTGCTGTAGGGAATTGGTTTCAAGTCAGAAGATCAACCAGGTATTTTGAGGTCTATCATGCTGAAGTTATTTGGAGCTGTTTGTTTTACTTGCATACAGTGATTTTTATTTTAATTGCACTGTAACTTCTCTGTTTTGCCTTTTTGTGGCTCTGGATAATTCTGATTGCACGGGCTGATCAAGAGAGAGCAAATGATTTTCACTCAGGTGACTGGAGTCAGTCAAAGTCCATCCTTTGTTCTTGACTGAAGTCTTGGTTTTGGTTTGGGGATTTTTTCCCCCCCTTTAACAAATTGATTCTTTCAGGCTTTTCACAAATCATACTCTCACTAACAGAAGCACAGTTAAAACATGGAGCAGACACTACTCCCAGGTCATTCTTACTTGCCAGTTCCTAGGCAGGCTCCATTTCTGGAGCTCCAGTGGCATGATGCTGTACTGCACTAACTCTGACTGTCTTTGCCTATCAAATATCTGTGCCAAGGACAGGTCTCTGGTGGGGATTTGTGCCCATGTTGTATTAATCCCTGCTCCTGGCCCTGTAGTGTGCTGCCTTGTTCTCTGAATCTGTTGTCTTCCTGAGTTAAGCAGAGTTTTCCTTCTCTCCTTTTTGTTGGGAAAACTTACTATATTTCAAGAGCTTTGGGAAGTGGTTTTCTTGTACCTTTTTCTGTTTCCTACGATGAAGTAGAAAACATGTTGTGAATTCCCTGAAGTGTAGCCCAGAGAGTTAGGATGGTTATGTGATTGTGATGAGACCTCTTCATTGTGGTGGACAGAGGCCTCTCTGGGACATATCCCGAAAGCTTCCTCACACAAGGGAGGGAGGAAGGAAGAAAGCAAGCAGCCTCCTTCTGTGGAGAGTCTCCTCTGCAAACAGGCCTTTTGCTTTAGGTAATCAGCTGCTCTTTGCATGTTTCTTAGGAATTGCAATGTGATGTGTCTGTAGAGGAAGATAACAGGCAAGAATGGACCTTCACACTGTATGACTTTGATAACAACGGAAGAGTCACACGTGAGGTAAGCAAAGTACAGCTGCCCCTTTATGTGCAGCGTTTGCTAATAAGAGAAGTGTTTTATAACAGGAACATTTTTTCTTCTATGAAGCAGAGGTGTCCTGCCAACTTAAACAGCAGTTTCCATGGACCCTTCCCTCCTAGAAACAATCCCACCAGTAGTTTACTGTTTTCAGATGTACTGTACTGTTTTTTAAGCTGATTGTTGTTTAATACCTGAGATTAGCCTTTAAAAAATAGTACTGGCATTTGAGGAGGAAAAATATCTGAAACAACTGAACAGCTAAACACACTGTCAAAATAAACCCTTGCAAATGTATATTGTTCTGGCTTCTCTCCTGCTTTTCAGAGTTAAGCTAACCAAATAGCAAGGTTGCTTGCTGACATTCTTTCCAATAGTACTAACTATACTGTTATATTGTTTTCATGAATATTGGGCTGATCTCTGCCTTATCCCTGCACATATAAATAACATTGTTGATGTTTGCTGGAGGACCATAGCGAATGGCTGTCAAAGCACACCTGATTTTTTATTATCAGGGTGGCTTCAAGTCATATTTCCTGTGCAAATGAGAAGTTAAATAAGAAGATAGATACAGATTAGAACTAGATACAGTTTCAGAACTATTTCTACCCAAATTGAATAATACTCCTTCTAGAAGGATGTCTTTAATTGAGATTTACTCCATGTGCTGTCATTGATTTTTTGTGAGGTGATTTTTTATTGTCTTTCATGCTTTCAGGTAACCAACTGGAAAGCAAAGGTTTTTTGCTCTCTTAGCTCTTATGCTGGTGTCTGTGACAATTGCTAAAGAGTGATTGAAAGGAATAGAGTAAATACTGAAAATGTAGTGACCTTAGACACCAACTGAGGGCAGAATTCTTTCCTGTAAGACTGAAGCAAATCTCTTTTGACATTTATGAACCAATTCTCAAATGTTATGGTTGTTCAGGGGTTTTAACATCTGTGTGAACATCATTACTAGGCTATTTTTATTGTCTGTACTCTGATAGTGCTTTGAATAGTCAAGTGAAATCTGTGCCCCTCATGCAAGAGGGCAAGCAGATGAAAAGTCCAGAGTTTCGAACGGGAAGATGCGACATAGGGGCAAGAGGGGGCAAGGAGGGGTGGGGTGAGGAAGTAGTATATTTGTTAATGTATGGGAAACAGGGACTAGAAAAGGGAAATAACTTGCTCAAAGTCTTAACAAGAATGTAGTGGCAGATTGAACCCTTTTGAGACCCAAGGCTAAGTCTTCATTACAAGATTATCATGACTCAAAAAAGAGGGGAAAAACACATAAACCCAAACCCACACACATGGGTGTATTTTACGTTCAGGCATGGAATTCCCATTAATGTCAGTGGGAGTTTCATGTGCTGAACATAATGCCAATATGCTTTCAAGTATGTATACAATAATTATTTGTGATTATGTGGTACACCAAAGAGCTTAATTTGACTGTACTTAGAGAATATGTTACAGCCAAATTCTACCTCTCCCTGCTACAAAAGCAGACTGCAGCTTAACTGAAACCAAATCTGCGCAGGGACTGAAAATTATACTACTCTGAGGTCTGGAGGTTGCAACATTCAGGTTTGAACCTGTGCCAAAAAAAATTCTTTTAACCAAGGAACCAAATAGATTGATAATTTTCAGCTCTTTACATGTGACCAAAGATAGAAACAAATAGTATGCACCATTGAAGATCTTCCCTTTTATGTTGCATACTTCTTTTGCCAACTCTTCTAGGGCTTGTTGGTTATCCTGTCCTCTGTTGCGGGTGCTATTTACATGGTACTTTTTTTTTTTTTTTTTTTTGCAAGAATGTCCAACAATAGCAGCTCATAGATAGTCTTGGCCACAGAAAAGTAATTTTTGTCCCTTCATATGACATTTCTTGTTCTGTTGGCCCCTGGCACATTGGTAGACATAGAGAGTCTCACGCTGTCCTTTGCTAAGCTACTTTGCTCCTGTTCCAGCAAATGACTTAACAATGGCGAATGTTAAACGTGTAAATAGTTTCAATTAAAATGAATAAGAGACATGCTTTGAGTTAAAAGTATGTGAAGTACATTGCTGGACCAGGGACAGAACAGGCAGTCTGAGGAAGAGGCCTGATCTGTACCACTGCCCTTTAGCAAGCTGATGAAAATGCTTTCAGAACCAGTCAGCTTTTTTAACAAAGGTCCAGTGTTCTGGTGAGAAATGCTTAGTATGGACCTTTTCTCCTTCTTGGAAAATTTTCTTTTAATGTCTCCTGGATTTATAGCTGGATTTAACAAAGAAGTGAAATTTCTTAAGTCAGTTTTCTACCTGTAGAATTTGAGGTGCTTTACAAAAGAAATCAGTCTTATTATTCTTGTTTTTATCATGTTGGAAAAGTGGGACACTAAAAAAAGGGGTGAAGCCACCCACATCCATTTAATTTTATTCAAAGTCATTGTGTTTAAAACATTGGACTTCATGTCTGAAAAGCTTACGAAGGAATCCACAGTGTTAAGTTATGTTTGTAAGAGACACATATATGGGGTGCAATTTTACAGGTGGACTGAATGTTTTTTTCATTAAAATGTTTAAAACTTATAAATAAGTTACTTATTTAGTTGATAAAATTTCCCTTTGGGTTTTACGCAACGACAGATCACCACAAGAGCATTCAAATTCCATCTTAGTGAAATTTCCTCTGGATCTTAACAACATCTTCAGAACTTAATGGTGCTTTGATTTCCTCCTAGAGTGTGTATGACTTATTCTGTAGTCCTTATAATTATAAATTCACATCTAGTCATGCTTCTTGAAGAGATACACCCATTATGAAAGCATAATTATTGGGATGGCAAATTATAAATTAGCCTTACTGTATGTTATTAAACTACTGCTTTTTCTGTCATAGAAGACGACCATTTTTCAGTCCTTTTGGTTTAGTGGGAGATAACTTTTCCTGCTCTAATATGTATATTACAAAACTTGGCTAATAATGTTTCCTTTCATTCCTTAAGCCATAAGAGGACAATTCATTATGTACAGCGGGCCTTTTTAGAACTGACAGCTGCACTGTAATTATCTTCACACGAATATTTGTAATCGGACTTGAAACTTGGATAATTGAACTAATGTGTTGTGATCCATGAGGTTTTATATTGAGCTCTCTGAATGTAATTATACTTCATAAACACTAGCTTGCTGGTTTGTTTGTTTTTTTTTTTTTTTTTTTTTTTTCAGTCAGTTCTTCCATGGAAAATTGAGTTTCTTTGAGCGGCTGCACAGGAATAAGCACACAAGAAAGTTGCTTGTCAGGACTAAAAAAAAAATGAATTTCTTCCAGAGTAGTTTTTGAGTAGATAGGAAGTGAAATTCCTTTCTCATTCCAAATAGGAATGATTCAAAAACATTTGTGATCAAACAGAGCTGATGTTGCAATAAAAACATCCCGCTGTATGTAAAAATCAGACTACAAACAAAGTACAAATGAGACATTTGTATTTATCTTTTTCCAAGGGAAAGGTAATGAGCTGATATTGATGTTTCTCTTCATGCATTTTTAATGCTAAAAATGTTCTTTGTATCTTACATTAAATACCCAATTTTTTCTCTTATGTTTCCTTTGTGTCTTGTTGTTTCCCTTTCTAATTTTTTTGCTCATATCCTCTGATGAAAGAAAAGGTTTGAGGTTATATCTGCATTCAGAGCTCAGCACCAAATTGTTGACTCGGGAAAGGCTGTTGGTGGTTTTGGGACTGCCATTTATCAGCCTGACCCTCATCTTGAAAGTTGTCGGTTTTCACTGTGTTTGTCAACATCGTATTAACTCAGGGTATAGAAAGAGCGATGGAACCAACAGGCAGAGCAGTAGTGCCTGTCTGTATCAGAGCAGCCATGATCTCAGCTGTCAGATTTGGTGGCTTTGGGCCAGATGGAAAAAAAAGAAAAGAAAATATGATGTTCTCCTTTGGTTTTAAGGGGAGTCAAAGACTTCTCTCCCAGACGAGGTACAAAGAGTCAAACTGAATGTTTTCTAAACTCATGGGGGGTTTTAAGGTGTTTGGTGTTTTTGAGGGGAGGCTGGTGGCTTGTTTTTTTTTTTTTTTTTTTTTAAGGCATTTTTTGGTGCAAATATCTCATTCTGTTAAATTAATTCTACTGGAAAAGCCTATTAGTTTCTTTCACAGAATCTCTAGTTTGCTAGCTAGTCCTGTGATGATAAGCTTTGTTAATATGGGAAAAATATGGTTGTCACTGTACCATTAATATTCCTCAGAAATGCAAATCAATACCTAGAATAGGGACTTACTCAGTCACATAACTTCTGTAAGGAATGAGGAATACTTCAATGCTCTTGTTCTTTTTTCAGACCCATTGGTTTCTCTGAATGTTCTAAATTACTGCTAGTCTCCTACTAGAGATCTGTAAAATATTCTGTGGATATATGTGTGAGTGTAGCACACATGTGTGGCCTTAAACTGTTCATTTTTTAATATTTCTAATGGAAATATTTCTGGCAATCTGTTAAAATTGTTCTTTTTAATATACTTTGTTGTACTATCTGCTTGATAAAATAGGATGGGAAAAACATACAGATAAACACTGCTTAAATCATTCACCCTGGAAAAACCAACTGTGATGTTCAATAAGCAAAACACGGATAAATCTGGGTATGGCATGTGCTGGCTGTTTGCTACCCAGCAAGCATTTGTTTTCTTCTTTATGGATAAATGTAATAGTTTCAGTTTTCTTACTTGATTAAACCAGCTAACCCAGCAGAAATTCTGCATCCCAGAAGCCCTTCAGAAGTTAGCCATGCAGCATATTTCCCCTCTAAATATAATCCATTTTCCATGAAGGAAAGAAATCTCTTTGTTTGTTTGTTAATTCTTGTTTCTCTTTACCCATTTAATATAGTATTTTAAAAATCCTCAATGATTTGTCACTAAAAATAGTTTAAAGTACATTTCATCACCAAAAAAGCTTTTTTTTTTTTTTTGAATGGACAACACTGAAAAATCTGTTCTTGTTTATTTTTCATGTAAAAAGTGAGCAAGTTTGAGAAATATGGGATGAACTTTTTTGTGTGGGAAGTGCCAAGCAGTATTAAGCAAAGCAGTTGCAAAATCACATGACTAGTAAAACTCATAACCCACTTTACAGAAACGTTGGATTCTTTGGTAGGTGGGCTCTGAGACATGCTGGTGGGTGTTTCAGAAGAGAGGAAAATTTAACTAGCTTTTATTCTTGATCTTTGATGTCAAAGTTCTTGTGGACAGTGAAATGCACAAGCTGGTGGGAAGAAGGTAAACTCGATGGATTTGGGCAGTTTTTAAGGCATTTAATTACAGATAATGTTCAGTGTGGGACAGCTTTCAAGGGAAACATTAATTGCCTCAGTCTCCTGGCAGGCTACTGGAAAATGAAAATACTTTGGGGGGTAAATATGCATGTAACTATAAAAATACAGAGTTTGCAACATATATTTTAATGATTTATTGCTACTAATTTGACAAGAAACCATTACCATATTAACTGCCAAAACAGGGCTGTGAGAAGGTAGTTTTAGTCACAGTTCAAATCTCATTGACGAAGACCATTCCCAGTAGATCAGTGCCTCGGAAATTTGTGTTTTACAACTGAGAAGCAATAATGGGGAAGCAGCAGGAGGTTCAAGCTGCCCTGTAGCTGGTACCTGCTCAGCCAGGACCTTGGCAGATGACACAGAGTAGACAACAACCCAAGAAGCCTTGTTTTACCAAATCAGAACTGCCAGTTTGCTGAAATTCCCAACCCCAAATCAGGACCACAAGTAAATGAATCCTGTAATAAAAATGTTGTTGTCGGTATTTAAAAGATCAGCATAAGCATTAAGTGGTTACTCATGGATATCCCTAACCTCGATCTTGGTACGTATCCAGTCTGACCACCACGTTCCTCCAGTGCCAGAATGCAGAGCAGTTCAGATCCTTGTGGAGGAAGCTGCTATTAAACATGTAACAAAATGCAAAAGCAGCAGTGTGTCCTGTCCACAAGGTGTCCTGGTTCCTCTGTCTGGTCTCTTCAACAACCTGGGCATTAATTTATGTTAATTTGGGCCTGTTTGGCTGAGAGATGTAAATTGTCCTGATGTTATATATGTGCGCACATATTTCTGACTTGCCAACTATGTGTCACACAAGTTCCATGACAGCCTTTGGGAGTACTTTTTAAACTGCTGAGTCAAGCAGCTTGTTGGGAAAGACCCTCACAGAGCACAAGGGTCAGATTTAAGCCAGTTAGCAAGTTAGACCTCAACTCTGGAGGAAAAAAATCATGTGAAAGGACACAGGGAGATTTTTTGTCTTTGCCTATTGAAGTTAAAATAGACTAGATGCACATCTGACTTTAAAAATATCTGCCAGCTGAAAAAGGAAGGAGGACAGATTATTGTGAATGAAAGAACTGATAAAACTCTTGATAGCAGCCTTGTGTGGAAAGATGACATGTTGGCTAACCAACACATGCTAAGGAATGTATGAAAAAAGCTCTATTCACCCAAGTGCTGAGTGTATGAAGCCCTATTAACAATAAATATGGTGCTTAAGTATTCTGCTGAAGGAGAAGGTTTGGCTTATTGCAGTCTGGGATTATAGCACAATGATCCTAGAACATGATTTAGGGAGAGTGTATAAAACAACAGATATGATTTGTTTGTCTGTTAATGTGGTTGCTTGGGGTTTTCTTCAGAGATGAAATAGAAATCCAGCCCTCCAAGCTGGCTGTCAGATATGGCTGTGTGTATTTAGAGGTCTGGCTAGGTTTCAAATTAGGGTGGAAGTGGGAGAAGTGAGATGTGTTCAAGAGCTGTGAGGTGTCCTCCAGATTTTCATGGAGCCATCTTTCCCTCTTTCAAGCTTCAGATGGTGGTTCTCAAAGCATGGAGAGCAGCTACTGATGTGGTAGTAACAGCCCATATAGAGAGACTCTGGCAGCATGGTAAAAAAAATATCAGTGGAGAAATAAGTGAGAGACTGTAAATGCTACTCTCTTTTTATGAATATATTGTCTTGAACTCTCAAGTCTTGAGAAATTCCCCTGAGTGCAGAAAGTTAGAGAGGGTACATGTTAAGACAAAGTCTGGACCCTCAAAGATTTAGTCACTCATTCTGCCTACTGAGCTGGAAAATCATCTCCCGTAAAATCATTTGTCCTGGTCAGAAGGTCAGTATTTCCCTAAATTCTGTATGAGTAGAAATTAATATTTCTGTGTCACCTTTAAATCCAGTTGCATAAAGAGGACTGTGTGGTATATTGACTACTGAAATGTTGGGACCCATTAGGGCATATTAAACTTTGAACTGCCATTGTTAACAGGTGTGACCCCTGGGCAAAGGAAAAGTTGTAGAGGTTTTTATAGACCTGACTCTTAATCCTCAGAACCAGTTACATTTAGCAAAAGATGATTTAGATATTTCTTTTGCACTCACAGGCATCGGAAAGAGCCCAGGTCCTAGGATAGATCAAGGAAAAGGACCAGCATGCAGAAGTTCTCAGACATGTATTGGATGAGCTCTTTATAACATACAATGATTAGAATTCTTTGGCCTTAGGTTGGTGCCCAAAATCAATTTGGGTAAAATCCCTGTGAGGAAAAGCAGTGAGCCAAGAGATCTCCTTTTCATTTTGGCAATTTAAGGTAGTCCCCTGTTTGAGCCTGACTAGATTAGATGAACCTGAGAGACCTTTGAGCATCACCAGCTACTAAACAGTGTTTTTCCTGTTTGAAACAATTGACTTGTTAAAATTGACTGGTGTTTTTTCTGATATAGCCAGACACGTAACTGTTTGTTCACATCCTGATGCTTTCAAAGAGATCTGTGAAGAATGTTCTGTAACAGGCCTGACTGGATAATATTTGCAGTTCAAAAATATAGGTTTATAACTGGTTTGGATTTTGCAAAATAAGCTAGACACCAAAACACATATGGTAGGGTAACATTCAGACATCATTTATTTCCAAACATAAGGTTTAGAGTTTTGCAACTTTTCTTAGCAGTTTTTTACTAGATAATGAACCATTTAACTATCCTAAGGGGAAAAAAAATAAGAAGTAGGAAGATTGCAATGTCCAAGATTTCCTTCAATTGCTATATTTGTTTTGGCCATGTGTACTAAATTTTTAGTGGAGTGTGAATGGTTAGTCCTGGATTCTGTTGAAATAAAAGGCAGAACACCATTTTGCTGATTCACAGGTTGGGAAACCTGAATGTCTTGTGCTGTTGTTATTGTTTTGATCTGGTTTGTACCAATTCATAATTCCCAAGTCCAAAATAAATGTAAGCATCAGAGCTGTAGGTTTCATGCCATTTTCACACTATTGTGTCTTTTTGTGTTTCAATCCAACCATAGGATATAACCAGCTTGCTTCACACCATCTATGAGGTTGTTGATGCATCAGTAAACCATTCTCCCAGTTCCAGCAAAACTCTGCGAGTGAAACTTACTGTGGCACCAGATGGCAGCCAGAAGAAAAAGAGTATCTTGTTAAATCATACTGGTAAGGATGTGCAATCACCTATTGGAAAAATTTACAAAAGACTTCCAGAATGCCTTGAAAATCCACCTCTGTATTTTGTTGATATAAATAAAGGCAGATAATTGTGCATAAAGGCAGATAATTGTGCAGGTGTTTTAAACCCCATGAACCTGCTTTATGATCTTGAGTGTCAGTTTAGCAAATTAGGGTTCCCTCTCCTGATTGATTGCTTCTTGCAACCCCTTTGTTGTGTAATTGTCTTTGTGTACTGCAAGGCAGATGTAAGGCCTTTTTCACTGGAGCTGCTCTAAGTCTGCTGATATTACAGTGCTTGGTTTGTCTGGAAGCAGGTGTAGCAGTATAAAATGTTTTTTGCTATCACTGCTCTTGGATTAAAAAAAAAAATTAAGCATAAGTAACATATGAATCTATGCGTAAAAACTGCACATTTTTTGTGCTGGCATTACAAAAATGCTTATATCCTGATGGCTTATCCAACTTATATTCACTGTAATAGTAGTTGTATCAGCATAATTACTTCAGTAGGTAAAGTAGTACTAAGTTGAAGTACTTCAAAGTATTTAAACTAGTAGTTCAGTAGAAAATGTGGGCATCTTATCTAAAAGGAGAGCCTTGTTACCTCAGTTTTAATAATACATCCACTCCATCAAGTGCAGACATAAGCAGATCCGCTCTGCTGGGGAACTGTGTGATGAGTTAGTACAGCACTGAGTTGCAAACTGCTGAGCCCTCCTGAGGGACAGGCATATCAGTGTGAATGTGGCTCCATTTGGGCTGCCACATGGTGTGCAGCCTAACCCTGACTGATGTCCTGCAGTCAAGGTTATATCTGCTTAAAATCTGTCGTGTGGACAAGAGCACATTTGATAAGGTTACATGACACGATACATTACATCTTGATCTACCGACAGGAAAAGATGTGTTTGCAGTGGAGCATATTAGTTATGCTGATCAGCAGGAACAGTAATGTGAGAATAATATACCTTCTCTTGGCAGATTTGCAGAGTGCCAGGCATAGAGCTGAAAACAAAGCTAATGAAGAAGCAAGAAGCTCTGAGAAGAAGCAGCGGGCTTCTCTCAGGTAAGGGGAAAGAATTCTGACTCCTGACAGGCACTGGGCATGTCTGATGAAACCTCAACCCCTAATTTCTTGCTTGTCTGTTTTATTTTTAAAAATTATGTTAAAATAGACGAATAACAGAAGTTTTCATGAGCAAATTCCCTGCGTGGATACTTTTTATATTAAAACGAAACAAAAAAAGGCAAAAAATCTGAAATTTTCTTCTGTGAACTCTTTGGAAGATGTGTGTTGTCCGTTTAGATGCCATCTGCAAATAAGTGAGGCTTATAGAACTCCACAGGTCTGTCTTGGTTGCCAGGTCATAACCAGAACAGAGAGCTAACAAGTCATCTTGGTATATAGCTTTGATATGTTTTAAGATTTTATATTTCACACTAAGGCAGAGGGAGGTGTTTGCTGAAAGGCTACAGAAATGACATTGACTCATTCATTGCATTTGTTTCTTCAGCTGCAAATTAATAAAAAACCCAAACAAACAAAAAACACAAAACAAACAAAAAACCCAACAAATAACAACAAAAACCAAACCAAAAACAAAACCCCAAAAGCCAAACCCCACACACTTTTGGCTCTCCTTGAATTTAGGGATATTTGTCCGAATACGTAACAAACTTAGCAGGAGAAGGAGTATTCAATTTTATTAAAAATGAGAAGAGTACCTCCCTTTTTTGGATAGAGAAAAAATGCTAGTGAGTTATCCCAGTGAGTAAATCCCAGTACAATCAAATTTGAGATTAAAAGAAAAATAAAATTACTATTAATCTTCTGTCAGCAGCTCTGTACAAAATCTTCTGTGCAACTGAAGAATACTCCATGGTTTTACTTGCTGGCCCAGATGTGGTGTTTAGATTCCCTCTGCCCATTAGCAAAGCTTTGCCTTGTGTGAATTCAATAGACTGTTTTTGTTTGATAATCTAGTGCAAAAATCCCCTTTCAGTTTGAAGTCCCCCCCTCATTCACCCTAAAGTCCTGGCTCTGCAAATGTAGTGTTTCTGTGAATGGCAGGCACTTCCAATTAAATCTGCTGTCATAGAAGCATCAAATGCTGGGACAAAATGTTTGTCCTTCTCATCCCTTTTGCTTAGAGGCTTCATAGACAGAACAAATCTGTATCTTGGTCTGAGCAGATCAGCATCAGACAGTGGTCAGCATCTGACAGTTTTTGTTGCACCCCATTAAATGTGGACAGGGCAAAGAGTGTTGCAGGGATGTTTTGTGCAGCCTGGCCAAGATGATAACCCTCAGGAAAGCTGCTGAGATTCACAATAGAATCTCACAGTATTAATGCAGAGACTTCCCCTTTGAAAGCAGCAATAAGGACTTGTGAGAAGTGCATACATTTCACAAATTCAGTCACTTAGGAATTCTGGGTGAGGTGTGATTAATATTCAAGATAAAATGAATAGAAATGTTTTTATCCTGAAGGTTGGGAGATAGATGGGTTAGATTTTTCATCTACTGGAAGCTACAGGCAGGAGTTTTCACCTGTAGGGCTAATACAAGTATCAAGATAAGTAACTAGATTTATGGCTAGATAGTCTGGTTCTCCCTAACTGACTTAAACTCTATGCTCTGGGTAAGTGAGACTTTCAGGAGAATGTCCCTGCGTTTTTCTGCCCTGTGCTCTGTCACTGCTCTGTTCCCCTTTCCTGATATATTGTTCTGTGCTTATTACCATCAAGACGACACTCCAGTGTGGGAATTTTAGAAAGGGCTTTCATACACTCCACAAACACTTCAGCAGATGCCATTTTTTATTAAAACCAAAACTGAACCAAACCAAACAACCAGTAACAACACTGTGTAATTTTACACAGTTCTTGATGCACGTTTGATGCATGCCTGAGTCTTCCCATGTGTATACAAGAGAGCGCTGTGGGGCTGGATGCCAGACACTTCAGTTCTCAGAAGTACTTGAAGCTGTCTTTGACATTGGAGCACATCTCTCATCAGTGTATAATTGCCTCACTGTGTACATTTGCATGGATATTGTTGAACGTCATCTTGCATGTAAGAAAGCTAATAAAATGTAGGGTTGTGGCAGTACTGGCATAGTTCTTCTTCACTGTCTTGATGAGAGATTAAATTTATTACAGTAACAAAAAAGCAGGTTCCCTGTTAACTTTGTTTCCAACAGGCAGTGCTGTATACAGTGTTGCTTAATTGTATTGGATCAAACCCAATGATGTTTTTTCTGGGTGAACTGTGCATTGTCTTCAGCCCATGTGTGCAAGTCCCAGTGGTTTCTGTAGGGGAAGTTGCCTGGCAACTTCAATTAGACAGGTTCTAGCCCCAGAGATCTTTTATGTTGACCTGCTAAAGTATAACAACCTGTAAAGGTGTGTCTGAGGCAGGAAAGGTACTGTGTTGGCTATGTATCCAAAAAACAGAGAATATCTGGACATTCCCTCTTTTTTTTGACAGTACCCCATGTCACTTCTGGAGTTCAAAGCTGACTCAGAGTCTTTAAAGCTTACCTGCTTTCCAGGCAGACTCTCCTCCATTCAGGAGACTCTACCTCTATCAAAGTAGAGCAAAAATGATCTTCCAGGTAGGTCAAGTCTTGCGACTTTTATCAAAGAAGCTGCAGACCTGTGTCTGACAGAGACACGGGGGGACTCAGTTCTGTAAAGTCCCTGAACAGTGCTACGCTAGACCAGGAAAGCTGTCTGTGCCAAAGCTCTATGGGATCAGCAGCCTCTGGAAACTTGGAAATGTGTTAATAGACTCGAAGCAGAGTACTGGGCACCGTACGGTAAAGAGCCCATATTTAGCAACTGGTGTAGGATAGAAGGCCAAATTCTGGTCTTAGGTTGACATCAGCACTATTGCACAGAAAAAGAGCAAAGCCAATCTTGTGGTCTTGGACACTGAACTGTATGAATGACAGGCAATAACTTAATCAAGAGTTTTCTGCTTATCCTGTTTGTTATATTGAAAATATTATTCATATTTGCAGACATCCATTTAAATTGCTGAATTAAGTTGTTTGGCCTTATGGGCTACAATACTGTAAACCTCTGCCTGATTTTTTTCTGCCTCATAAATGAATGGTATTTCAGATATTCATTCTCAGGAAATAGTTCTGCTATAAATAAAATTGCAAAGCTGAGCAGGAAAAGGAGTTGAGATTCTAAAGCCAGCGTCTGATCTGATCTTATTAATCATACTTTGGAAAGCAGTGTTTACCCTTGGGTGTCCTACCAGCACCTTCTCTTCTCAGGCTCTCTCTGGTTCCTACACCTGTGCTGTTGCTCGTCTTTCTGAAGCAGATACACATGAACATTTATCTGACATGAGTCTTACCCCAGTGTTTCCTGACAGCAGTGGGAACGGTCATGAATCAAACTGCAGATTTTCTTTGGCATGTCCAAATTGGAGAATCAGTTGAATGGTTTGGCCCCAAGACAAAGTGTAATAAACCCTAGGAGCATTTTTATTTGTTTTTGCACACATGATGCAATTTGCTTTGCAACATCGGGGTTGATTTATGTGAGGGGAAGGAACAGTCAGTTCAAGCCTATCGACTTAGCAAATCTGGTCATCCAGAATTTCAAGCGTTTGTTGTTTCTTTGTGAGCAACTCCTGTCACTTCAAAGGGGCCATTAGTTGTTGGTTTGCAGATGGTGATAACAACTTTAAAGAAGTTCTGCTGAATTGTAATTTTGCTTCCTGCTGACAGATACCACCAGACTGAGAACAATCCAGAGCAAAGTGGGTGCTATCGTCACTGTGTTGATGAGAACATTGAAAGGAGAAACCACTATTTGGATCTTGCAGGAATAGAAAACTACACATCAAAGTTTGGGCCGGGTAACTGATGTTACAACTTCATCATCTTTTCTTTCTTCAGTTGCATGTTCCATATCAGGGACAGAGAATTGGGAACCTGTGTGATTTGTCAGTAGTGACTTACTGAGAGGAATAGTGAATAGTGAATACTGCAAATAATTACTGGTGGTATCACAATGGATGGGTAATGTGCTGCAAGGCTGCTTTGATGTACTTGTTTGTGTAGCTAAACTTGGAGATGAGCCTAGAAGAACAATCTTTACATCTAAATTATTTAGTCTATGGGTGAGGCAAGGATTGACTTTTGGATGTTGGAGCTTGTTCCCAAGATGATACCAGCACTTATTTTGTACTCACTACTGACCCAAAAATAGGAGAAGGTGGGTTCATACCTGGAATTTTGGCTTCTGTCCCCAATTTAAAGAGATTTGGATTTCCTTTCTTTCCCTACCCTCTGCCAGGATTTTATTATTCTGCTCACAGTTATTTTGGTGACCGAGAGAAGGTAATGTAAAGATGTTTATACACACACACAAACACACCTTCATTCTTCTATTGATAGGTATATATATTTGTGTGTGTTTTATTTACTGGTCAGAATAATTAAATATAATCAATCTAGACAGCTATAATTGCATTCACTTCCTTAGGAAAAATTTATTCTGCCTATAGTGCTGTCCCTGCCAACTGCATGCTACTAATTAAAACTTTGAAATACTAGATGACTAACTCAGCTTGTTATTTCCTAGGATCTCCTCCAGCAGCTCAAAAATATGACCCACCAGGCAGAATTGTGAATCAAACTAGATCCCGTTCACATGAGCCTGAAACCTTCCATGCTCATCATAGGAAATCTCAAGTGGTGGATCCAAACCACATCAATCTGGCTGAAAGTTCGTATGCCAAAATTGCAGAAATCCAGCAGAGGCTCCGGAACCAGGACTCAAACAAGCACTTTGTGAGGTCTCCCAAAGCCCAGGGCAAAAATGTTGCCCCTCTGCATCCTGGAAGGGCAGTTAGAAATAAACCTTTCCAAGGGGTGCCCATGCCCATGGCTTCCCCAAGTGCACGGGTGGGCCAGAATCTACCTTACCTTCCCTTGCAATCTCAACAGATTCACAAGAAGCATAAGCAGAGGGCAAAGGAGAATCACCAAATGTGCAAAACCTTCCCGTCTCCAGGGACAGTTGTGGAAAAGGAACATGTGAGAGACCTGCCCACAGTCATTTTATATGAAGGCCAAGTTGGACAAATGATACAAAGACATGAACACCACCACCACCACGAGCACCACCACCACTACCACCACTTCTACCAGACATAGAAGAGATCCCACCAACATCCTCCAAGAATCATCCCATATGAAGGAAATGCATTCTTGAGATACCAGAACTAAGGCATTACTTTGATTAATATTATTATTACTCCATTAATATTCAGCTTGCATATATTTTAGAGGTTATATGGATGGAACTCTTGAAACTTACCCTATTTATATGTTGTGGAACACCATAGCTTACCTAAACACCTTGTGGATTTTTTTTTTGTTTGTTTTTGTTTTTAAGTGGCTTGTAAAACAGCGAACAACCATAGCTTTTTGAGCTGTGATTTAATACAGGTCGTCAACGCACTTCTTTGCAAGTACTACTTCCATTGTAATAGGAAAGATACTTCAAACACTCTTGCAGACATCTAGCCTACCACTCTGCTGTATGTCGGCTGATCGCACACAAGCCTTTTATCAGGGGAGCAATGTTCGAAGAGTTGGACTCCAGAGATACTCAGATAATGGAAAATACAAACAGCTGCTACCTCTAGTATTATTCAGATTTTATTTTCTTTTTATTGATTGTAATGTGCTACGGGGGGAAATTTAATATACTGCGTTCATGTAGCCTGTTTGTGTTCACATCCTTTCAAATTATCATAATTGCAAGGAAATATTAGCTACACTTGTCAACAGGGCTACGTTTGTATGACTCACACTTTATTTTCTTGGAAATTCTTCATTGACACAAGTACAGTCTGTTATATACTGGGTAATATTTAAATACACTTCTTTTATTTTATTTTCTTTTTTCTCTTGCTTATTCTCCACTCTGTTTGGGGTAACCATATGAAAAGAGGAGGATGTGAAATGGGGTTTTCCAAAGTATCACTAGACTTTAGTGCTTGGGCCGTAAGTATCATTCATAGGGGTTTGAGAAGGAGAGGGGTTGATTGGGGGGTTTGTTTTGTTTAAATCCACAGTTCTTTGTTTTGAGAAAGAATTGAGGAAAATATACTTTCTCACTTTAAATGTTGGCAAATATATATAAAATATAAATATAAATATATATATATAAATATGCACACTCTCAGGTACATTTTGTTGTGTTTTAGAAATCTGTGGTTTGAATATTAACTTCTTTTTTTTTTCCACAAGAGTGACTTTTTGGAAACATATCCCATGGCATTTTTTTGGTGCCTCGAATTTAAATTTCCCAAGCACCTACCAGTTTGTGCTTTTCCCATTTTAGAGATGATTCAACATGTACAAAAAGTGTCATTCACAATCATTCTGGCCTCTTCTGCTTTCTCCATATCAAAGGGCTTCCATTCCATGAAGGAGAATGAGACCACAGTCACAAGACCTTAATGGCTGCTGAGAAATTTAAAGGTCAAAAGCAAATTGGAAAAGTGAAAAAAAAAAAAAAAAAAAAGGGTCAGTACATTCAAGTTTTGCTTTCCTTGGAGCCCGGGTTTATCAGAGATTCAGTTTGGTTTTGTACAGATCACCATTTTGCAGGTAGAAAGTGACTGAAAAACACCTACATTTCTTTTGTAACATTCAAGTAGAGAACTCTTACATGGAAGCATAATTGTTCTATAAACGTATTTTCTTTCGGTTTTAATTATTTTAATGTTGTGGTATTTTGTCAATAGTATATATTGTAAAATGTAACTATCCAACATTGATATAAGCCCTTTATGATTAGGGTTTTTTTTTTCTGACTAGAATTTTGATCAGTCCAAAATGGGGTATTACCTTACTGCTGACCAATTTTAGAGGGATGCTGTCCTTTCAAAGCACATGGAGACATCATCTTTTAAAGAACAGTGGAAAGCCTTGCCTTTTTGTGGAATTTGAATAGAATTACTGCTTCCTGGCAATTAGGTCCATCTCTGGATCAGCAGATGTTCAGACTTATTGTCCTCTTTAAAAAATCCGGTTTATTTTATTTTTTTTAGCTGTCAACAGCATGTTCTGTTAAATCTAACAAAATGTTTTAAAAATGTGTTTGATCTGTGTGACAACTATACTGTTCTGTTTATTTTAAAATTCCTAAAGTCCAAAAATATTTATATGCAGAATTTTCTGTGTTGAAAATATGAAAAGGACACAAATTTGGTTAGTTACCACTGAGTTGTTCTAGTCTAAGCCTTTTTTGCTGCTTGTGTATCATTCTTTTTCAATGTATATATAATTATGGACTGCAAGAAAAAAAAGGCATTTATATGTCTAGTAGAAGGAATAAGCTTATTTATATTATAGTGTTAACAAATTCTGATGTATTCAAGTGACTTACATTATACCGCATGCAAACACACAGTGTACATTCCATCCAAGAAGGGATGCCATGCTATTTGTTTGGAAGAAGTAATTAAAGCTGTTCTCTTTTCAGTAAAGCATATGCCAGAAAGACTGAGAGGTGGAAATTGTTTCTTAGTCAATTTTTTTTTTTAATGCAGATTGTTGCTGAAAAGCTGAAAATATTCTGGGAAACTCAAGTGCTTTCAGAACTGTGAGGTTTTCTAAGAAAGGGTAGCAAAGAGGTATAAATGCTCTTTCACCCAAAGAGATTTTGCTGGAAAAGATAACAGCACCAATAACAAAATCCCATCTGATTGAGAAGTGTGCAGTACTTGCTGGGCCAAGCAAGCTCTGAAATAAAACACAGCTGACTGTTGGTTACAGCCTTGCATTGATTTGTGTAGGTTTATTATATTTGGAGATTCAAAAGACAAATTCTGCCTCACTCAGATTCTGTGAAATACAAATGCATTTTAATAACGTGGCATCCCCATACTAAAACTTTACACCAGCCATGTATGAATATACAGTATCTAAATACTGTGTTGCAGTTGTGTTATGTGCATTAAGTGTGAATAACATGTAGCACAGATTCTTTTCACAGAACCTTAAACTTCCGTATCTTTTAAATATGTTTGCTTTTCAGTATTTTGTATAGTAAATATAGATGGTTTTGACTAAATGCTTTATTTATTTAACAGCAAAAACTGTGCCAAGAGAACCCCCTGTTAATTAAAGTTTTACTAGTTCAGAAAGTATATTTCCTTTTTCTTGTTGTGGATTTCAGGGGCTTATTGCAATTGCTCTCAGTGCTTGCAGATCCCACTGATGAAAGAGCTTGCATTAATGTTTTTGGGAACAGGATCAGGAAATTACGTATGGACCGGGTATGCTTTGGTTTTATATTTAAGCTATCAAGTTTCAAAGTTAAATTTCTTGTCCCCTGCTGTTAGACCTGTGTTGAATAACTGCTTTTTCATCTTGTTATTAATTCTGAAAACCTTTCCTTAAAAAAAAAAAATATATTATTTTAAGTTGTTCAAAACTGTAGCTGAATCAAGATTTAAAATAGATTCATTTCTGGTTAAACAAAACATTTTATTCCCAAGGGGAAAAAAAAATCAGAGTTAAGTATATTGTTACTATTTAAAAGTAAAATGGAGTGGCATTAAGTCATTTCAGATGGAAACTCCAGCCTTTTCACTGACTTTTTCAGTTTTTACACAAGGCAGTTCAGCAAAACAAAGCTGATCCCAAAATTTGCACTATTTGCTGAAAAAATTCAACTGAAAAATTTTGCTCACCTCTACCAGCTGCAGTTCTGGGAAAGACGGTTTTCTCAAAAGATCTTCTTGCAACTTCATGACCACCTAACATGAAGTAAACTAAGCTAAGGCTGTGTAGTAAAATCTCTGTCCCAGTGAAATTTCTGGCAAGACTACCAGATTCCCACTGTCTGCAGGGAACCTATAATTTCATTCCAGGAAGGTGGGTTTGAAGTCTACATAATGTGCAGCCAGTAATTTCAGTATTTATTTTTTATGCATCTTACTGCTGATGGGTTTGTAGTAGCTAATATTAAATGGAAGTTTTACTGTAAGATATTGAGCTGGTAAATTAATTATGATTAGCAGCAAATACTGTGCTTTTTACTGATGTCACTGGAGGACTTCAAGACACTTCCAAATGTGTTTGAAACATCCACGTCATTAAATCATTGCTAGAAATGAAGACCGAGTTCTGCCCTTGGATGATGAGGTACAGATGCTCCTGGCATACTGGCAGACCTGCCCCTTAGGGCCATATCAAATTAAAAAGCCAAGTGTATGACCTGTGTAATCATGAGGACAGAATAGCAAGGTTTAGCTGGAGAAGTACCTTAAAGATATACGTGTGTGTGTGTGTATATATGTGTGTGTGTGTGTCCTCTGGCAGAAGTTAGTGAGTGGAACAAGATGGATTCTGGCAGAGGTGATTTTTTTATAAAGGGATCAGTACTGTGTATGCTTGACTGTCTACAAGTTGCCACATAAATATACAGATGCGATGAATGCATACTGTTCTCCATATGTCATTGTGTACCTCAATTATTGAATGACAGATTTCATTTGTATTCCAATTAACAGGAAAGTTGGGCCCCTGGGGGCCTAGATTATACTTGAGAAAAATTCATCATGCTAGAAAATTTGCAAAAGCATTCACCATAATTTTTGCCTGGAGTACAGGCAAGAATGTTCATGTTTGGAAACATGTCAGCTAATCACGTCTCACCTTTAATTACCTTGATGCAATTCATCAAGATCTGAAAATATGTTTTCAAACATGACTTATTCATGGCTTTGCTGGGAACCAAGTCTTATTCAGCATCCTGTTAGTTGTCTGACTTCTTTTTTTAAATGTACCAAGCAGAAACATGTTTGGAAATCCATGAAATAAAAATTAAACTTAATGTATTTTCTAAATAGCTTCTGGAAGAAGATTTCTTTCTTAATGCACTTAGCAGCAAAACCAGCCTCAAATTATGACAATTATTTATTTTCTTTGCATATTTGACAGATGTTGAGTTGAGTTGATTTGGAAGGGGCTGTTTTGGGATTTTTTTTGTGTTGTTACGTGCACATTTAAAATTTGCTCAAAATGGTCTAAAAGGAGCAGACATAGAAAAGCAAATAACTTTATACTGAAATTATTCAATAGACATTGAACTGCATCTTACTTGAAGATTATAATTATTAAATCATGAGGTTTTCAATGATGCTCTAATTTACTTTTATATTTCTATGTAGTTCTCGACAATTCAATCCTAAATGCCGTAAAATTATAGGAATCATATGGATGAGGTCTTCTAATTCCTTTTTTTTATTTAAACAGCAGGACTTATGGACTATTCAGGCAGATTACTGTGAGGGTTAGAGCTGTGATGAAAGACTGGAAAGAGAAGGATGGAAAGATTTGAGAAACGTAGGGATAGCATAGAAATGTCCAACAGAGGGGCTGGGGGAGACACACAAGAGGCACGAAAAGGCTGTACTGTATGGAGGAGCTATATTCATATTACTTTTTGAATCTCTTATGGTACATTTATTGCTTATAAAATAGCAACAGCAGTTCATAAAATGCTTTTCACTGGGAAAACTTGAAAGACTTTCTATAAGAGGTTGATCTCCAGTGTGCAGGGGGAGGCACAAGGAAGGAAAGTTGCAGATAATCACCATTGGGGCTGTGGCAGAATAAGGAATGATGCCCTGGTTTCCTGAGTCCCTATCTGAGCTGAGGGAAACTTCTTTAGAAGCAGAGGTGTTTCTACAGATGCTTTAAATATTCTTTAGAACATGTTTTGAATAGTGGCATCATTTCTTTTTCTCTTTGATTACAAACACACATAAGTTGGTCAAACGTTACCCAAAGCTTCACTGTCTGTCCTGATTTTTCTAAACATTAAGCATTAACTAAAATATGCCTGTGAAATCTACTGACACAACAGATAATCCTTACATCACAAGGAATGGCAGACTGGGCCTATTGGTTGTCTCCTCAGGCTTGTCTTGTTTTGGGGTATGAGTAGGAAGTTTCAGAATTTTTTTTAAGAATGTTGAAGACATAATTTGTAGGGGGCTTCATAAATTTAGCAATGGGCAAACATGAGCAATATCAGGCATACTGGCAATGAAGTGCACTGTGCTTTCTGGTTTTTAGGACATGTCTATGAAGTGGGGTTTTGTGTCTTCCTTTGAGTGCCTAGTCCATAGAGACAAAGCAGATGCAATTACTACCAGCTAAGAGATGTACTCTTTGGTATTGTATTTTGTGGATGAAGGTATGGGGTTCAGATCCTTCTGGTGCTGAGTGCTTATTCTTGCACTTAATTCCTCCTGTTCTGTTCTATTCACGAAGTGTCACACGCTGAGGCTTTGTGAATTTTTTAAAGAAACACCTAAAAAACTGGGCCAAATTTGTCTTCAGCTTCATAGATGGAAGCCAGGAGAGCCCCATGCATGTCTTGGAATTTGGACCTTACAAATGCAGTTTGCTATATGAGTCATCATTTTTTCTTGTACTAATTTCAGATATTTGATAAGCTCTTTTTATGGTTTACAAGTTTAAAAAGAAAAATAAAACTTTGTAGATTAAAACCTTGGTTTGGAGGTTGTATTTTGTCTGCTCTCACTGACGGTCTGTGAATAGCCTTTTTCTGTGGGCTTCAGCTTAAACCTACAAAGTGACTTTGGAGTGGGTGTTTATAGTTCTTTGCTTGCTTGTTCACAGGATAAGACTGTTGATAGATGAATAAAGTGCCACTTGAGGTTGTTAACAACCATGACTGGTAACTCTAGTTCAACTAAGATAAACAGTGAAATGCTATGGCAATTAGCATTAAGGTCTCACTTGGCCAGTGCTGATTTTTAAAGCTGTAGATACAGTGCTTTATAGATACCCATGGCTGGGAGGTCTGGAGCTGTTCTCATCCCTGCTCTGAGTGCTGTATGGGCTCCTCTGTGGTGTGTGCACGCAACATTTCTGCATGTTCAACATGCCATTAGGAAGCAGGAGTACAAAAATTGTAATGTTTCAGTCTAAAGCAATTAACCCTCTCACCCTGCAAGGAGTGGAAGGGAGGAAAAGCTCAATTAAAGAGACCTGGAGTTTTCAGTACGTGCGAAAGTATGAAGGGCAGCAATATGCAGCACTGTGGGCCTCACATTCCTCCTGTCTCTTTACAGCCTTCTCAGGGAATATTTTTTATTTGTGATGTCTGTAATCACAACTTGCTGTTTGACTGTGCCATCTGCTAGGGCCAGAAACCCTCAGTGGATCAGTGGATGCGACTTCCAAAAGTTTCAATGTCAACTTTGTAACTTTGTGCAGATTTAGTGGATCAACAGATGTAAATAGAGGTGCTTCAATTAACTCTCTCTTGGAATCAGGGTCATGGGACACTCCTAGCTTGCGCTGATCAGGGACAGATTTTTATAAGAACTTTCCTGGTCTAATAAATGGATGCTAAAACCAATTCATTTAAAGATTACAATCTTGAGGTCTTGTGAGTCTGAAACATGGAGTCATTTCAGCCAGTAACTATGAATTAAAGGAGCAAGTCGTGTTTTCGGGAGCAGGGCAAGACTTTCATACCTTCCTCTGCTCTAAACATCACCACTGAAGCCCCTTTCCCTATAACTGAAGCAGGAATTCAGCATTCACAGGATGTGTCTGCTGATCCCTCTAACAATAGTTAATAAAGTTTGTTTTACTTGGAGCCTTTGTTCATATAGATACTCCTCCTATAGCCCACAACTGCAAAGGAAATCCTCTGAACAGCACATCTCCCCACGAGCATCCTGCGTGCCCTGTTTCTCATCTCCCCAAGGCTGTGCAGGATGGAGTTACTCCAAAGAAATGGTCCAAAATTCCTTCTTCCTGGCACACAAGAGGTATGTTCACTATGTCAGTACCACCAACAGAGAAAACCTAGGAGCCAAAATGATTTTGAGACAAATAACTAATTTTTCTCCTCAAGAAGGGCATCAGTGTCTCACAGTGTCCTGTCATTCCCCTTCAACCCCAGTACACTGGGTTTTTGTGGAATATCTGGGATGTGTCAAGCAGGTGCTTGTACTTGGTAAGGCCCTGGATTCCAGAATGCTCTTCCATCCCTTTAGTCAATTTGGAAAGATGTCACTGTGCAAATAACTTGAACAAGACAATTTTTTCGCTGTTGACTTTCTGTTGTGCCCTTTCATGGGTTTAAAATCCACTTATCTGAAAGTGTGCAGTTACATTTTGTCCTTTTTCATCATTTAAATGCATCTTCTTGATCTGAAGAAATAAAAGCAATTTTTAAAATTAGAGATTTTGTTTTCATATGTGCTGCCAAGTCTGATACTGCAAAGTAACTGCTGAATTGGCACAAGCAGTTTGAGAGAGCCAGCAGATTTAGGAAGGGAGAAGATAAACCTTATTATGTTTCTTTGCCAAAGGAGAAAAGAAACGATATTGACTTAAATGTGGGAAATTTAAAAGGGGCCATATGTTCTCACTTTGTGCTTTGTTTCTAATAGATAGACAGAAATCTTTGAAGTGTGGATTGGCACAGTAGGGTGCATGCTTCTGTAGAGAAAAGATGCTAAATGGGGAGGATGTGAGGGGGCACATGAAACTCTATTAGCCATGCAACAGCAAAGAGAGAAAGGCAAATCCAATGATAATGTACATCTGTTTCAGGGAATTTATAAGCTTTGAACATTTTTTATGTGCAGATAAGTGGATCCTTTTCTTACCATAACTTAGAACTTCAAAGCAGATTGTGTGGATAATGCAAATTGCTGAAATATGAGATTTTCCTACAAAGAGGTTTCCAAAAAAGAAAAAAAAAAAAAGAATTAAGGCTAATTGATGCCACAGTCTTTTATGTACAGCGTAAAAACTCTACAAAAATTGATTTTTATGAACTAAGAAATTGATGAAAAAATATTGAAGTCTGCTGTTTGCATTCAGGGACTGTAGTTTGAAACTGAGGTTCTGTGAATTAAACATTTGTCTCCGATATCACTACAGCAATATTGTAACATAAATTAAGATATGTAGCCAAGCTGTAATTGTATCAAAGTCTGCCATGTCATAGGAATGTAAAATGCATGAGTGTGGCATGATATGCAACACCTGATGTTAACATCACTGTCAAGGTAGTGAAGCAGGAATTTCTAGGATATGAGAAAAAAATGATTACAAGAGACAAAAATTAATGGGAGAGGGGGAGGCAGGAGGTGCAGAATACTGATATGGTTAAACTCAGGAGTAGATGAATGTGTAACTTCTAAACTGCTCAGAAAAATTAGTTGTCCTCTGAACTGGGAGGTTACAGCCAGGCTTGGGGATGCTGACTGCATTCCAGCTGGGAGATATGAATGTCCCAGCTGAAAGGCAAAGGCTGTGACACTCTGTGAAAAAAATGACATAAGAGACAGGACTTTGAAGAACCTCATTTATTGCATGTAGTGCATAGGGACATTCCCTTCCCCTCTTGGCAGACTTGGACTATAAAGCCAGCTTTATCCTCCTTCCTATGCCATAAATATGGGGTGTTGAAGCTTATCCTGATGCTGAACACAGAGGCAACCGGGAGTGGGAGCTCGTGCCTCATTGCTGAGTCTTTCCTCAATATTGGCTCCATTGGCCAGCTGGGCATCTTCAGTAGATGTTTCTTTTCCTGTGTTTCCATATGAAAAGACCATCACAACCTCAGTTCTTGGGTTGTGTTTTCTTTTATTTCTAAATCCTTGCACAATCTTGATCACTGTCTGGGGCAGGAGATCTGGGGAAAGTACCAGGCCTCGATACCCCGAAATAAGCTATGTTCCCTCATACTTCATGTCAGGGCTTGTTCTTCTGCCCCAAACTCACCTCAGCCGAGGTGGAAAGAAGCACCAGCTCTGCCCCCTCATTTCATGCTGGCAATGACTCAAAAATGCTTCCACTTCACTCCAACAGGTATGATTGCCCTTAAAAGGGTTGATTTTTTTTCAACATTTTGGCTCTGGAGGGTGGCCCTAGGATGGGATGAGCACTGTGTGGCTGCAGGATTCCTTCCCATCCCCCACCACATGGCAGAACTCCCATGAGGTAATGAAAAAATTGACCTCGTGATTTAGGCTGAAATATTCTGTTCTAGGCAATCAGCAAGGGCTGGCAGAGGGTTAAACTTGAGGCAATCCCGTCTTTTCTATTTACAACCGTACCCCAACAGCGGGGAAAGGGCAGTAGGCAGCGATGTTGAAAAGAACAGCTGTATGCCATCAGACTAAAGATAGAAACACGAAGCATGTGGACTAATTAAGTTCCCAAGTGGCAGTGTACAAAGTGTACAGACCAAACAGAACAGTGCCTTCTGCTTGTTTTGATCAACTCTGTTTCTATCACTTTGATGAAAATAACCGCTTGATTTGTCACTGGCTGTGGCTGCCAAGGGATCCCTCACACCCCGAGCTCGGTCGATGCCGCCCTCATGGTGGCCATTGCACAACCAGGGAGTGACTGTGGCTCCCCAGGTCTGCAAGGGGGCCCAGTCAGCAGCACTGGCTGTCGGGGGAAAAGCATGAAAAATGTTCAGAACTTTTGAATTTAGTTTCTTGCCTTTTTTTTTTTTTTTCCAGTCAGATATAATATTGGACACTTTCACCCTAAATAGGATGAAGTGGGCATGCTCTGACCAGCTTAGCACAACAGCATGGACTTTAATTTTTTATTTTTCCTCCTCTGATGTCTTTCAGTCGTTTCTTTTTTTCCTTCAGGGGGCCCAACAGTCTTTTGGTTAGGTCTGTCAGCTTGCTTCCTAACTGATTTGTAGCCCTGGTAACTTTTGATGTAGACTGCATATGAACCAGAACACACCCCCACTAACCCTTTTTTTTTTTTTTCTCAGAGTTCTGAGTAGAAAACTACCTTAAGGATAAATACGAAGAAAAAAAATAATCTGAAAATCATCTTCCATGTGGAAAATGAATTTGTGATGTTTCAAAGTCTCTTATGCTCCAATAGGAGGCAGAAGGGACACTTTGGGGCAGTAATCCCATGAGCTGCTCTAGCAAGTTCCAAGAGGGAAAGTCTTGGCTCAACTGTGGTTTTTGCAGTTTATAAGTTGTAAAGCTTGAGGGGCTGGGGCAAGTTTGAATTTTTTGCTTGTAATGATGCTCAGACCAAAAGATGAAAATGCTCAATGTGAGGAGACGCTCTTTCTTTCCTTCTTCTAAGTGTAATAGTGAGCTCTAAGTCTGCATTGCTAAATTGATTCAATTAGATGCCTAGGTCAGATTATAAATTTTATTTTATTCCAGTCCAGCATCCAGTGAATTCTGGAACTTAAATTTAATTATATTTTCATTCCAGACCTAATCTCTCAGCTCAAACCTGGAGTTTTCAGAAGGCAGTGTCATTGATGGCTTCATTCATCATCAACAGTACTGAAATCATTGTGAGATACAATCACACTTTCTTTATTGTAACCTTTCTTTCCGAGTTGTGCTTGGTTTAATCCTTTCACAGTCCCATTTTTCATTCTTTGAGATCTACGTGCTCTACCCTAGCTTGTGTAATGGCAATCCACAGGAAGCTGACTCCTTGAGGAAATTATGGATCAACAAAGCTACATCTCCATGCACAGAAGACCTGATGTCCTGTAACCTGTCAGTGCTCACTGGAACATACAGAACATATCATCAAGGCTGCTGTGCTGTTGATGAGTTAAATAAAACCACTGCTATTCTTTACAGTAGGAGTTTAAATTGCTCATATATTTTATCATGATTGTGTTTCATAGTTCTGCCAATAGACGGTTAGACCCAGTTAAGTCCTTAATCATTTTGTTTGATATAGTATAGTTCTTCAATTAACAGTAAGAATGTCAGCTCTAATATCCTATAGTGGCTACTTGCAGTAGATTGATTTTTTTTCTATTCCTCATTCTCTTACTGCTGAAGGAGTTCAAACATCTAATTCCTCCTTCTGAGTTCTCAGGTAAGCAGAATACTGTGTAGATAATAGTTTTAGGTTGAGAGGTATAATAGTTGAAAGTGTGATGGCATTTCTTAGGTCTTTAAAGATATGTGAACTGGTTTTCTCCCTTAATTGCAAGAGTCCATCTGGGGAAGGATAAATGAGAGTCTGATGTCACAGTGGTACTATGTACTACAGTTGTAGTGCCAAGCAAAAAATACAATATATCCACTGTTTTCTGAAAGGTTTCAGAGATATTGGAAATATTTGACAGAAGTATTTGGATGACTTCTGTCACCTGAATGCATCCAAACTGGTAGAGAAGTGACTGCTGCTGCTACAGACAAGGGCATAGCCTGAGACTGAAGGCTGGCATCTTAAACTGGCACAGCACTGCTTGAGAATTTAATCTGCTTCCTTTACCTTCCCATTTCTAGTCTGCTGCTACACAGCTTTTACAAAACTAATAAGGGCTTCTTGCAGCTGAGTTGATACTGAGAACTATTTCCTTAAGATAGGCTAATGCTTAATGAGAATGTTTATGGTGATTTGACCAGACCTTATTTTGGGCTCAAATAAAAAGGGGGATAAATATGGCTTATAGTTGGTGTGCTTTTCAGTGTTTGGCCTGGGAAACAAAGGGATCACACAGGATTTCACCTGGCTAATCCTTATGCCTCCAAACACTTCTTTTCAATAACATCTGATAGGCAGCCTGAAAAAGGGGCTATAGAGTGGGACTTGAGCACTAGCAGCAAAGCTGGGGGGAGAAAGTGAATGTGATACTGATAAGCATTGCTCAATGTTCAACCTTCAAGAATAGCAGAGCACTAAATTATTGCAAGATTTCTATTACTGTAAGTGATACAAGTAACATTGAGAACACTTCTTCTCTGTTAAATATTTTAATCCTGGCACTCTTGGCCAGCTAATAACAATAGTGAAACCAGAAAGATTCACATGTGTCTTAGAGATCAACAGACAGTTCTCTAAGGTAGACTGAGTCAGTGCTTTGACAAGGAGGGAATCTCACTGGAATATTGTTGAAAGCAGAGAGCAGAATAACAATGGGTGTCAGGAGCACTGAGCGCTCAGAGGAGTTGAATGCAGAGGGCAACAGTGACAGGGACTAAACTCCAAAAGGTAGAAATAAAAAGCTTAAGTCACAAACACAATTTTATACAGTCAGAAGGTGCTGCAAAAATCTGCCAAGTCTGTCAAAAAAGCCTGTACTAACAATGGTATTTTTAGGCAATATCATTCCCTCCAAAATCCACATTAATTCATGAGTACTTTTTTTCCCCTGACACTCAAAATATCTGCTGGAAAGCCTCTTCTGTTCTTCTGCAAGTGCCTGTCAGCCAAGGGGAAAGGACTGATGCTCTGAGGCTTCCATTTTCAAACCTGGCATATTTCAGAAACCATCTCTGAAAACTTTGATAAGAGGCAACCTTTTTATCTGGTTGGCTCTAGCAGCCCAGGTAATTTTTTAATTTTTTTTTCATCTAATGTGTATTTTGATTGTACAGGCAGAAAGACCATATTATAACTCTGTATTGAACCATCTTTTAGCCTTGGTACCTATCAACTTGCTCATTCTGCTGCTCAGTAGTGGTTGCAAAGACAGAAAATGGTACCATAAAATGGGCTCAGGTGTTTGTTTTGTTTTAACCACTTGAGAGGCATAAACTTCTTTTGAGTTTTCTTCAGTGTTCCACTGACAATCTACAGGTTTGGATCTTTCCAAGAAGAGAGAAGAGATTTTTTTTATTGCTCTGTGTGAATGATTTGCTCGTTAATTTTAATCTTGGTCCATTTTTAGCAGCTTTCAAAGTAATTTTCAAACCATACCATCGGTGGAGAAGGGCTCTCTCAAAATATAGGCTTAATAAAAGGTTTATTTGGTGCAAGCTTAACTAGATAACAATTGCTTGCTCTTTGGTGAAGATAGGCTAGCAAGATTGTCTCTTGGCTCCCTGTACACTTTGAGCCAGAGGAAATGGTACCTTGTGAGCAAAGCTGCTTAGGTTTCACCCACATGCAGTCACATCTGTGAGTTTTTGCAGAGCCATCTTCAAATATTTCTTTCAGAGACAGACATCAAGATGGTTTATGCCAAGCTTAAATTACAGGTAAGTCAGAAACTCACAGGCTTGAATAAAATAAAACGAGGTAGACAAGGTTTAGCTATTAAGCCTCTCTGTACCAGAGCTTAGTTGCCTGACAGAATTAGCATCACCTGGGCTCCACTGAGTAATAAGAACAGGCAGGCAGCTGTATAGGTGCCTCTGGGCAGCAGGGTAACAGTAATAGAGAGCCCTGGAGAAGCTTCTGTGGCAGTGGAGGGCAGTTACAGGATTAGACGCACAAAACCCCATCCAAACTCACAGCAAAATCAAATGGCATCTTTCCTTCTACTGTGACAGAAGCTGGATCAGGCCTCCCATGAATTGTAATGAATAGTTATATTAATCCACTGCTATGTAGCTGTGAAAATCCTGCATCTCCTTCACTGGAATGACGGTGCAAGGCTAAATCACCATGGATATTCGATTGCATTCTGGCTCATGTAGCTGTAAGAGCATTACGAGGCAGCATTTTATCTAAGAAGAGTGCTCTCTACAGTACTCACAACAAATCTCAACTTATTGAAACTCCAGTGATTAAATGTTTTACAGACCCCTGCAACATCAGAAGACTCTGTGAAATAGGCATGGCTGCTTTCAGTATGATCTCATAGGGATCTGATTACCATTTTGGCTCTCTTCTCACAGTCATTCAAGTGGACCTTCAAGGAAATGTAACCCTTTCACTTTCAGATTTTCTTGGTGTGCAAAACACTTGCTCAAGGGTAAAAGCCTTGAGTGCAAAATCTGTAATACTGGAGCCAAATCATGAAACTCATCATATCTGTGCTGGTCTTGAGCACAGTAAAGCAAGAAAAGAGGTCAAAGTAGCTATATATGTTGTTTTGGAAAAATTCAGGTCCAAAACTGAAAATACAGCAGAAAGTCTGGACTAAATACATTCTTGTTGAATTGGTTGTGGTTAAGTGTTTGACATGTTCTTGTGTTGGCACCAATTATTGATAAAACTCTGTTTGAAAGGAGTAGCCAACACTACAGTACGTGCAGAGCCTACTCGCATCCAGTTGCTTAAAATGTAGTTCCTGCAGATTAACAGTGTGACCAAAGTTTTCATTCCCCTCCTTTTGGAGCAGGCACATTACAAATGCACATCAAAGAAAATGAGCTCTGTTCTGACTTACAGTCTAGGCATGTTCCTGACAAACCACATCTGATGAAGAGTCTTAAAGAAATAGCACAAGCAACACTGCCAGCAGCAAAACAACAAAAGGGCTGGCCCCTTCCACCAATGAAGGGAGCCTGGTTAATCAAAGGATTTTGTACCAGGGAGAGGAACTGTGTGCTTTACGTTTAAGCAATGCAGTTGAATGATACATATGCAATGACCTAGCTCGGCAGCATTCGAACAAATCACAATTAATTACGTATCTTTTCCTCTCATGATGTTCTTCTCAGTTTCACTGCAGTCTGGGAAATCAATAACAAATGTTCATTTTTAATGTCTCTGTTCTCTAGCCTTGGATTAATTATGCACATTCCTTCCGTCCTTATAAGGACAGGGCAGCTCTTCACTTCAAACAATGAAAGAAAATACGCAAAGAAAACCTCCTTTCTTAGTATTCAAAACAACAGGAACATGAATTATGAACCAAATCTGGTCTTTCCTACTGTGGTGTGCAGCACCTTCTGATAAGGTATGCCTGGCCTCCTCCCAGGGTTATTGGCACTTTTTGTGACTGTTGTGGTGCTGAGGTTGGTTTCATGACCAGTGAGCTGCCGAGCCAAGCACCCGCAAGGAATTGGGACAGCTCTGTTTTATCGCTGGCTATTTGCTACCATGGCCAAACCAAATAACATCTCTTATTGCGCAATTCCTTTATCTACAGGATATGACCATGCTTTTGTAAACCCCTCTCAGTGACCTGTGAATGAAAAACTCAGCATTATCAGCATTAGTGAGGTGACTCTGCGGGTCGTGACACTCCTTGTGTGCAAAGTCACAGGTGCGAAGCAAATGAGCTCTTTATTTAAAGTGTGTGTTCCTTCAGGACACTGTAGTTTAGGCACCGGGGCCTGTATTTAACAGACTGCAATGAGATGTGGCTTGGTGTTTTACCAGGAACAAAGTATTTATACAAGTTTGGTGAAAGCAGCAAAGATTTTCACATATTCATGGGGAAAGCAGTAGTATTTCTTTAAGGGAAAAAAAGAGCAAACTACAAGTTCCCCTGGTCTTGGCAAATCATGAGGCGTTTTTCATTTTGTAACATCAAAGTCGGCTCCTCTTCTTTGATGTCTTCGCATGCTGTTTAAGGTAAAGCATGAATGAAGAAATGTCAATCTGCAAGGTGTCCATGTAGTTTATGCTGAACACTGAAGAGGACTTGTAGATAAAAGGCAAACACAAGGTTTGATAATGAATGTCCAACAAGGAGGTGTGCATATCTAAAAGGAAACACTCAGCTGGAGAACAGCTCTGCAAACCTCAAAACTCTGCTTAGCCCAAGTTTAAGAGATTAAGAAAAAGTGGATTTTAAAAAAAATGTACAACCAAGACGGAAATTCAGTAAAAAATCCTTGTTGTTCAATAAGAAATGAATGTTCTGTCAGTGGCTTTACCTAACAATAATAAGTGTACCACCCACTGTGCTTAATTTGACAATGTGTAATTTTTAGAAGATGCAGAGTTAATACTGGGAAAAGCATCAGAGAGGAAAGTATAAACCAGCACTGTGCATTTTGGAAATTTACAGTGGTTGCTTTGTGGTCTCAAGCGTCTCAATGCTGACAAAAGGTGTGTGCTGAATCAAACAAAGGAAAGTGTCAGTTATTTAACTCGGTTTGTACCTAGGATCTAGAGACTGTAATGGAGTGATAGTCACTTGGGGAGGCTAAGCAGTTTTGGGATGAAAAGGGAGGCACTTCTGGATCCAAACCAGATATTTTTCATGAGCAGAACATCCAGGGTTGTTAGTGGAAAATTAGCTGTAGGAGAGGGTGTTACTACTGTATCTTCCTGCTGCTAGCATTGAATTTAAGTTTCTTTTTCATTATTCTTGAAGCTGAAAAATGTTGGTTTGATGAACTGTGTGTGCTTTGCTTGATTTACTCACAGAGCAAGTGCACCGGGCGTGTTGCCCTGGAAAAGGGAGCACCCACGGGGGCTGGGATGGGAGTCCGGGCTCTCTGCCAGTCAGTCTTTTCCTTTGCTGAGACAGCTCTGCGGGCTTTGAGTCTAAAATGTATCAGTGTCTTAATATTACCATCTGTCTGCTGGAAACTAGGCTGAGACTCCAAAGAGTTTTGATTAATGAACAGGGCACAAAAGCCCTGCAACGGGTGCCTGTTGTGATGGGGTGTGTCATCTGAGTAAGAAATGTATACAGGTGAGTCTCCAGGCATAGCCAGGCTCCTTTTGTGTGTATTAACCTGTATGACACTAAAATGAGCCTTGCCCATTAAAATCAGAAATATTTGTCAGAAGATAAAGATGACTGGGTGTTTCATGTGTGATAACTAAGGAATAGATAGCCACAGAAATCCAGGGAAATAGGAGGTAAAACTCCATAGCTTCAGTCAAAGCACTTAAATTCTTATCAGGTTTTTCTTCTGTGAGTTGAGAACAATCATAAGAAAACAATATTTACTAGCACTTTGAATATGGGGAAGAGACATGCATAAACCAGAGTGACTTTTTCTGTTTAAGAACACATATCATTCAGAGCTGCCCAAAACTCCCTGGAAACTTTGCAGCCTTGGGATAATAACTTATAAAAAAAAAAAAAAAGGGTTATAATGCATGGGAGCATTGACACTGTATCTGTTTTCATTTTTACATGAGGGACATCTTGTGAGAAGATAACAATATTAGTAGAGAGAACGCCTACATTTTCTCTGGAAAGCTATCTATGCGTCCTAAGAATCATCTCTTGTATTTCTTGAATTTTTCTTCCTCTTTATTCTACTTTAACAAAATAATGTGCAGAGACAAAAAATAAAATCTGAATAAAAGAGGACCTTTTCTTTCATCCAAATCTCTCTGTCAGATTCAGATTATTTTGGCTGAAGAGGATTAGGTGTAGAAGAGTGTCAGGGAAAGTCCAAAGTCAACAGCCAAATATATTTTTTCTAAGTTTAGGTGGGACAAAAGTGAACAGAGATTATCTGATTGTGGGTAGCGTGAGCTGGCTATAATAAATGCTAATTTACAGAGTACAGGCATATAAATACAAGATCTGGCATAATTTTAAGACTCAAGTGTTTAATAATTTCTCTAAACTTGGATTTTTAATTTATTTTATAGTTTTGTCACTGACCTGTGGGTTCCACATCCATTAGAGAAATGCCTTGGGAAATTCAAGAATGGGAAAGCTTCCCTGGGGGTGGTGTGCAACTGCACTATGCTTTGGAGAACTGCATGCCTTTACACACAGGTAGAACCTCACTGTTAAAGCACCAGTGAAGAAATGTTACAGCTGAATAAATGTTTTTGTAATAATCTGACTGATTATGCCCATGCCACAGCAATAGGAGCAGCTGAAATGTTGTTGTAAGCTGCTGTGTGACATCTGAGATCTTTCACCTTAAGGTCTAAAAGAAATGGTTGAGGTCTCCTGCTGCCATTCAAAACTTAGACTTAATTTGAAGTGCAATTGGGTTGGATCATTCTAAAAAATGATAACACTACACAAGAAGAGAGATGACAAAAGCATTCCCAAAACATTTTCAAGGCCTTTAGATGTGTTCCTACTGCAGTGACGGGATCCCACAGACCCTCAAGTTCACTTTAGCTGCCTCTGGCACAGGTGCCAGGGAAGCTGTCACAGAATGAAATTCAGCGCAGACTGTAAAGCCCATCTGGGCTGCTGAGCAAAGTCAAGTCTGTCCTGTCACAAAAGCACTGAGCCATAGCCAGGCTGTGTTAAGAATGGTGTGGTTGTCTGAACGCAACCATCACACCTCCCATGGCATTGTAGGTATTTTCTTCACTGTGAGCCATGCTAATATGCTGAAGGATTTGATCCACTATTCATAGAAACTGTTCCAGCAGACAACAGTGTCAACCTTAGTATTGCATTTACAGAAGGAAATGTTTAATTCAGATTTTTATTATTGTTTTTCTCAAGAATTGGAGTTACACAGAACTGGGGTCTGAAACTGACTCTATTTTGTCACAAGTATCTTTTTAGTCAAATTAAATCCCATTCTTATACAGTCTTTATCTTTGTTGTTGAACTGTTACAAGGAACACCTGCATTCACTTTATTTGTCTGGTATACATCCAAATATTTGCTGGGAAATATAATTTTTGAGAATAGAGATTAGCTTTCAAGCTCTGAGTCTTTTAAATGTCATCTCTGTGAAAACTACTGACAGTCAGTAGGTGGAGAGTTAGTATTGTCTGACAACGATATTCATCGGGAGCAACTTCAAAATGCAACACAGAAGAAAAGAATTTCAGGACTCTCAAAAGACTGGAAGTAAGAAAGTTTTATCCCTCAGCACTGAGAAGGCACTGCATTTGTTCTAGGAGACTTAATCACCTCGTTTTGTTATGATCCTCTCCGAGTTCAATTTCTTCAGACAAAGGGAAATGGAATAGGATTGGCAGGTAAGGGGCGATCTTGACATTTGAATCCTTAAAAGATAGAAGAACCAGTGGATAAATTAGTTCAAAGTATTTCTCTTTCTCAGACAGTTGGACTGTAGTATTCTTCATTGGAGTGCCATGCTGCTTTAGCTTGCAGTAGTGATGGTGATGAGGATGGATTTTTTTTTGTATCGTGTATTTTAGTTGGGCCTAGAAGCCCTATTCAGCTTCTCTTGTGTGAGGCACTTCATACAAATCTTATGCAAAGATAATCCCTGCTTAGCAGGACAGATCTGTTACAGAATCTGAGTTCTGTCATGCTCTAGCTCTGAAATTCGGGGCCGTTGTCACAGGATGGCAGATGTCTCTACACAATAGCAAAAAAAGTGGGGATCTTCTTACAATTTCTGACACTAGAAGGTATGTGACAACCAAAGCCTCCCCTCCTCCCCCATTTTGAAACTTTTTATTTGCTTAATCCCTTTTATATAAATTTTAATTTTTTTAGCCTTAGGAGCTTTGATCTGTTTTGTTCCTCCCTAGAGAACAGCTATGCTTTTGTTCTGTCCCTCCTCTTGTTCCTTTGTCTTTATATCCTTCTATCTTGGTATCTCCTTCCTTGTTCAGCACAGTTTCGTGTGTTGTGCTTCCTGAACCTGCAACTTGCCTCCATGCTCAAAACCATGCCTGTTCAAACACTGGCCCCTTTGTTCCCTGCAGCCTGCTGCAGCTGCAGTGCAGCCCACTCCTGGGGAACACCCTGAATGGGAGACAGCTCCTGGCTCAACCCCTGCACACCATCTCCTAACAGTTTGCTGCTCTGCTTGGATTTTAAGGCTCCTTGGATCCACCTCTCTCCTACAGTGAGGGAAACTCTGACAGCACTTAACAAGCAATGACTGGTAACAATAAGAAGAGTCTTCAAAGAGTTATATTTACATGTAAAATACACGGGGACATTTATGTATACCAGATGGCCCAAAGCAGGTGGATGTTATAATGTAGCTATGGTTTACTGCAATGCCAGAACAGGAGAGTGATGCTGTTACTAAAGCAGCAGCTCGGGGTCCTAACCTGGGCTGTGCTATGACTGCTGTTTTACTGGCACTGTACAAATGTATTATGTCAATCACTGACACAAAGAGCTCACAATCTAAACAGACAAGATAATTACGGAGTGCAGCGGATACAGAAAGACTTTCAAAGGTCCTGCAGCCTGCCAGAAGCAGAGCTGGGACTCCAGCTCAAGGCATCTTAGTACAAACTGAGGCTCTTAGTCATTAGTCCTTGCTGCTGTTGTCTAAATTGACTGGTTTGTTTATTTGCCGTGGATCCCATAGGCTGCAACCCCCAGCCCCTTCTGTAAGCAAAGGGATCATTAGGAGCCAAGCACCTTAATCTTTTAAAGGCTCTGTGTGTTAGTTCTGAAGAATCTTGCCATGGCAAAAAATGAAAAAAAAAAAAGTCTTCAAATGGGATTGATTTGAGGTGGCAGCAAAGGTACAAGGCTTTGGGTTTGTATCGTACCTCTAGGTGCAGCTGCAAGCTTTTGTCACACTTTGCACAACTAAATAGATTGAGCCCACTGGATGCTGCAGGTTGTGCTAATTCAGAGATCATTCAGACCTCAGCTATGGTGTTCGTGGAGTGTACCATGCCTGAAGCACATGAGCAATTTCCTGAGTGCTTCTATCTGAGATTTCTCAAATGGAGTGTAAGTGAAATACAAAATGAGGTTTGAAAGGATCCTGGGATAAACAGCACAGTGAGGGTGGAGTTTGTCACATAGGAAAGGTTCAATGAGTCCATAGAGAAATGTGGTGCACTGGGCAAGAGCTTCTGGAAAGGGAGATCCTGCCCCTAACCTGCTGCAGCTCAGTGAGGTATCTATAAACATGGGCACATCAATACCTTGATTTGCAAAAAAAAACTTCTTGAAGGTAACACAAAGAAGGTTATTGAAGACACTGCCTTGCAAAAACTTTGGTGGAGAGGTTATTTTATTGAAAACTGGTTAAGAGATGGGAAATTAGGGTCTGGGTTAAAGGTCACTTCTCCATTGCTGGAGACAGAATGCTAGTCTAGATGCACCACTGGCCTAGTCCAATATTTCTTATGTTCTTGAATCAGTCTTTTTTTTTTTTTTTTACCCCAAAATAAGTTTGTAAAGTGGCCATATGAATGTCTTCTGCATTACCTAGAAGCAATTGGAGCATTCTGCTCTCTGTGTTTAGCCAGGAGGGATTTGCAGAGAAGTGGTATGTACATTATACAGAACTACAGAGTCAACTTTGGGCCATCCTTGTTAGCCTAGCTTAGGAACTTCTGAATTAAATGCTAAATTCCAGACCTGCTGGATCTGGATGTTGCTGTCTTGATCTTGGAGCACCTGTCAGCTGATTTACTTGTGGAGAGACAGTTCATCTTCACTGTTTCTGAATTTTGGTTTAAAACTGCATTAGACTGTATAGCTTTTTACCACTATATTAATTTAATGCCTCTCTGAAGAAATAATGGGCAAATGAGCTGTCAGAGACCCAAAAGGGATGATTGTAATTTTCAGTTTATTATGAGGAGAAAATACATCTGGAGTGATCAAAGGTAAAAGCTTTGCCCTCTGGAGCAAAAGCAGCCCCTACAATGAGCAGACATTTTGTGGCACACCTGGAGGTGAGCTGTGGGTTGGATGCCTGAGTCTTATATTTTAAAATTCCCATTTAGAGGAGGGGAGTAAAAACGAGAGCAAAGCCAAAGGAGAGGCAGGAGCTGAAAAGAAATAGAGTAGTGATTAAAACAGACCGAAGGATTCCATTCCCAGCCGGCACAACTTTGCTGCTGGGTCTCACATGCTGCCACAAGTTTTCAAAACCAACAACAACCTTGTCTCACTACAGAAGGAATAAAACAAACTTTAGCTCCTGCTCAGTCTCTCACAGAACAAGAATTTTCAGTGTCAATCAAGCTGGGTTTTTTTTTTTACAGAAGTAAGAATTTTCCAACATGTTATGGGAGAGAGAGGGAGCTGTGTAGAATCTGCTTCCTTGTAATCTGAAGCACTGGGAACTGTATTTTTAAGTATGTTACCCTCCCAAAATGGGAGCCTGGAAGACAAGCAGAGCAGGAGCAGGTGGGTCTGTGACACCAAGGCAGCTGGATGGAGCCTTGAGCCCCAAATAATCATTTGATATGACACTATATCATAAATAAAGAGAAGAATACAATAAATTACCTGAATAGAAGAATGGAACATTATAGCTGTAACAAGAGGCTTCTGAGATTGGAGACAATTGAATTAAAGAAAGTGTTTGCTACCACAACATGCCAGTGAAAACAAAGACAAGAATACAGCTTTATTTTTGAGAATGGGAGGTCTTTGTGCTCTTGATGTATTTAACAGTTCCTATGTAAACTCAAGCAGAGGAGGAGTTCTGTGAGTCCTTAGTGCAAAACCAGGATAATCCCACATTCCTTATAAAAGGTGGACATGAATGTCATGTAAGCTCCTTCATGTCCAGCATAAAAAAATCTGTAATAGATGGAATCAGAAAATACCTGCTTGGGATGATGAACCTCTAATGAGAACTTTTTTTCCCAGTAGCTTCATTCCTTAAGGCAAACCAGGCACCTGAGGTATGTCCTGGGCTGCGATGGGGTAGGAGTGCAGAAGGGGGTGGCCTTCTATGGGCCCAGCTCTTATCAAAAAGGAGCTGTTGAAGGAGTTTGGGTTGACAGGATGGACTGCAATGCTGCAAAGACTCTGTGTAACTCTTGTTTACCATGTTCTGTTGTTCTGTGGAGGGTCACAGATGTTGTGGATGGAGAGAGCCCTACAGCCACTGGCACATCTTGACTAGAGTGAAAACAGTGGCCTTTTTCAGCCTGACCACCACCTGCTCCAGGTATTTCTGCAAGAAGGAGGAGTGCTGAGCACAAAGTATGTGACACTGTTAATAAGGGGGTTATTGCATGCTGGACATACCACACCCACAAAGCTGATACTTGTGTCTCTTCAGTGCTAACAGCAGTTCTGGCTCCCTGCACTTTTTCTGACTCCCAATGCCTGAAAGCAGACTGATGAGAGGTAAGCAGATCTGTTCTGGTGCTTTTAACCCCCTCATTCTTTCTCTTTTAATTCTGCTAATGCCATATGAAAGAAAAGGGAATATCTACCAAACTTTAGGCTTAGAAACTAGGGGAGGCATCTGATTAAGGTGTCATAATATGTGTTCTGGTTTAAGTCACAGAATAAGCCTAAAATGAGGCTAGAGTGTTCAGAAAAAGCTTTGGAGATGTTTTTTTTCTTTAGATGTGTTGTAACTTGACATTAAAGATGCTCCTAATTCTTCAAGTATGTTCAATGCAGACTTCTAAATCATTTGTCTCTATTCATGCTGAATTACTGCCACATGGAGTGGAAGCCAGTGAATAACTCTCTTCCCTTACTCTCCTCTCGTTAAGCCTCGCTCAACCCCCTTGCCTTGGTGTAAGGAATACAGAACTAAAGTTTCGTCAAGTCTAATGAAGTCTTGCCCTTTACAGATCCAAATTCACCTCTTTTTTTCCCCGTTCTCTCTGAAGCAGTTCTTGGTAAAACAACTGAGTTGAATTAGGTTCTATTTTAAAATGGCCTGCCGCTGACAGCTTCAGTTCTACAAGCAGTTGAAAACGGCTGGCAAACCTTTATACAAACAGCATGCAAAACATCACACAAAGCCCAGGGAAGAAATGGCTTTAGATGTAGGGATTATAAAAGAGTGAATACAATTTTAAGATAAAATACAAGTGATTAAGTTAATGATGGATAATTTCACCAGTTTGAAAACTATAATTAATAGGAATTAATTGTATATTTAGACATTTAGCATAGCTCCACTAAAAACACTACATCAAACATAATGATATTGGAAGCCTATATAATGAAGAAATGATCCAGATGTTCATAAAAGCTTATAAAGCTTTAGAAAAAAAGGGACTGCATGAAGAAGCTCTAATGATAAAAAGATGCCACTTGCTGTTCTGCTCTTCTTTTAAATACATCCTTTCTGAAATAATGATTATCATTTGCACTTTCATCTTAAGTGAAATAGCATATGGCTTTGGCTGATTAAAGCCCCCTCCTGGTATTAATCAGCATCTTAGTATCATGTTTCTAATGGAGGCAGCAGTTGCCCTGCTGATATTGTAAGCTTTTTAACAACATCTAAAGTCTGTGGATCACTGCTGCTGGCAAGAAATAGCTTTGAGCCTCCTATGTACAAGAGTATTGCAAAGATGTCACTTACAGGTGCAGTTTATATGAGCTTCTACAACATACTGTATTTTAAACATTTGATGAAACTTAAAGTTTAATAATTACCTTTAATAAGTAGTTGCCAGTTTTTAAAAGAAAATCAGAGAACTTTTGGGCCTGGCAACACTGAGACATCATGGAACCAGAAATCACATGCTGTAGGGCAGTGTTTGTGTGCTTTGATTGACTATAAATCATCAAGTTTGCCTGCATGGCCATCACCCTCACCCTCACCCAGGCCAGCAGCGATGCTCACAAGCTGTCCTGACAGCTGTGGGACAGCTCCATTCACAAATGGCAACATACGTTGGCAAAGCTTGGTTTAGGAGTGTTGTAGATTTGTCATTATCATCACAAAAAGGCCAAGGGAGACCTGCAGGAAGAGCTGTGGTGGAGCACAGTAGCTCACACAACCACCCAGGTGTGGGTGCTCGTTGCTGGAAGGGCCCTGCTCGTACAACACCAGGCTGGAGGGAATGCAAGGAGTCCACACTGTGGGATTTAAGGGAGGCTGTACTGTTTCTGACACAGAAATACATAGAGATGGGGGTTGGGGTTGCTTGAGTCTGGCATTTCCCACAAGGACTCTGCCAGCCCCAGCTCAGCTGTAAGGCAGGAGAGGAGCCCTGGGCAAAGCCTGCAGTGCAGGGTGTTGTACCACACTTCCTGAGCCTGGGGGGGCTTTGCCTGCTGGGGCTTTGCTTGTTCCTCTTGGGACTTGCTCTCATTTACCACTGAGATTTAACGATGCCCTCCAACTTAGTTATCACAATTGTTTTGTTTGTGCTGAATGGTAAAGCAAACAAACAAGTACAGAACAGCAAGAAAACTGATGTTCACAAAAAAATCTTAATAAATGTTATTACTTCAGAGATTTTCAGGGGGAGGAATGTCCTGGTAAGGCTGACAGGCCAGACAAGTCTTCAGCACCATTTTTTTATGCATGGGGCAGTTCTCAAGACTTGTTATCTTGTGTGTTGTAGTGATGATAGTTTACAGATATGGATGCTTTCCCAGATCTGGTATTTCTGCCTTAGCACCTGGGAATCCTGTTGGACACTACTTTCATTTTCTGTTTGATGTAGCTACCTTAGGGCATTGTGGATGCACAAAATCCTTCAGCACTCTGTGCCTTTTCCCTCTGGACTGCTGTATTTAAAAAATGTAGCATGTAATGCTTAATTCTGTTTTATAAATAAATTTTAGCAAAGCAATGCTATCATTACTCTATTATTGTCACCTACTCTTTCATTAGCTCCCATCTTTCTTTTCTTGTCATAGTAACATGTTCATCTAATCATTTCCTATATGGCAACTGGACAGTTAGTCTCTGCTCTTTTGTAAATAGCTGTTATTATCCTAATGTTTTTTCCTTGTCTTTTGAAGCTTCACGGCTCACCGGCTATCACCAGCCACCACGTTCTGGCTGATTATCTATCATGACTCACAAGAGAGTTGGATGCTTTGGCTATTGTGTTTCATTACACATTTTTCCTGTAACACATTCCAATGGCCATGCTTGTCTGCTGCTTCCATCCTACAGGTCGATTTGAATCTTGAAGCTTTGGCAGGTGTGTTTGAACTTGGACTTTTTCAGTTCTAAAAAAAATTTACATTTGTTTGACTTGAATTCTTTATTTTTAAAGTAATCTAATGCTCTGATTTTTAATTTAATTTTTAATTTACTATTTTCCAGCTCTCCATTTTGTTTTAGAATCAGCTTCTACTGGAAACTTGTCTCTAGGATCTATTTCTTCTTCTGTTTCCCTGACTGTGTTTTTTTGAATGAGAATATCTTTACATCTTTATAAATATTACTTGCCTTATTAATAACCATTAACCATCTAAATACTTCAAACTATTTCTCTTTTGAATGCTAGAACATATGAACCATATTCATACACTGAATACATTATACAAACAATTTAATATCTCTTTTTCTTAGTCAGAATTGATGGTATTGTGGCCAGTTTAATCCCCAGAAGAGCTCCTCTTGGCAGCTTAATGTCTTTTTATTTAGTTATTTGCCATCTGTAACTTGTTTCTGTTCTATTTTTTATTGGCTATTGATGAGGTCAAGATGCTGATTTGGCAATTGCTGCTGACCACCTGTTTTCCAGCTCATTGGCCCACGTGGCTGCCACAACCTCACATAGCCAGTACAGAGCCTGCCTGTGCAGGGGTTTAGTCCTAATCAATTTACTTACAAGCCACAAGGAAGTCCCTTCTGCCACTGCTCCATCTCACTGCCAGCAGTCTGCCAGAGATCCCTCAAAGAGGATGTTCCAGAACAACCATTCTCGCAGGCGGTGCAAATTTCCATCAGCCTTTCCATAAGTAACAGAGGAATCTGCTTCCTGTTTTAAAAGAACCACTGACATTGTGTTTCATTAGCAACCAGCCACACATGCCTTTTTGCAAAATTTCCTCTTTGATCGTTACAGTGCCTTCATTTTTCTTCCCCACTAATTTGGCGTTCCTGGGTTAAAAGAGGAGAACATGGAGTTGCCACTGGCCACACATCTCGGGAAGTGAGCAGCAGCTACTGCCCCATGGAGTGGGATCTGCATTAGAGAAACGGAAAACAGGGACCACATTTCTCCCAGCTTTCTAGAAGAGAATTTTGGTACTCGCAGCACCACTGAGTTTTGAGCAGCTGTGTGCATTTTCTGCCGGTGAGAATTATTAGTTTGGGAACAGAAACATAACTGTCTTTTCATTTCTTTTTCCTCCCTCCTCTTAATGAGAAATTACTATTCTTAGTGATTTTATAGTGACATTACAAGCTTACTCATGAAGCATTACCACACTATGATAAGTGCTGTAAAATGAGCAGGGTGTGTTTCCTTCAGTGTCACAGATTTGCTTACAAGTCTGCAATTCAGCTGCTGAATTACAGATAGAGCTGCTGCAGAGCTCAAGCAGCACTTATGTTGTTTTCTAGGTACTTAGTAGTTCCTTTCTTTCTGAATACTTCACAGTCCAGTCCTTATATTTCTGTCTGATATCAGGAATAAACCTGAAGAAGTAAATGTGCCTAACAGAAGAAGAATATGTACTTTCAGAGAGTTTCAATTTTGGCCAGTCTTTGTTTACTTGGAGGCGGCTTAGCACCTGAACCTCTGAGCATATCAGCTGAAACATTCTTCTGGGATCTCAAAGGGCAGAAAGACTGCAGATTTTCAGTAGTGAAATAGCGTGGATTTACTTTAAACTGCACTGTGCCCATGGTAGTAAGACTCTGCTCCTCAAATTTCTTTTGGATTCCTTATAATATCTTCAGATTCACAAGTGTTTGACTAATAATATACACAATGGTCCTGTCAGTCTTAGTGCAGAGTCTGCATAGCTGTAAATTGCATGACATGACAATTATCATGCAATTTGGGGGTTGTGGGAGCTGTAAACATTATAATAATCTGATTTAAATACTCAGTGCTCCGACAAATTAGGCATGATTACAGTGAGTCGAGTTCTCCCTTGAATGCAAATGCAGTTTCATCCAATTCCAATAGCAATTCCATAAAAGTACATAGAGAGAGCATGTGGCTCATAAAGTATTTTTAAAAAGGAAAATGTTGTATATATTAATGAACACAAAATAAAACCTAGGGGGAAATATAAATATACTTTGTGATGCTTATCTCAGGGATAATTGTTTAGATTTTTACATCTGGAACAGCTAGCATTTCAAAAGCTAAATATTTGATTTATACAGTTTATTTTATTTATATTAGGCATTCTCCATGTGTCTGAAATTTATTCCTTTGCTCTGGACCTGCAACACTTGCACCCCTATCGTGTACATTGAAGCTGCAGTGTTACACAGGCCTTACATGGGCCTTGTGCTAATAGGCAGGTGTTCAGTGTGTGTCCCTCTCCGTGCTGCTCTGGGCTGGTGAACTGTAGAGTGCAGGAGCTCTAATTGTAGGTTGGTAACCCCCACATCTCGTTCAAAGAAAAAACCCAAAAAGCCACTCCATTTTCCAAAAGCTGCCATTGGTGCAACAAGAAAAAGCGGATGGATGGGGAGAGGCAGAGAGTAAAGAGGCAGTGACAGTATTGATCAGTGCAAGTGTGCACACAACTGTGTGTTGTGTTTAGCTGTCTCCTTCACAGTGTGGGAGGGCTGTGGAGGGGGTGTCTTTACACAGACTGGCTTCGTTTTGCACTGGGATAGTTGGCTCAAAGCTGAGGGCATATGAAAGATAAAATTTCCACTTGAGTTTCAAAGATAAAAGTGCCTGTGGGTAGCTAGAAGTGCCTGTCTAGAGATGAGGTAGAAGCACAGATGGAGTGTTTTAAGCATCCAGATTCCAATCACTCAGCTTTTTTTGTTGTTGTGCATTGGAATTCTACAGATAAATACAGAGGACATCCCAAAGCAGCGATGAACCACGGGTTGTTTGCAAAGTGCCAGGGAGAGCTCTGTTCTGTGGCTGACAATTCAACCCCTGGAGCACAGACAGTGTCATCCTGATAGAGAAGGGACATCACAGTGAACACTATAAAGGTAAAACTGAGAGAGGGGAAAGCCACAGACAGTACAGAGCTGTCAATAGAAATCAGAGTAGAACCTAAGATACCCATTTCCTTCCCACCTGTTACTTTCCCCATCTCCTTTAAAATATGCTAGCTATGACGGACAAGCCTAGGAGTGCAGCTATGTATTCCCCTCTGCCATCTGCATCTGAAACAGCTGGATGTGTAGGTCACTGTGCACTTCTGAGGTGACACCAATGGCATGTGCTGGATGGTCCAGCATGTCCCATTTCAGAGCAGCACAGGCACCACTCCACCTCTGAGACGTGGTGCATCACTTGTGCTGTGCCTGAGTTGGGGCACAGCACAGCATTTTGGCTGTCATGTTAACAGACCAGCAGCAACAGAAGCTAAAGTGAATTAAGTATCAGCCCATTGCATATCTGCTGTAAGCAGAAACATTTGCAGTGATCAGTCAGCAGTTTATTGGCTAAGATCAACAACTGAGATAACTACAAATAAGTGGCTTTGCAGCCTTTTCTTCTAGCATGTCTTTTGCAATCAGTATGAATTATTACAGTGGGTTTCAAGAGGTACAAAGAAAGTTCAGCTAACAAGCAAATAGATATAAAAGGAAAGGATAAAGGGAAAGCCAATGTTAATGGCTTTTCCTTACCAAAGACAGCTGGAGTTCATAACTGTATCACTATTAGTCTGCACAGTGTCATTCTCAGTCTGAAGACAAAAAAAATCAATGTACTGTTTTCTTTTTTTGTTGAGAAGAATGTGAGAAGTAGATTAGGATAGATGAGTTCAAATATCTGGTCTGGTGGCAAATAACAGTGGGATAAGAGAAATTAAAATGCTGCTTGAACTCTGGACAAAAATTCCACATTTACTAGAAATCCAGTAGTTCTGTTGTTCTCTTCTGGGGTGCTGTGATCTTCAGTGCTGTCCTGACTGATCGCTTTTCTTAGCACATGGTTCCAAAAGTGAAATCTTGTGGAGAGATCACCCCCACTTTAGCCAGAACATTTTGTGCCATGACTGCAACAGCTTTCATTACCCAGAGTTAGTGCTAAAAGAGAGAGAACCTATTTCTAAACTAGTTTTTGCTCACAGTCATGGCCCACCATGACTCAAGGAGGGACTCAGCCGGTGGCGGTGCAGTGTGCTTTTGAGTAGGATGAAAGAACCCAAATTCCCAGTGATGACTTACAAAAAATGTTGGGTCTTTTTCTGCAAGTAGGGACTTTTTAACCAGATTACAACATGGAAAATGGCACTGATGAAACCACCTTGCTGACCCAGCCATTTCTTGCTTCCCTTGCTGCCCAAAAGGGCTATATTAGATGTTTGATATTTCCCACTGAACAGATGACCTATATGGTCTCAGAAAGCACCATTCCAGCAGTTCCTGAAATGCAGCATTGCCAACTCTTGCAAGTTAAATGAAAACCTCACAACACGTTTTTTTAAAGCCTCAGTTCCTTGTCTCAATGATTAGGTGAAAATCTCAGTTTTCATAAAAAAGTGAACACCTCACTTTATGAAGATGGGCATAGAGAACAAACTTGATTATATATACTTTTATAGGATGATGAAATATCAGGCTCAGAAGAAACTGAAATATGTTACAGTTTTTAGAACACTCCTGAGTTTTTAGATTTGATCTATATGATTTTAGTTCTTTGTTTTGCATACTGAAAGTGTAGAAATTTAAAATTCCTTTAAACAGCACTACGATGAGATAGTAATGCTTGAATCCACATTAATATTTAAAAAATTTGATTAACTGGAATTCCAAAAGGATAAATTGTTGTTTTATTACTTGTTAGATAAATGACGTGTTTGGAATATATCATATTCCTTTTCTGATAGTTAATTAAAAAATACCTCATTTCATGCAGTGTAGGAAGTGGATCTTTCAATTCATTATTAATGCACATACTTCTTCTTGTCCTAAGATAACTTATCTCCAAAGGAGGAAAGAAAAAAAAAAAGGTGAACTTTCCCACATGTGAGGAAAGAGCATTATCTGTTGATAATGTAGTGACTAGCCCTAGAAGGGAAAGAAATGGTATGTTCAGTTTTGGGAGGGCCTTAGAAGAAATCTTCCCATGACAGACTGTACGAGTTCTTAGGTTTCTGCGGCCTTTTCCAGAGGTTTCCTAGATCTTGGGACTGGCCGTTGTTTGGATGCATCTTTGGTCTTGGTGGTCAAGCTGTAGATTGCTGTCTGGTGTTGAGACCCTGTAAATTTCCCAACCTCGTCAACTGGCAGTGGAATCAGCACTGATTTTATTGTGTGTGCTTTTTCTCTTCTATTTATGGATCAAAATTAAAAAAGAAAGAAAAAGGCTTCTAAAACAACTACTGCCACCTAGTGTCATACCAAACCCAGAAAATCCCACACAGGCAGCTCAAGCTCTTCCCACTGGAAAAATCCTTGACAGTAAATCCAGTTTTCATTGATTTCAATTGGCATCGACTTCCTCAGACATTAATGTTACAGCTTGTATAGCAAAACCTCTGTATTTTCCATCACTGTATCCAGGGGAATAGTTTTACATAGGAGATCTGAGAATCTGTGTGTGTGCATGGATGTGATGACAGAGAATTTAACTCCATTCTGCAGCTTTACAGTAATGCAGAGGTGGACATGACTTGGCAGCCTGTGGCAGTGGTGTTGCAGATGAAGAAATGTCTACCTGCTCATTTAGCAGTTTCAGAAATCTGTCTCTCAGCAACATAAAACCTTTTACTGAGATAAATACCACCATTCAAGTTAGCATATTTTAAAGCACTATAATAAGTGTTTTATACCTGATTTTCTTATGGTGGAAAATCCTTAAACTAAAGCTTAGCACAAGGAATTTGTGATGTAGCATTCTGTTCAAAATGATACAACTCCTTATGATCCTTCATGTTGAATAAAAACTATTATGAGACAAGGCACACCAGAAAATATTAATTACACTTCTTGGTGCTTGTGGCAATAATTCTACTTGAAATGAATTTCATCATTTATTAATATGAGGCTTGATACACTGTGTGCTGTTAAATATCCTTTCTACAAGACAAAGGCTCAGTCAGAGCAGTGTTACAACCACTCACCTCTAAAGGCTGGATGCCGAAAGCCAAGTAAGATTATCTCTCTCTGGTCTGAGGTTTTACCAGCAAAGGAATCCACAGAGATTCCTGCAAATACTTTGGGCTCAACTAATGCCTGTTCTCTGAGGTCCTCAGTGGTCTTACAAATTAAGTAATCCTCCAAATATTTCTGTATTAACTTGGTGTATGTTATAGAATACATTTTGTAGACTGTTAAAGCAAGGTGGAAAAACTGACACTGACAGCACTTACATGTGTGTTCACAGGAACAGCACTGAAACAGGTACTCTGTTGCTGTGTTAGCTGTAGAGAGAGGCCAAAATTTTTTCCCTGTGTTTCCTGTTCTTGGATCAGCACTCTTCTCAAATTACTGTAGAAGGATTTAGAAAATGAAAGGAAATGGGACACTAATAGTCATGACTGTGAAAAGAGTAGGAATTGTCAAGAACCTTGAGTGAACACTCCATTTGCTCCTTAGAGGACTGTGAAGTAATAGCCAACATGACACAAACACATTCAAAAGCAGTTTATGACCTCTCTATTTATGAAAAGGTGAAGTGAGTAAAGTGAATGAAGTTAAGAAGGAATGTTTGAATATCATCTCCTTGCACGTCTTAGTGATCATCAGCAGATCTGGGAAAGTTTAGAACTGCAACCTGAGAATAGTCTATGAACTGCAAAGGGCATAAAAACTGGCAGAGCTCCTGATGAAGGAAAATGCTATGCAGCTGTTGAATTTTCAGCACATGAATATTCCCTGAAGTTTAGTGTGTACTCAGTCTTTGCTGGATTGGCACATTAGCACTGAGAAGTTAAAGGACTGTCCTCCACAAACCCTCCATACCCAGCGCTCTGAAAAGGTGAGACACATTTTCTCTTACACAGCATCTTGGTCCATGCTCTGCGTAATGTCCTGCTATTTCACTGGTATTGCTCACAAGGATGTCATAATCTGACCCTATGTATTAGTCTTATACAGATATTAACAAAGCTTTTGCAGTTGGAAGAGACAGGTGCAGTTCAGGTTAATGCAGAATTTATCGCCTCATTGTCTTTCCAAGCCTACCAGTAGAGAAAGAGCAGTGAAGATATATCTGTTCTGTTTTTCTTAAGTATAAATAACTCAGTTTTTAAACATTTTTTTTCATCCTGAGGGTAGAGTTTGAGACAGTCTTGAAATATTTCTGAACAAATATCTCCTTACTCTACCCTGCGAAACATCCACAAATGTTTTAACCCCCTACTGTTTTTTCTTGACATGTCTTGGCCTGGTCATATACAGAAAAAGAAGGCTTAACAAATGATCTCTGTTTCTGTGAACTACATTATAAATAATGTAATTGCAATGTTGGTCATTCAGATTATCCTGCTCTATGAATACACCCCCAGCACCACATTAGAGTCAAAAAGAGAGTTTAATGCCTCTAAGCACTTTGGAAAAATGTCTGCAAATCTGTATAGATCGATTCAAGTCTTTCAGCTACAGGTGTTACTAAGCTTTAAAACCCCCTACATTTTCTCTACCCTCTACACAGGTAGAGAAAATGCAAAATAAACAACCTCTCTACTTTTTTTAGCACATATACTCAGATTTTTGGCTGAAATCATACTTGCAAGGTTCAACTGCATTATATCTATCTGCTTAGTAGGAGCTGAAGCATCAAAGTTCTTAGAGTTATGGTTTTATAGGCTCTGGACAAACTGGTAAAAATAAGCAGTGTCTCCTTGAAAGAACTTATAATCTATATAAATTAACACAGAGTAGAGGAAGAATGTCACACATATGACTGTTTTAGCCTTTACTTTGTGACTTTAAACGTGAACTTTATCATAGCTACAGAGAGGCATGAGCAGAAGTCATGCATGATGACATCTCACTTTTCCAAATAGTGTAGCAATAGAGAGAACTAATGCTTCTTGGCTAGGTAGTTCACTTAAGATGACTCAGAGCCATATCTCTGAAAAGGCCTTTGAAAGGAATGTGGATCTCCCTGGCCATGGATTTTTGTACGCAGAGGAACTGGGCCCTTCCCAGCCTGTGACACCATCTGTAGTCTTGACTTGGACATGTGATCATTGAAACCTCGTAGGGGTCTTCTGATATGGTCCCTCTCCAAGTGGTTTCCTGTGTTTGTGCTCTCTCCCTGTCCCTTGTATCTACCTTCATACTGGTTTATTTTTCAAATGCCTGTTCAGGCCTATTCACTTTTTCTTTTTTTTTTTGACTTCTTGTAACAATTGAATGATAAATTATCACACAAAGATTGCTTCTCTCATTATTTTTATTGATTTCTATCAATTTTATAGCAGAAGTTATTCATGGCAACAGTATTGTCGATTGATTCAGCAGAAAGCTATCAAATACACTCTAATGAAAAAGCTATATAGAAAGCATGAGCCTGACATTTCATCACTTAACCTTGCATTTAACTTCTAACCATGAGTAGTCCCATAGGCCATCCACTAGAAGTGCTTGTGTTACCTGAGCTGAAAGCACTGGAGGTTAAAATACTGTACAATTTAAGCAATATATTAAGGACAGAAACAGGGACAGAAGGCTACATTCCAAAGATGTTCACAAATGTCATGTAGTTGTTAATTAGCAGAGAACAATTGTGTTCCTGGAATGAAATTAAGGGATTGGCAGGGTGGATTGGAATAACATGATCTTTAAGGTCCCTTCCAGCCCAAACCATTCCATGATTCACAAACTAATAGGAAGAAATCCAGGCCCTGTTGCAGTCAGTGGGAATTTTGCCATTGATTAAGAGTGCTGGGATTTCACACATAATCTAAATACATATGCCTGGAAGAACATGGGAAGCTGACATAAATTCAGCAATGACACTGAGGGCAGACACAATGATCTCTCTGATGTTGCCTTCCAGTGAGCTGCCTGTCAGTAGTGAAACCCTGATGAAAAACATCTTTCAGAAAGTGCTTTCTATAACATTTTTTCTGTACTTGTGTAGAAGTCAATATGCTGGTGAGAAAGGAGGGTTAAAGAAAAGTGCCTTGGTCTTGCTATTGCAGTAATAGTGATTCATGACAATGTAGTAGAATTTAAAACTGAAATACTTCAGCTTAGCTGGAGGATAATGAGCTCTGTGGAGGCTCTTTTGCATTTCATAATTGGTGCTGAAAATTATGGAAAAAGACATTTTGGCTAAATCACTGTCTGTATTAAAACTGTACACTGGGATTAGTTACTTCTACCTTTCTAAATTAAATGAAGTAAGACAGGGGGACTAATGTAATTACCAAAGGGGGGGAAAACTGGCTTCATATTGTCTTGAAATCTTCTCCCAGTCCCATAGATATTCGGGTGAAAATTGTCTCTAAAGGCAGATTTTTCAGAGCTCAAAAGCTAACATCGGATTTCTGTTTATAGGTAAACTGTGTGAAACACAAAGATCAGAAATGGCTTTTATTTTGATATGCACAAATATCTTCTAATATGTCATAAGAAATAATAATAATAGTGAAAGTAGATGTCTGATTCTGAAGGATTAACAAAAAAAATCTGTTCTTGCAGGTTTTAGATTTTATAGGCTTGTGTTGACCTACCCTCTCAGTAATAGAACACCCTGCTTTTTTAATTAAACTATTAATTGGTGTTTCGGGCTAGCAGATGTTGTTCCAGTGGCTCACCTGCATCTGATCAAATGTTTCCTCCATTCGATGAGAGAAGAGCTGCAAACAATTTAATCACTGACTTTGTCAATATGCAGCAGTTGAGGGTTTGGCTTTGATAACAGGTCAACATTCTTTTTTTCACATTTGCTGTATTTACCCTTAGAAACGACTGCTTTTTTTTTGAAGTCTCTGTGAGATTCTTTGTCAGCAAAGGAAAATGGTGAGTGCCCTTTCTAATGGAAAGGTTATTTTGGTTTTATGGCACAAAGCAGCTTACTTTGTTGCATCACCTACAAATGTATTCACTTGGAACCTGGGAAAAGGACAGGTCAATGAAAAAATAATGCAAGTGCATTTCAGATCATCTCTCTTTCTGCTTTTCAAAGACAAGGCTATTGTAGGAGTTTTTAGTATCAATCCTTCTCTTTTTAATATTTTACTAGCATATTTTGTTCCTGAACTGCTTTTCCACACTGCTATGAGGTGCCAAGCTATGCCAAGTTTGGGGATTGCCATGCATACCTTCTGGTATGACAATAAATAGGTTTACCAGTTCAGCTCCAACCTCTAATGCTTCTGGAAATGTGAGTGTTCTGCTTCTTTGAGGAATGCAGTAGGCTTGCTTACAGGAGCACATTTTTAAGCCCACAAGTCTGAGTGGGTTTGAAATGTGTGCAGCCGACCTCTCTTGGTCCTTATGAAAACATGCATCTGGCAACACTGGAATTCCTGCTTTAAAATAATCCTGCTCTTTGGGGGTTGTTGACTTAATGATACTGTGGACCCTTTTTCCCTCTCCTACTGTGCCTGATTTTTTTTCCTTTTTTTTTCCACCATGATAGCCAGTGGCAGTTATTGTGTTACACCCCTGTTTTACTTCTTTTTGCCTTTTTAGATAATTCTGAATGCTTAAGTTTACAGTATCTCATACAGTTCAGCAATCAACCTATTTTTAAAGAGGCATTTTATTTTTAGCACCCTCTTCCTTACTAACAGAGCATCCAATCACTAAGAATTTTCTATATCATAATCTCTGTCTTCTACAGCCACTTATTTTGTGCAAAGTAAATGTAAATTATTTTTATATATTTTAAAACATTGAAGATGTCCTACTACTACCTAGAAAAATATTCTGCTTCACCTGTAACTTATTAAGTTTCTCACTTAGCTTCTGGTGTGTTCATTTTTCATGGTTCAAAAAATCCTGTCGTTTTGCTTGCAAGCTTGAAGCATTATCCCATTATCACTAGGGATCAATATGTAATTTTACCTCCAAAAGTACTTTTCAGAGGTCTGCTTTTCCCATGGCTACTCCTGTGTATGCTCTTAATTATAGTCATGACTAATTCTAACAAGTTGGACAATATTAATTCTATATTGCTGTGAAATACCTTTCCCAACTGATTTAGAAAATTGGGGCATTTTAACTATAGCTGTTTAGATGAATTGTTTAAAGATCTGGCACACAACTGCAGTTGTACGAAATTACAGTCTCAGGTTTAAGCTGTTAGTACACGTTGCTGGAGACATCTTGGACTAGCCATGTAAAAAACTGCAGGCACTCAAATTCACTTTTAAAATATCAAGGTTGTATGAACTGATTCCTTCTCTAGTTCTTGGCAATTTATTCTTTACTTGAATTTCTAGCAAAAGCTGAAGAACTTTTTGAATTTGTCTACTGTTTGGCATGCCTGAAGCTGCAGCTCTGGACTGGGCCAGAAATTTGGATTTTAAAGCTGCAAATGCTGAGGCTGGATCTAGGTCTTAAATAAATCAAAATCTCTGCATTGCTAGATTTGAAAGCCTGGTTTCCTTTTGGTTACTCCTCAGAGTCATGCTTTTAGATAGAAATTGTACTACATATAATTGTGTTTCTGGTAATTTTCAAGAGGGAGGCAAACAATACCTTTTCCTATTCAGCAGCTTGAAGTAAAGCAATCCTTAGTGCTTTTTCAGTTAGGAAGAGGTAGCTGTGACTGATACACGTGTAACTGCCATTTCGTTGCCCTTCTTGATAAGCTCTTCCTTGTAATAGACTAGAAGGTCTCTCGGTTGTCTTCTGCAAGGACCTCCTTCACTCCATAGGCATAGGTCACAGGGTGTCATCTCACTCATCTTTTCCAGCACTGTAAAACATAATTATCTCAACCATACATTTAGTCTTGGCTGTCTAACAGTCCACCTAAGGGTACTGCAGTCACACATCCCACACCAGCATTGCTTTCCCAAAAGCCAGTGAGAGAGTTCATCTCCTGAAAATAGGCTTTGACTGAATTTCTGGGTACCCTACAAGTCATAGCTGTGAGCATCCCAACTAGCAGGAGCTGGCAAACATTTTACAAGCCTGCAGACTGAATTAACTGGGAGGGGGGAGAGGGGGGAGTTGTCACTCAGCTTTTTATCTCTGCGTGTATTTTTTATTACTTGATTTACTCTGCTCATCTTTTGCTTATAATGTGTAGTGGCATAACAAAGCCAGCTTTTTCTATCTTTAAACCCTTTAGGAAGAAAGTATGAAGATATGATTGTTACAATAGATTTTTCAGGTTCCTTTTTTATGGGTGTGAGAAGAATTCTTTGTGACAGCAGATTTAGGGAAGCGGAAGGAGGCAGGAAAAAGGATAAATGCTGATGAGATTGATACCTAGTTACTGAAAATAAAAAACTGGCTTGGGGAGGGGAGAGAGAAGCCATGTTCTGGACAAACCTCTAATATTGATCTGTAAAGCAGAAAGCCTAAATTAATCCTGTGTTTGAGTTTAGATTTTTCACTAATAAAAACTAAATGTACTATTTTATGTTTTCTCCTTTCCATATATGACAAGCTGAAGCTAAAGTATTCCTTCTTATACCTTTAAATAATTCAGGCTTGTCTCTGAGGGGAATATGGGTAGATGTGCAAATGGTCCCTCTGCTTGCCATGTTCTCCAGAGCTCTGTGAGATGACATGATTGCAGTGCACAGGACTCTGCCATCCTGCCAAAAGCACGAGCTGTTTATCTGTAGCTCATGAGAATTTAAAGCAGGGGCTGCTGTGGCTCAAGCTCTGCTCCTGCATTGAGAGCATGGGAAGCCCTGCCCTCCCTGCACTGGCCACAGAGCAGGACACCCAGGCAGCAGGTTCAGGTGCAGCTGTGATGCACAGAGACATGTCCTGGCCTTTCTGTGTGCCACTGAATCATTCACCATGTGGCATTCACTGCCTTTGATCAGCTACATCCCCTGCACTCTGAGGTTTTTATGACATTTTCATGTCTACCGCCCTCTTTACTCCGTGCCCCATTTTTCATGAAAGCAAATCCCTCCCCTCCCTCTCTTGATCCTTTTTTTAAAAAACATTCATTTTTATATAATTTGCTTCTTATATTTTCTTTGCAGTACCTGCGGCAGCTGCTTTGCAGGTCCCCTGCTGTGCAAATCGCCCTTCACAGAGGAAGATCTTCCTGTCAGTGACTGACAAGAGGTGCCAGGAGCAGGCTACAAGACTTTTGAAACCTGTGAGTCGGCAAATCAGCAGGTACCTGTGTGCAGTTCTGGATACGCCCCCAGCATTAGTTCCTAACTTGTATCAAAGACTTTTTAGGATGATATGGCCCACAGGCAGAGTTTCAGGTTAAAAGGAACACAGTGTCTGGCTGCATCTATCATCTAGATTTTTTTTGTTTTAAATATAATGACACCAGTGGTTTGTTCTCGGGGAGGTTTTTGATTTGTGTTCTGTTGTTGGTTTTATTGTTTGTTGTGGGTTTTTTATTTTTATTTTATAGTAACTACGTTTACAGCAGACTAAACTAGGAGAAAGTGTTCTTAGTACTAAACAGCTCCTGTTTTTCTTCTCTAAAGAAATAAAGATGCCTTTCATATTTCCTGAGACTGACAATGTTGAAGAGGCTAAAGTAGATGAAAAACTGAAGGGAAAGAAGAAAAGAGCTGCTGTGACTATCATTTTCGGTAGGGAAAGATATAGGATTTTTAGGTGGGACTCGGAAAGCCCTGGACAGCTCTCTCTCCTTGATATACAGTTGAAGGCAAAGGGTCTGGAGGGGTTTGGAAACTTGGTTTAGTTACTGAACAATCTTAAAGAGGTTTTACAATCAGTCCTAAGTGAAAGCACTTTGCACAAGAAGGTGTAGCTTTCAGGCAAAACGACACTTGAATCAAACACAGAATAAATAGCCTGAATAAAGGACACAGAATTTGGTCCACTGTGATCATTTGATCTGAGTGGCTTAAGGCTTTGCATGCTTCATACTTGCAAACCAGCTGTGAAATGCAGGAAATACAAGTAGCCGTGGTCTGACATTTTCCCATCTGTTCCTAATATTTAATAATTTGCTCTCTTCTCTGAGCATATTAAGTTTATTTATAAATTTAAAAAATATGGGGTTTTTTAATATAATGACCTTCAAGCTATAATGGCCTTTTTGCTCCAAAGTGCTCAAAGCACCTTCCTTTGCCAGATGGAGAGTATTAATTTTTCTGGAGGAATTTGTGCATAAGGTACAGATGGACAAGAGAGAGTTTTAGCACATGAGGCTTTTGCATTGCTGTTCTGTCTGTGTTTCTATTCTCTAGAGCTTCTATGCAGTAAGTGTTTTGAAAGGCCTAAATTCTTTTTTGCCTTGCTCTGAGGATGATGGAAAGTGAGAAGTAAGTAAAAGTGAGTAAAACCTCACAGCTGAGACCAGTGCTTTATCAACTGGAAAGGAAAGCCTTCCATTTGGAAAACTTGCTAAGAATCATCCTCAGCATCAGTATGAATTCTGCTGTTGAGCTGAACCACACCAAACCCAGCTAAACCGTTCTCCAGTTAAGAACAGCTTTTAAAACATTTTAGGGAAGTCTTGCTTTCACATGAGATTATAAATAATGTGGATAGGAAAAACATACTGGATCTCAATGTCCATGCACACAAAAAGTGGCAGATTGCAGTCTCCCAGATTTATGCTGATAGTTCCCCATTTTAGCTAATGCTGTGTCCATGCCCATTCTGTGAGTGGGAGGTGGCAGCTTCAGACTGCATGCCCCAGAATGCTTCACTGACAAGAAATGCTGACCTAAATACCTTTCTGGCCTCTGTGTTCCATAATGCTGATTTCTACAGCACACTCTCAAGTATTTCTATCCTGTAGTGATTATCATTTTGAGGGTGTCTCAAACTGAAAATTTAAATATCTGAAACCACAATATACCACAAGCAGCCTCCTGCAACTGCTTATATTTATGTATCAGCCCAGTGAAGTGAATGAAAATGCTTACATGAAGATTCAATCTGTTTAGGCTTCTGTAAAATTTGTGACTGTTAAATAAAGAATATTATAGTTAATCTATGTGGAAAACATTAAATAATTAAGAACAGGGTGATGGACTTGTCTTGCAATAGCTGTCAAAACAAATTTTCATTAAATAGCAATGTTTCCAGGAATGGCACACACATCAGTGTGGAGCATGGCATTAGGCAGTGTTTCTCACTGTAACATCACTGCTATGACACTGTTGATGGCAGAATGCCAACCAAGGGCATCTGTCCTTCCAGGTGACTGGGATCACAAAGTAGAATTGGAACCAGAAAAATAAAATCTTTTGTTCTATAGCCAGAAGAAAAGTAATAAATCAAGTAACAGGGATAATTAGCTGGGCCTGGTGATTAAGAGTGGCACTGTGAAAGCAGATCCTGTGAAACATATTTGAGTACCACAGTGGAGAAGCACCTGAACACACGGCATAAGTAGTGCAGCGGGAAATGCCATTAGAGAGGGCACTGACCTCTGTGCACAGCACCTCTGAGGTGGCACAGGACTGCAGCATGCAGTTCTATCATTAGATTTCTAAATTTATACTAAAAATCTGTAAGATGTAGGAACTGAACAGCAAGGAAGGCTGTATATAGGTTCAGTGGAGTTCTCTCCACGGGATCTGTCACTGATCCTGAGTCCTTATAGAGCTTTTGTCTGTGAGGGTATCTATGTCTGTCCATGCAGCTGAAAAGCAGAAGAAATATTCACTGGTTTTCATTTTGGGGAGTGCCTTAAGGGGCAAGGATTCCATCTTCCAGGCTTTGCGATGTTGGTTTTTATGGCAGTTGATTCTTATTTCTCATTGCCATGCAGCACTAGGCAAAACTATTTCTCCACTTCATTACCTTGTGTCTCTCAAGGATAAAACCAAGCACGACTGAAGTGAAACTGAAGTGTTGAAGATACTAAGAGGAGTATGAGTCTTCCAATTTGAATTATGTTGTTAAAAAATAATTACTGCTGAGGTTGTGGTATCTCCCAGCTATATCCTAGACATCTCCAAACTCGACTGCACTGTGGTCTGTTAAAAACCCTTAAGTGCATGTCTGTGTAAAGCACTTGGGAACGTTAATTCACAGCTAAAGTTCATTCAAATTAATTTTTCTGAGGTTTCCTGTTTAGGAAAGCCTAAATTTATTACAAGAGGTCTGGCTAACAGCCCTGAAATGGAACTGATCACAAGAATAAGAATTTCTATGACATTCCTGTTACAAGCCCTTACCACTAATATTTTTCCTTGAACTCCCTGCCTCTATATCCTGAAAATAACATGAGTAAATCCCTAGTCTTTTACACATATTGAAAAGCCTACTAAATGAAAGAAACACCCTGTAAATGATCAAGTGTAAAAAGTTGCTTTGGCTAAAATGCTTCCCAGAAGCGATACAACAAAATTAAAATAAGCTGATTCCCCTGGAAAAACTCTAATACATGTCACTGCAGCAATTCCTCGGTGTGTTTGTCCAAGTTTAATATCATTTCAGGAATAGCTTTTTAGAATGGTTTTCAGTGAAATTACTGAAGGAAGGAGACATTACCTGAATGAATAATAAGCAAAATATGCTGGGCAGATGGTAGAGAGTTCTAGGGTCTAGTTTTTATCAGACTTCAACCATGTTCATTCAGCTGCCTTTATGTTTTCTATGTGAGGATAATAAAAACAGCTTTGGAAAGCTCCCAGCTTTCCCTATAAGCTTTAAGCAATCTCTAAGCAAACCTTTGAGATTTTTTGTTTTTCTTTGTCAAAGGAAGGGTGGTGGTGTTCTCAAAGCTGTCTAATATATTTTGATGCAGAGCTGCAGTACAATTTTCACTTGTAAATTTTCATTTTCAAGTAGAAAATTCTTACAACTTGTGGGGGACTGCGAAGTTTTCAGTCAGATGTTCTTTTGTTCTTGTTGGGTTTTTTTTTGTTTTTTTTTTTTAAATAAAAATAACATGAAAAGAATAATGATTTACTTGCTGAAATTGAATAAAGACTGACATCTAGTTTTTGGTTTACAGTGCAGTTTTGAGAGAGACAGAAACCCAGAATGACTGTCATACTACAATAACTGATATGAGCATCTTACATTAGTCTTCTTATTTTCTTCACTTTGGGCTTTTTTTTAATTTCTCTGACTACCCTCTTCTTTTCTTATTTTTTTTTCCTGTGCACCTTATTTGCTAAATTTTAATTCTATGTCAGTATTTCATTATTCTTTTAAATCCTTCCCTTCTTCCCTTGTAAATTTAAACATTACTAGATTTATTTGAGTGGTTTCACTTTTTTTTTTTTTTTTTATTTTAATTGTCTTTATCCTCTTTCTTTCTTTCTTTCTTTCACCTTTTTTTGCAAGCCACTATTCCCCATTCCCCTGTGGTGCTGTGGGGGACAAGGTAGAGAATTCAGGAGTAAAGTTAAGCCTGGGAAGAAGGAAGGGGTGGGGGGAAAGGTGTTTTCATATTTAGTTTTTATTTCTCATTATTGACTCATGAGCCTTTCATTATATTTATTCTCCCTGTCCAGCTGAAGATGGGGAGAGATAAAGCAGCTTGGGCGGGGACTTGCTCACCTGGGGAAGAGTGTGCTGATAGATGGGAGCTGGAGTATCAAAATGCAGGATGCAGTTTAGCCTTTGCAAAGCTAAACAGGTCTCTCAGCTGACAGATATTGAGGGTTTGGTTCTTTCTTTTTGTAGAAATCATCTAATTGAATTGTGTATTTCTGAGTACTGCAGCTGTAGCTAGGAGAATTGGAGAGATGGAGCGGAGAGGTTGGAATTCAGGGGACAAGCCAACCTTTGTCCAGTAGCTGTCTGAGTGCTGGACAGGGTTAACAAGCATAGCTGGATATCTCAATAACATCTTCTCTTCATTCTCTGAAGAACAGTATTCATATTGCTATTTTCTTTCCTAATTTGCAGATTCTCTTTCCTCCCTGATGCAACTCTGACAGTCGGCTTTGCTGTGTAGGTGTGGAAATTACCAGTAAATTTTCATCAAACAGTGTTAGGGCTCTCTTGAAATGCCCTGGAAAGTTTTGACAAATAGAGCTAAATATCAAGTGAAGAACCTGCATCCTTCTGAGGTGGCCCTAAAACTGATTCATTATTGTTCCCACAGTCATAAAGATTGAAGAGCAGGCCTTTTTTTTCCTGCAGTCTAGAGCTTCCAGTTTCAGTCTTTTGAGGCTACAAACCTTAGTCATGACTAACTCCTGCACAGGCAACCACCTGTGGAATTTCTGAGAAATTACTCTGTTTTGGAGCAGGACTGGGTGTTTATAATCATCTTGTGTTGCTGAAATTCTTTTGTGAGTTTCAAGCTCTACCAGCAAGTTGCTGCTAAATGCCCTTTTCAGTACTTAAGTCTGAGATTTGTAAAAACGGGCCAAAAATGTGTCCTGTTTTTTTTAGTGAAATGCATGAAATGGACAGTTCACGTGACAAAAACCATAAAAGAGCTCTTGTTTTGAATACAAGAGGCACTGTTTCTCTGCAGGTGTTTGCATGAAGGGAAGGCTGCAAGGGTAGTATTTGTGAGCTTAAATAATAAGCACAAAACTGTGTATCTTCCCCAGCCTACGATTCTTCTGGTGAATATGATCACGAAGGAAATTGAATTCAAACATGGGTTTATTCTCATGCTAATTAGTGTACTCACTGACTCACAAGGTAACAGTAACCCAAACAGAATCAAAAGCAACTTCTCCTGTTTTTTGGTGGTTAAAATTGTAATTGTACTATTTGAGAAGAATGCAGTCCTAAGAGTATTTGTGATTATGGCTTTGGAGGGATGGACCAGACTCAGGGTTGGTGTTAATTGGTGGTTCAATCCAGTGAAGTTAATGGTGATAGAAGGTGCCTCAGGGTGTCTATCTGTTTATGTAGCTCCACTCTCCCCTAGGCTACTTCCCTGACTTAATCCCTCCCCTACCAATCTTAGAAATGCGTTTCTTTTCCTTATTTAAGATACCGTAGACCCTTCATATTTAGTATCAGTGAAAAGGGGAAACAGAGCCCCAGGAGAAAGATCAGAGTTTCTGTTCTGTTGAGGTATCAGAGTCATTCTTCCCTTAATGAAGAGAAACAGCAGGATGGATAAAAATCAATGACTTAAAAATAAATTGGACTTTTAATTTAAGTTTAAAAAAGTCTTTCTTGAGTAAAACTTTAAGTTTTAAAGCTACATTGAGTCCAATTTATTCTGATATATTAAATCATTCAAAGTTTAAGGAAAAACCCACCAAAATGTGTTGCTGGCAAGGTGTTCACGTCAGGTCAGTGAGTCACTACTCATTAGCAGTGAAGAGAGCATAGTTCTGCTACGTTCCACTTACTCAATTTCATTCTATGATTAAAGTCAACATGTAGAAAATTGAGATATTTGTTTTCACTGTGTACTCTTCAGTTATCTGTCTAAAAAAGATAACAGTATTAAAATTTTGTCTTGGAATTAAATATCTCCTATTTGCCTTGTCTGGCACCAAGTCTCTGAAAAAGTAGGATAAGATGAGACCTACTAGTTTTAAAATCTTGAATGACATGATAGTTGGAAACAACCATTGCAAGTCACTTACTTATAAGCCTTCCTTTATGGATTAAAATAATTAATTTCAAAAGGAAAATATATTTTGATAACTTTACAATTTCCCCTTTCATTAATTTTATCTATAAATATTGATTTATAGTCCAAATTTTCATGGATTATTACCTTCTATAATTGCTTTAATAAATGTGTATAGTTAGGAAGTTATGTATGCAGACGTAATGAAATTGCTATTCTTAGTCATAAATCAACATGTTCTAAAAGTTACCAGCCTGAGTTAATCAGTCTTACTTTGGGAAAATAACAGAACGATTATTGCAAAAAGAAAAGAAAAAAACAAATCACTTTTCTGCTTGCTGACATTAATGTTGTGATTCTCTATTGGCCCGTTCTGTTCTCAGCCTTCATATAACTTGCTAAGGAGCCCATAGATCTGACTCATCAGGGTTTGATGTGCAATCAACCAAGCACTGGTTATTCACAGGAAAAATTACAGCGCCACCACCTTTTGGCATGCCTGTGTTAGTCTAGAAAAGCAAGAACTCATTCTTTAGACATCTGCCATGGAGGAGGATGGTATGTGGGCATTGAGCCTGCTGTTTGATTTGTCTGTGTTTTCAATTTCTGTTTAATTCAAAGAAGTGAGGCTACCTGTCCTACCTTAGCAAGATACTTATCTATTTTCATTTGACCAGTATCTGGGCTAGAGAAAACACAACAGCATACCCTGAAGATGAGATATTGGCCAGCAAATCTACAGGAAACAGGAATGGGAGGAAGAATTTGTCCAGAAGGTTGAGCACCTCTTCACAGCACAAATTAAAATCTTTTCACTTCTTTGGGACTGGACTTGATGCACACACACTCTGTCTGATCCATGGAGTTTATTCAAATTGTGTTCAGTGTCAGTAAATGGAAACACATCCATGGTTTTAGGGCTAAAGTTGTGCTGACTGTCTTCAGCCCTCACTGCTATGAGAGCCTTTGCACTAGTGAGCAAAATTCACTTTGAAACTGAAAAGAGTTTTGTTCTGGCAGATCCTGAAAAACGTAAAGTGAACTGTCATTCAGCACTGAAGGGTAAAGACCTAATCTGGATTTGGATTCTGATTTTTATCACTGCTGTATCACGGGATGGGGGGGACGCTGTATGTGACCTTTCCAATACATGCAATGTGTGCGTGTGAAAGAGCAAATGCTGTTGCACAAAAAAATGAAGTTCCACATTTGCATATGCAGTTGTTTCAGGATTTACCCCAATACTGACTACTGATGGGAGTAATATTTCTGCTTGCACATCAATATCCTTGTTTCTTTTGTAAAAGCTTTTTCCCCCCTTCCTCCCCCACTCCCATCCCCCTGTTGTCTTTGTGCCTAGTATTTTTCCACACTTTATTTCCTAAAAGACTAGCAGGTTTGACGATGCATTGTGATTTCTTTTCTACAGGGCTTTATGAAGGAAGCTGGAGGCAGTTCTCATTAGTCTCACTGACATCTTTTATCACTTATCAGAGGAACAAGCAAACGGAGAGCAATTCCTTTGATCATGGCAAAAGTAGAAAGAGTATTAAAAACCCTATGAAGATTCACTAAGTAGAAAGTGGAAAAGACAGTCTGTGGCATGTTTCAAAGTAGTAACATGATTTAAAGTTGCCAGATTTGCTTGTATATATTAAAGAATTGTTAATGATGCTACATTTTACATGCATCCTTAGGTCTTTGTGTTTTTTGTTTTGGCTTTTTTTTTTTTTTTTTTTTCCTTTTTGAGCAGGCAAAGGAGTTCTTAGGTAGAATGGATGGATTAGATCAATTGAAAAATATCTCTAAAAGGTGAGCTGTGTCAGAGAGGAATTCTGTGATTCAATGAAAATTCTTGAAAATAAAAATACGGTTGTAACAGTAGCACAATGGATTGAAAAAGAAACTTGCTCTCATGGGAGAACATTAAGAAATCTTAAGAATTCCTTTTCTTTGGGAGGCATTCTGTGGTGAATCAATACATGTTTGTGAAGACTGCAATGCTTGCAATTATCCATGTATACCTGACTGCCTAACTCTGACCTCAGAGTGCCACTGCTTCTCCATTCTGTGGAAAAAATAAGATTTTTCTCAGTGGTTCTGAGTATTGATTCTCCTACCACGATGTCCTTGTCTTGTGACTTGCATCATTACCGATAGGACAGGGACAAAGGCAAGTGGATCTACCCTACTACCCACACCTATTGAGCATTATGTAGTCTAGATCCACTGGTGTTTTTCTGCATGGCTGCAGCTCAGTGTTCCACTGTTATAAATCCCTTCTCAATTTCTGCATGGTGAACAGCTCATATCTCAAAGCTTCAGGTTCAAATTGCTCTTGAAGGTCCATGTCTTAACCTTTGAAAATACAGAGATCACAACTATTTAGACATTTTTTTCCAGCATGGACTCTGTGCCAGCTTCATCCCTGCAGCGTTTTTTACTACCATAGCTAATTTTTAACTATGCTGAATTTGATTTGGATACGATGCAATGTAATACATTTCTATAGCACCTTTTATGCAAGCATCCCCAGAGCACTTTCTGATCAAGCTAAAATTAACTCTGAACTACATCCAAATTCCAAAAAGATTCATTTAGAAAGAAAAAAAACAAAAAGACCAACTGGTAAAGAGAAGGTAGAAATTTATGCATTCAGTTCAAACAGGCAGAGGGGCAAGTTCTCTCTTACACCAGAGTAAGAGGAGCAACTAATTCAGTGTACTGCTTGATAACAGACTTGGGGGGTGATTTTCCAAGCAGTACAATACGCTGCAATAACACTGCTGACCAGAATGAATTGCATGAGTGCTGTGAATCACCTGGAGGTGGCAGGTGAAGCAATACATGGGTGGGTTATCAGATCTCCCTTTATGTGCACATTGTTCTAACATTTGCTGCTTCTGACAAGAAATGGGAAAGCCACACAATTCTTTCTGATACATGGCCTCAGTCATCCACAAGAAAGACAGTGGGAGAAATAAACAAATAGCTTTGAGGGACATGACTCATGGATCCAAAATGATACAAACATTTTTGCAGAGCAAGGGGCTTGGAGATAAAGCAAACTTTAATTGGTTTCTCAGGATTAAAAAAAGCAGATTGTTGCCAGAAGCTGTCAGGAGGAGCAGGGTGACATGCTGAGGAAGGAGGCTAAGAGTTAGGGTTTTTCTAGACCTAGAGATTTTAATGAAAATCAGACTAGTATATGACTTCTTTCATTGTTGCAAGATTTTCTTTTTATCCCTTTTTTTTTTTTTTTTTTTTAAACAAGTAGAATATTTCTTTAAGGCAGTAATTTGATCATCATAATTGCGTCTTCATGGAAGAGAACTGTAGGTTGTAAAGATACATCAAATTAGAAAAGAGATGGTGCCTGAAATAGATGTTGATGGTCTGGACTAACAAGAAGGGAACTGAAAGGGGTTAGTTCAGTGCTCTTACTAATAATGGTCCTTCACGTTTGTTAACAGCTCTGCATGTACTGAAGGTTAGACTGGTGGAAGTCCATCTCCATGGCTTGTCCATGCTGTTTTCAGAGCAATGAGGCAGAGTGTCAGTGGTAACCTCACATCATGGCGACTGTGGGATCAGTGCTGATGTTTCAGAGTCATCTGCAACAGGCAGGAAAGCCTTAGGTGGGACTATACTGTTTTCAATTCAGAGATCTTTCCATAGGTTGTATATCCATTTTGGTCCAGATATAATTACAGTGTCTGAGGCAGAGAGAATGGGATGGGATGGGAGGACAGAGCAGAGTCTCTGGATTGACACAGTGATATTGTGAAACAGATGCAAAAAAGTAGCTATAAATATATCCAGTGGAATGACTGAACCTCTGGACTGACACACCAGTAATCTACCCAGCTCTACCAGGTGATTCATCTGGCTGTGATCAGCTGGGTAACTGTTCTTTGTCTCAACTTTTCACTTGTTGCTGTTGATTGTGTTTACTGCTCCCTCCTTCTCTCCATTGGGAGCATCAGTGGGATGGTACAGTGTGATCAAAATAGGAAAAATGTGCTGAGATCCCATATAGAGTGTCCCTTCCACTGCTTGCACTCTCTGCCTCTTACCTTAGATGTTTAAGGGTTTTGGGGTGGCAGCGGCAAACAAAGGCTGTTTCAGAGTGTTCTGCCTTCCCCAAGGAAAATGAATTCCTTTCCTATACAAGAGATTTATATGGCAAATTAGGTCAGTTTTCATTAAGCTACTGCACAGCAGGACAAATCATAATTTTAAATACATTTCAAATCTAAGTACATGTAAAATACATTCTGATGCAGTACAAATCAAGCCTCTTACAGTTGCTATGTGGACCAGTCAGAGGAACATAATAATCAAGGAATGAGTTAGTTGGGTTTTACTGCTGCTTGTGAAGACTATGTAATTCATTGTTTATGTTTACTTGTAACCAACTATCCTCACTGCTATCTCCTCAGGAGGAGAAAAATTTAAATGCATAAACCAAAATTAGTTTTTCCCTGTCAGTCCCTCTGAGGCACTGTTTTTATTGTAAAAATCTGCATGACCCTTTGTTCTCAGAGGAGATGAAATGAGTAAAAATTTATACCCAAATTTATTCCCAAAATTTTCCAAAGTCAGCCCTAAAAATGAAGCTGTCTGCTATGCAACTAACCAACCAATTGTTTGTCTATTCACAGATTTTTTTTTCTGTCTTCATGTTTCACAAATAACAAACTTCTCTTCCTGGCTGTGTCTTTTTTGAGTCTCTTTTTTTGATCATGAAAATTTAGTTTCATGGCAGACTTCTTAATCTCATGGGCACCAGAGCCCTCTGCCAAGGTTTATGCAGATTTAAAGCCTGGATTAATCTGGCCCAGTATTTATAAAATGTTCTGAACTATAGAAGCACTATAAAAGTACTGTATTTTATTACTGAGCCCATGGAAGTGTCCCCCCTGCTAACTCAGCACACATTTAAGCTGCTGTTCCTGGAGGTGAAGTGCAGTGACAGAAACAACCAAATCCATGGCTTGTCTTTTGAGATTATATCTCTCTCTCTTTTCCTTCTTCCTGTCTCCTTTTTTTATTCTCCTTCCATGATTTCTGTAAGAAGCTGAATAGGAGGGATGGAGACACACCTTCAAAGATTCCACCTCCCGAGACTGTTCTTTCAAAGACTTTGGCATAGTCTTCCTGCTTTTTACTGCCACAGGACTGCCCAGTTCCCTCATGCTGTTTCTAAAAGCTGGCAGATTCTGCAGAAACCTTTTGGAAAAAAAAAAAAATCTTGATGCAGGGGGAGGCTGCTTTCAAACTCTGGTCTGCAGCTGGCACTCAGTGGGGGGAGAAGCCAGCCTCCAAATCCAGGCCATCCCAGCAATTTGATAAAAATCTCTAGCACAACTCAGGGAACGCAGGCCTATGCTGACTGGATTTGCAGAGTTTCTTGGGGGCTGCTTCCAAAAAGGTTTCTATGTTCTACTGCTACAGCACAGGTTCAGTTGTCATGTGTTCCCCTTCTATGTTAGCCACAAGAAGACGAAGCTCAAAATCCAGATGTGTGCTTGTGTACTGATTGCAGTATATTTACACCTGTACATGAAGAAATTAACTGATACATCTGATAGCAGTGGACTCAGAATCAGGTCTCATTTTCGTACTTGGGAGTGTGGCTATCTAAAATGGAGTCAGTGAACTTTCCCCAGCACCATTCAGAAGGCATTATGGGTCCATTTATTTTTACTTCCCTCCCCCCATTATTTGATAGTTCTTTTAAGACTTGTGAGTTTTACTTGGTTCCTTTTGATCAGAAGGAAAAGGTACTGTAGGAACTGAGACGCTGCAGTGACTCTGGCTTTGAACTCACCAGGTCTAAAAGCCTGCAAGAACATTTTCTCTTTCAGCTTTCCAGCGGGCTCCTAGAGCTGCCTGATAAAGGGGTATGGTAAATTGTCCTGAAGGACAGCTGGAAAGCTAGGCGCTACAGCCTGAACTCACAATGGAATTGAGAGATATATATTTAGTTTAATCATATTAAAATTTAAATGTTAGACTTGAGAGTAGGTTTTTTTAAAATAAAATTCAAGTCATTAAAAAAAAGTTTTCTGTTCCATTCCCTTGAGCTTGCGGGGTCCTGAGCTCCTGAAAATGCTGCGGCTCCATCTAGTGGCACTGCGATCCCCTGTCAGGGGGAGGAAAACCTTTAGAAACACTGAGGAGCAACGAGGAAAATATTAGGATTTAAATTCTGCATTTTCAGTAAAATTCTCTAAGATTTCCTATCGGTTATCAAGTCAGAGTCTCACACTGTCTGGAATGAAACAATATTTAAATTGCTGGTTTAGAGAGATTAGTAAATGAAAGTTAATCCAGTCTATTTCTCCTCAGCATTTTTCTGAATAATCACTGACTTACATATACATATTACTATTTCAAATAGAAGAAAACTGTACTATGACTATAGGTATATATATCTATATATATCTATATCTATATATATCTCCATGTAGTACTTGTAAAAGTAACTTTGATCTGAATTTTTTAAATGCTTGGCAAACATTTATTAAGCATCAAAACATTCAGATTTGTTTGTTCTATACACTCATCAGTCATCTGTCCATCCACACATCCACTGTGCATGGAGATTTTGCACGTTTATAGACACAATAGAACTTATTTTGCTCTCAATTATGTTATAACTTTATTTCAGTGTAGCTACTCAGCTCTTACTGGCCTGACATGAAAATTTGTGTCTTGTGTATCTGTATATAGAGCATGTACATACTCACAAAGTGTGATGAACATATGTTGTAATATGATCCTAATGTAAATAGGTTTGTTCTTTGGGGTTCTCACCTCATTCAGATGGGAATTGACATTCAGTATTTTACACCATTACAACCGTGTTTAGTTTTTCAACACATCTTGCTCCCATCTTTGATCAAAAAAAACCAAAAAAAACCCACCACAAACAAAACAAACTCAAAAAACCCGACCATTCTAGATCTGATTTGCTCAGCTGCTGTCTGAGCCACAAAACCTAGATTCCATCTTGTGTCCTAAACTCGACTCCCATGCTGATTGTACAAATCTGTTGAATTCAATAAATGTATTTAGCCTTATTAAGATTCAGGAAAGCAAATATTATCCTCCAGTGATGCAGCAGATAACAGGAGTTAATAACAAGTATGTGATAAAGATCACAGGATTCCCTGTAAACAAGATGCTGCATTGCACAGAGAGCATCTTGTCTGCATATGTTTCATAAGTAACTAGGCATCCTCATGGGCTTCTTTAGTTATTTTAGAAACTTGTGTAAACAGTATTATCTACTTAATGCCCCAAATGATATAATAATTGATATGGAAATGGGGCAAAGCTCAATAGATCGTAATGCAACTCTCCATGGACTCTTGGAGATGATCTGCCCAGATTTTATTTAAATTTTCTACTAGCTTGTGTGTAGCCTGTGGTTTGTTAGATGTTTTAGGCAGATATTGGTTGGACAGTATTTTTTTTTTTTTACCTTTTTTCCTGGAAAAATTTAAATGTGAACTTATACTTGGATTGTTATCTGTTGTAGGTATACTTCAGAGGTCTCAATGACAATTGGAAAAATAAGATCATAGTACAAATCTCTGATGTATTGTGTGCTGTTGTTGAGAAAAATGGATAATAACAGATTGCTAATGTATATGGTACTCTAGTGGTTGTGTGATTCTTCTTGTTTAGAGTACAAAAGCACTGGAAAGGAATTCCAGAGTTGTAAGAAATTCTTAAAACTGGAAAAATGTATTTGAACATATTTTTCTGTTCCTTCTTGTGAAAAATGATACTGAAGTCTGGAGATTTTTTTGGTGTAACCAAAGACTTTTTTCTTTGCAATTTTTGTAAAGTATTTCTGTTAAAATATTTGTGCTATTTAACCACTTATTAGTTCTTCAAATACATTAATTAGTCAGACTTACTCCACTCTTTTCTCTTCCATAGTCTTATCACGCAGTTTTCTCAGGTATATGATACCAAGCAAAAATGAAGCTGTGTTGTGGCTGTTCATGCAAGATGTAATTAAGAACGTGCAGCTGTGACATGTCTGCTTTGTGAATCTGTGATGCAAGTTGTGCTTCAGTATTTCTCCAGGCAGTCAGTGTGGTCTCCAGACCACTGTATTAGACTTTGGTAAAAATCACTTCTCTTACTTGTACCACAATTCCCCCAGCTGTAAAATGGGGAAAATGATACTTTGGAATGTACGGCTAAAATATAAGTAAACCATAGTTTTATAGGAGAGGACAAAGCCATATTGGTATTCAAAAGAAACCTGAGATTTGATTAGACTTGATCAAGGTCACTCACTGGGCTTGTGACATTGCCAAGACCAGAGCTTGGGTCTCCAGACATTCTGTCTGTCGACTCCAGCTGCCTTCTAGGTACAGAGAATGGCTGATGAAGGTTAATAATGCAAACAGGAGAAATGCCAGAAACTGCTTATTTTCATTTATTTTATTAAACCAAAGAAACATTTTGTAAAGAGCACACATTGTTTTGGGAGATAGAAAATGGATGAAATGGATTTATTTATAAAACAGGCTTTTATCACTCAAATACTACACAGTACCGAAGAGTGGAAGTAAAATGGCTGTCTGGAAGCAGGAACCATCTGCTTTGGTAATTTATGTTATGTTCTTGCATATGTGGTAGTGCCAGGGTTTTTTGTTTCCAAAACAGCTTCACTGATGCAGTGCTATTCACTGTTGCTGGCCCAGCACCTGGAGGGCTGGGATGTGTACTCTGGGGACAGCATGTGAACCCCATGGAGAGAGCACAAGAGTTTCAGACATTGTTTCTCCAATGGCTTCTCAACAAGAGTTAAGAAAGGGCTATAGATAAGCAAGACAGGTAGATGTGGATGGAAATGTTAGCAATTTCTTTTTTGAGCCCTTCTTAAAACAATATTCAGAGGAAAACTAAGATGTGGTGGCAGGTGTAGAGCACCCATTTCATTCTTATACATCTTATGAAACAGCCAGGACAATACAGCAATGCTACTGTACTGCTGCACTGAGCAAAAGTGATGGGGAAAGATACTAACCTCTGACTGCCTGCAGGAAATCTGTCCTACCAGGACACACGCTGTTAACTGTTGAAGGCAAAGTTGCAAGTACAGGCAGAGGGAACCTGGTCCTTTCAGGCTGTCCCTACCAGTGAGAGATAACTGGGTCAGCATGGGAGCTGGAATACCATTACCCTTTAGTTTAGTAACATGTAACTGCTGAATACTCACTTTGCTGTAGAAATCAAGTAAAAAAGAATATGCAGAAGTTTACTTTTGAAATGTGAGTAAAAGGAAGCAGAATTCTTTTGGCAGGTTCAACCACTCTCTGAGAGAATATAGCTAAGAGATCGGAATTGGCTGATTGCCTGTGGAGCTGATCAGCCAGGATGGTCTCAGTACAGCACACCGTGAAATATAGATAATTTTTTAACTTCTCTAGTTTATAGGAAAAGTAGCACCTGGTTTTAAAGTAAGACTACACTGGTAAGAAACTACGCAATCCACAATAAGCACACAGGTTTGGCAACTTAGTGCCTCTAAGTTCTCTTTCAGTTCAAGATAAATAAAACAGGCTTGTCTAAATCAAAATTGCCTCTATCCCAATGCACATTTCCGAGTTAAATGCTAGAGTTAACTTATTTGGTCAGGTTTCAAAGGTTTCTTGATCTATGGGTACTGAAAACCTGAATGAGGAAACCTTATGGGGAAGTAGGGAGTGAGGAAATAAAGGCAAGGTTAAGTTCCTTGTGCAAAGTTCAGACCAAGTCTGTGGCAGAGCTCCAGATGAATTGCAGACTCTGTGGACCCCCGTTTGACACCATATCCATTCTAGGTTTTTCTTTCCAAGGATTTTCAATGCAATCTCTGAAGAGATTCATAAATCCAAAGGTCACAGGCTTTGCATTTGTAGGAAGGAAATGCATACCTGATTTGCTTGGGGGAGCTTGAATTGTGGGGGAGATTTTAATTTTGTTGTATTCTAGTAATGAAATCACAAAGCCATTTTATGAACATTACCCTTGACCCTTTGAAGTGGTTTGACTGGAAGTCTCAATGCAGCAGAAATTGAAATCAGCCCTTTGAGTGAGACAGATGATATGTTCTTACTGGGTAGCTCTGAAGATGTTGTGGCCAACTAATTGCCACAGCTGAAAACAGTCTCCATTAAGGAAGTTCAGTGTGGGGGAATTACCCAACAGTGTTCTTTCTTCACACTCTTCCTGTATTTATTTAGTTCATCTTCCCCCATAATACAAGGAGACTGACCTTCACCTTCTGTTGGACAAGGACAATGAGAACTTTTCTAGGATCATTTTGCTGATAAAATTCTACTAGTACATTGTATGGAAAAGAAGATATTTGTCTTACACCATTAAAGCCATTGGGGTTTTTTTGCACTGTTTATTTTAGTGTCTTTTCAATTATATACATTTTTCTTTTAGCCAAATTGCATCTCAAAACATGCCAGCAGAAAGTGGTCAGCTTTGGATCAGTTATTCCTTCCAAGATGGAAAGTTATAACATTACCACAAGTAGAGGTTAAAAATGAAATCTTTCTGATGTGCTGCCTTTCCTGGTAATTGCCTTTGTCAGGCAGCATATCCTTATGGACCCTCTAATCCTGTGATCAGCTGTAAGGTGAGGGACTGTGGATGCAATCAGAGACTCATGTACCAACCCATGGGAACCTGAGCAGAATCCAAGGGAGCTGTGCCCAGGGCACTGCACGCAATGATGGGAGGGAGCAAAAGGGAGGAAATGATTTTTTTACTGTTCTTTTGGTCTTTCATCACCAACTTCTGTGGAGTTAGAGCAGCGTGAAGGCCATGACTCCTTCCTACCTTAACTTGAAACTGCCTCAGTGTGATGCAGACCCCAGACATGCTTTCTTCTTTATTGCTTTGATACTAATTCAGACATTCTCTAAGAAGGTGTTACCTTTGATTCATTTAAACTGTCCTGCAATGTGATACGTTATGAGAAGATTAGTCCCTAAGAACCTTAATTAATTACTCTTAATTCTATTATTTCTGGTATAACTAGAAAAAAAACCAATTGCCAAATAACAAATAATCCATGTATTTTGAGTTTAATGTCTAGCTGTTAATAGCTACTTAAAATATTAACATTCTACCCCAGACACTCCTATTATTCTGTATTTTTTTCAAGACATCCTTCTTGTAACAATACACAGCAAAGTTTTTCAGTCTCAGTGCATTCCCAATTAGCTGATTCTTTCATGTGTCTAGAAGGTAAGTTAATACAGTTATTCCTAATTTATTGACAGGGTCATTGTGGTGCATGTAGTATCTGTAACTGGAGTCCAGGCCTGAAAGTACTTAGTGGACTGTGTTCAGCAGAGAATAATGACCCATGCTAGTTACTGAAATTAATTACCATACTTATGAGAATTAATTTACTGGATTGTTAAAATAAGTGTATGGGAGAGATCATACAGTTGAGGGAAATTACCAAAGAGGTTAAATAGAGACTTTTTCACCTCTTAGCAAGCTTTCCCAGGAGTGTGAGGGCCAAAACAAGCTTAGTATTTTATAGGTGGGTTGGATCCCTGAAAAAATTAGGTATAATATTGCAGTGCCACCAAGATGATGCTTCCATGGTACATCAGGCTTTATAGCTAAGGCAAGGCCCAATTTATATAAACCTCTGAAAGGAAAGAGAGAAGCACGGACCGTCTGTTAACCATATCTCACAGCTCAATAATCAGAATTAAATGCTAGTATTATAATAGCCAGATGTTCTCCCCAACAGCACCCTCCTGTAGTTCCTTTCCATTATGAATGTAGCACACGTGGTTTGAATTTTCTACCCCAGTCAAAGCTGTGCTTAAAGATCACCCCAAACAAGAATGTACCTTCAATGCAAGTCATAAAACTCTGCTAGTTACAGAAGGGAAATGAGGAATATTCCCTCATCTCTGATGGAATGATCATTGCTTGTATTTTTCGCTCTTACCCAAGTTGGTTGTAAACCTTCCCCCCCACATTCTCCTGCCCACAACAGCTGAATTCAGCAGGAACAGGATCAATCCCATCATTCTCAAACACAGCAAAGTGCTGTTTGACCAGGCCTGAGCTGGAGGATGAAAAAAACTACATTCAGTGTCTGAAGATGCATCCTTGAAATTGCATCAACTGAGAAGGTATTTTTGTTCTTGAAAGGAAATCGTTTCCACATGAGCAAGAAATACTTCTGATTCTGCAGAGTCTTAAGTGCTTTATTCATTGTAATTTCTTACTCTGACTTTTCACTGAAAATAAGCTACATTCAAAATAAGCAAAACATAAATGATTATTTTCCTTCAAATTTCTTTCAAAAATCCTTAAGGTGTTCCCTAGGTGCTCCTCATATCTGCAGAGAAAATGTAATATTTTCCAACATAGATGCTAATGTCCCTTTTGAACATGGAAGATATTTAATTTAATTTTTTTTTCATTAATACAGTGCTATGTCTGCCAAACTGGAAATTTTCAGTTCTTACTCCTTCAGGAGTTTGCTCTTTCATGAAATGTTTTTATTTGTTCATTGTACATACTCCCGAACTGCAAGTTCTTTCAGGGTAAAAACCCGTATGGGATCCTTCTTTGTCTTCCATTCTTCCAGTTTTTCTTGCAAAGACAGAAAATCCTTGCCAAGTTCATAGGCCAGAGTGATCATTGTTTCTAACAATGGGATATAATACCTGTGGCTGGAATGCACACGAAGGCGTGATAGAGCTTTTTCTCCATATTCAAAGGCACTTGCTGGGTTTTCCAGGTCCTTGTGGCACACCACGATAGCACAGAGAGTAGGGACAATTGAGACAGGGTTGCCTCTTGTCAGCCTTTCCTGCAGACCAATGACTTCCAAAAGGATTTCCAAAGCTTTGGTGTACTGGCCACCCCTCAAGCAACCATACGCTTCCTGAAGCTCTGGCCTTGTTAGAAAGTCAATAAATTTTTTTGATCTTCGGATACATTTCATAGAATACAGAAGTCTCAGGTAGTCCTTGAAGGCTAATTTTCTCTCATTGATTATTTCTTCTGTGAAGTTCCCCGTTAGGGCTTTTTTGGGAAAGGTCACATCTTCCATTTCTTCACTAAATTCCTCCAGCAGATTTCTGTGCAGTTTCTCAAAATCTGAATAACGCCGTTCAATTACAGACTTGTTGCTGTCAAAACTCCCTGTTTGCAGAATGATGATTTTATACGTCTAAACAAAGTCAAACAGAAAAATAAGCATGAGAAGGACCATTCTAGCCCTATTGCAGTCAGATTTTTTCTGTTACTGCTTTGAAAAGATATTGTGCCTGTATATTCCTCCAGCTAAAACCTTCCTGCACCAATTTTATGTATGTGATCTTGTATACTCCTATGGTTTACAGCAGTGCTGCTAAATCACATGCTGTCTGGGATTATGGTGCATGCTCAGCATAGGCCTGAAAAATCTGCAACCATCAAATTAATAATTCCCACCTCCTGCTGTTCTGTACTTTTGTCACCAGACTTAGCCTTAGCATGAAAATAAGTTGTAGATAGTGCACTAACAGATTCCATCCTGCAAGGTGCTGGGAAAGGCAAACTGACAGGAGACTGAGGCACATAAAAACACTTAGAAAGCATTTCTGTAGCTGTACTTTGTTTGTAACAGCCATGGCTGCTGCAATCAATCATCTTCAGCAAACTGAATGGATTTCCCAGACTTAATATTGAATGTAATCTATTTTACATTGGTCATAATATTCAGAAATGTTGTTTGTAAGAGATATTACTAGGGATCTGGGGGTGTTATTAATCCTGCGAAAGAAGAGGGAGTGTTTGGCAATATATTTGGTATGTGCAAAAATAAGATGGAGAAACTCCAAAGCCTTTCCCCCCCCTCTAAATCACTGCCCTCTATTCAAACTTACTTGGCACGTAAATAATACAAAAAAAATTTGACATTTCTACAACAATCTGTTTGCTATCTAAATTCCTTCGCTAACAGCTAACAGCAATGCTGGCCCACAGTAACTCAAGGGTATGTCTTCCTCAGCTCTTCACTAGCCTCAAAATGGTTATAATAAATGTGACATTAGGAAAATAGCTGCAAAACAAAATCGTGTGTTATGTGTTGTACAAATAGATTCTCTTCTGGATCTGATCAAAGCACAGTGATGCTGAGGAAGGGCCAAATCCTTAATGTGCATAAACCAGTGAAGCTCCACGGAGGCCACCACACATCAGCTAAGGACACAGACTATTGGCCTTTTAGATAACCATAATTATATTCAACTTCATCCTATTCACACTGATTTATTACAGGGGCTGGACAGGTTTGACTCATGCCAGTTGTTTTCTTTGCTGCTGTTGAAGGGTGCAAACCAGTGCTCATTCCAGTGTCTGTCTGATTCTCTTCCTTGTTTTTCCTTAAAGAGAAATTCTCTCTTTTAATCTTCATAAATGATCTTTATAGGCGCCTCTTGAAAGGTTTCTAAATTTGAGCTGACTTCTCTGATCTCTTTTCATTTGTAAGCACTGTGACATTTTCCCATACTTTGTCCTGCTCCCTGCTGAAAAGTGTATTTATGCCTGATGCATTCTAAAGTAATCATAAGAGCAATTTTTTTTAAGTTGTCATTTTATCAAGGGCAGCTAAGTGAATAATTTACAAGTACTTGCTTTTTTTTTATTTGAGGAGTGTGCATGAAAAAGGCAAGAAATACCATTTAATTTGACTGTCATTCAAATTGACTCAATTTTTTTATAATGTAAATCTTTCTGCCTAGGCATGTAACTTATAACTGAGTTTAACTAATTGCACATAAGCTGAGTGATACTCTTGTTCTCATACAGTTCTACTAAAATAATTTTGAACTATTCAGCAAGCTGGATACTGCTGAGTGTATGCAATAACAGCAGCAACAAGTAGGTTGGTATAGCACGAACTAAGTAGGTGTGTATAAAATGCAGCAAGATCTGAGGCCAGTCTGCAAAACATTTACCTGCTCCATATTCTACTAAGCTGGATGACCCAGTATCAGCAATGCTAGTATGATTCTTGGCACTTTTCGTCTCAGAGGTTGCAGCAAAGAAGGAAATCATCCCTATCTGAATTTCACAGGAGTGGTGAAAGAGATTCACTCTACATCAGTCTTTCTGAAGGCCAGGAGCAGAATCAGAAATAAAAGACCAGCGTCAGTACTATGAGTGAAGATACAAAAATCCAAACTGCTGTGTTGTTCCTACCCCTCATACTCATGTTTCGTTTTAAAAATATGACAGAAATATGCCACCTAAGGGAGGTCTAGGTAGGGAAGGGGAACAGTCCCAAGTGATCTAGCTGGAGGATGTCTTAGGCTTTTTCAACATCAAAGAATTTTGCACTTGTGCTAAAAGAAACCTCTGATGTGGAAGTTATACAAATGCACTGCAGCTGCTACAGCAGGCTAGCTCAGTGGAAGTGTAACTATAGTGATATTTTTTTACTTTGTGTGAATTTCCTTAATGTTGACAAAACTCCGGGTGTTAGGGATGCTCAAGCTACTAATTTACTTGATATCACTTGTCCACTGATGCAGATTTTGTGAATTGACTGTCAGAGGGTTTTTTTAGAGGCAGATTCCACCAGCTATACCCATACAATCAGTGAGCTTTTACACCATATGATTGTGGATTGCAAAACTTGGCCCTCGGTAAGGCTTTCATGTAGTGAGACATGCTGTGTGCTGTGCAGACCCCTGTAGAGTGAAGAAAAATTAATGATCTTCTTACATATTAATTTCTTAGCTTACCACATATTTAGATAAGTGGTGCTCTACAATTCTGGCTGATGGGATTTCAAAAAGGAGTTTGACTTGTCTGCACTGGCTTTTTTCACTCCTCCAGTATTCCTGAAGCTCCTTAGTGGTCATCGAAGAGTGGGGACTTAGGGTAGCACTGGAATCTAAAAATAATATATTTAGTATTTCAGATTATATCCTTTGCATTTGGAAAAAAAAGCTCTTATGCATTTATTATGAAAGGACAGCATAGATTTTTTTTTTTGTTGCTGTAACAGCAAGAACTAAAGACTGATAAAATACGTGATTTCACTGATAATAATGACAGGTCCAGATGCTTTGAGGAAAGTTATTGGGGTCTAAAATTTTGAAAGACATCAAATCATCTGCAGAATACAAAGTTGTAGAAAAAGTAGTGCCAAGAAGTACTGTATGTCAAGGGTGTAACCTCGGGCACAGTCTGAGCACGGGATTTTGTTCACCATCCCAGAGGCAACACAAAGAAACATCAACTGAGTCTCCTGAGTCAGATGTTTCTCCAGGCTTCTTTGTTGCTCAAAGGAGGAGTTAACACAATGCAGCTGCAAATTCAGACATATTTTCAAATACTGACCCTATTCAAATATGAGGTTTGTGCAGTAATAGGCAAAAGCTGAGAAAACATGAATATCCTAACCTCAAAGCTGGATACCCAGCTCAACTGAAGGAGGAATTTTTGCATCCTCAGTTTCTTTTGTAGCTGATGGCACAGTTCAGCTGCAAATATTTTATATACCTCCTTCCTTTCCCTTCTCTCTCCTCCTACGCTCACATACAGACACACACATACATATGTATACATATGCATATATAAAAATATAGGACAGCTGGTTGAAGAGTTTGCTTACAGGAGATTTGATGTAGCGTTTCAAAAGGGTGATTTCTCTGTCTTTGAAATCTACTGACAACAGTTTTCATCTGGTGGCATATAGGCTAGTAAAGTGGATAAAAGAAGTGGAATATTTGTATTTCCGTGGGCCCACTGTCAAGGCAGTCAGCCAAAGTCAGTCTGCAATGTGTGTTGCATTCTGATGGTGGAGGTGAATGAGCACAAATGAAGGGTAAGAGATCAGCTTGATGCAGAAACAGACTTGTAAAGGCACCATGGTACTCCTACTTTTACATATTCTCAATCAATTTGCCATACAGTCTCAATTATCAGGGCCTTTGGGGCTTGGCTCGATCTCTACAAAGCAAATTTTTTTTAAGAGAGGTGGGTTTTATGACATCCTTGCAGGCTGAAAAATCTTGATGAGATTACATATATTTTGGATTATACATAAAATTTTATTTAATAACAGATGACAGCAATCTTGGGCATAGTAAATGCTCAATGCTGCCTCTTTAAAGGCGTGTGAGAGCCGCCCGTTTGAGATAAGCTTCAGTCTTGGTGTCTTTGCTGATACTGTCAAGCAGTTCAGATTTTGTGATGGACAGAAGTTGCACTCCCGAGATAGGCCACCTGATAATCACTGCTTTCACTCCCGGTGTGTAAATTAAATCTGTAATATATTTTAGGCTCAAACAATTTAAAAGGAAAACTGTGTGCGTGTATAAACACCTGGATGTGCATCTTTTTCACTCTTGCTACATTATTATTACAAGTATAATCAAAGTTTATTTTCAGAGCAGTGTAGCAGTGTAACTTTGAACTACTGTTGCAATTAATGAGAAAAGTTTTTTATATAAAAGATTAATGGCAAAAATAGCTAGATGAAAAACAAAATTAAAAGATAGCATCAACCTTGCAAGTCATCTTTTTCTGGGTTTTCTTTTCTCAGTTGACACGAAATTTCGGCTTTGGGCTGATTTTCTTCTTTATCAGATGGGCTTGTGGTAGAAAATGTGGTAATTCTGCTTGTGGTAGAAAATGTAGTAATTCTGCTTACAGCTTCCAACAGTTCCCTTTCTGCTGTGCAGTGTGAATCTTGGTCCATTGCAAGCTCTCACTGAAAGATTACAAAAGCCATGATATTTCTTAGTACCACGCCTTTAGAGGATCCAGTTTGGTAATTTTTTTATTACTTACTCATTGTGCTCTGTGAACTTGTGTCAGTGAAATTGTAGTTTCATAAAAGCCAAAGTAATAAATAGAAATATCTTCATAGCTACCAGTGCAGAACCATTCCTATTACCATTACTGCTGAAAGTGCTTGGATGTTTTTTCTAGCAGATTAAAACCAAACATGAAAACCATAAGAAGTTGTATTGAATAGGATTAGGTGGGGAAATCAATTCTTACCTATGAGAATTTGGTCATGAACTTCAGTGTGGGCAGATATTTTCCTCCTTGTATTTTGCCCTCAAGCTTGCAAGTATGAGTTCAGATGAGCTAAAATCTTGGAGATAATTAGTATAACTAGCAGCCTGGCTCTCTTACACTGCTAGAATATAGTGTTTTCAAGACTCAAAAACTTGCCATCTGTTCTTAATAACAACCTGTAGGGCAAAATAGAGTGGTATTTAAAATAATAAAATGTTTTTATCATATTTCACAGTTTCAGGTTGCCTCCAGGGACTTGTCTCTGTACTATAGAGAACAATATATAGAACAACCATAGAGGACTATACTACTCTGTACTGTAGAACAAAACAAGTGAATTTGACAATGGCTCAGTGTAACGATAACTGAATTTTCTAATTATTATACAGAAGCATTTTCCCTTTACTTGCCCTCTCACCCTACATACTGTACTGTAGTAGATCTGTATGCCTGTTCTGTTAGGACCACTATTTTGCCATGTACTGAAAAAATACCTAGCACAATATGTTCCTATTACACACACCAGATTGGCCGTTCTGCCACATAAATATTTCCCCAGGATGTTGTTTGTTTTTTAAAAAAAACGACAACCAAACAAACAAACAAACAAAAAAAAAAACCCCAAGCCCAAACCCTACCTGTTACAGCACTGTGTTGTACTAGCAGCTGGATAAGTTCTAAGAACATGCTAACAACTTTGCCAGGGTGCTGTGTGCAGTTAGCTGTCATGAGCAAAGTTTTGCTCACAATTCAGCCAAGAGGTGAAAATCAAATAACGGAACAATGTACTTTTAAAAAGCCCTGCTAAAATAATGCCCCAGCAGTCGTTATTAAATAATGTGAGAGTTTAGGAGAGGGATGTTACTACATATCATTTGGCTTCCAATTGCCAACCACCCACTTATACAATGCAGGATATAGATGTGAGGAAACTCCTTCAGCAGTCCTATTGATTTTTGGCAAGCTGCAAGGCTATAAAAGGAAAAGAAATTACTTTCCCCGCTGGAAATAATGAACAGGCAAACCACTTTCCTCTAACAGAAACCTTTCCTTTGCCTGGCTTGTATAAACAAGTACATAAATGTTGTTATCCTCCTTAATAAAAGCATCATGGAAGCCCTTATTTTCCGACTTCAAACTCAGAATGAAAAGTTCTCACTGTTCTTTGAGTCCTCCTTAAGATCTGCTTTTTCTGCATGAAGAGTAGCCACTTACTTATTGGCTAATTGCTCAGTCTTCTGAAAATCACAACAGTTTATCCCAAGAGCATATGTAGTAGATTAAATGAGGAATCTGAAAATGGCCGAACAAATTTAAATGACAACTTTTTTCTTGGTTGTAAGCTGGGATAACTTTATAAGCAAAATTGTATTTACATTTAAAAAAAATCTTTATTTATGTATAGCTTTACAAACATAACAAATGCATTTATGTGAGTGTATATTTATATATATAAATGCTACTTTAAAACATGATCTACAAGAGAAACACAGCACACCTGTGAACAGAAGAATGCAGAATTGTACATTATGATACACAAATCTTCTGCCGTGAATATATGTGCCTTGAAAACGTACACTTCATATAAACAGTTTCATTTTCACAGCTAAAAACAATTCCAAGCTCTTTTAAGTAAGCTACGATTCATTTTTACATATTAAAAAAATCCGAAACAATACAAACCCCTTGAAACAAATTACACCGCTTCATCTGGAACAGACACTCATCCTGTTCCATTTCAGGGTAAATCCTGCTCCAGCTCCTTCACTTACTTTGAAATAACTAGAAACCAAGGTGCACAGACCACTCACCTGGAACCTGCTGGACTGCTGTTAGTTGAAGCACATGGAGGGTCTGTACAAGGCCACGCAAAGCCTGCTTAGCGTTTTCAGACCGCTCTCTTCTAGCAGGCACTTTCTGTGTCTTACAAAAAGGAAGGAAGAAGTCTTGATTAAATCAGACTTCCTCGTCCCATTGGCTCACTGCTTCAGTGCTGACTGATTACGCATGAGATTTCCTATCTGCCCCGAGCAGCCCTTGTGCTGCCCCCAGCAAGCAGGGCCCGGCACCAGGCAGGTTCAGGAACCCCCGAGTCAGGATTCCACAGGGCTTGGCAGAGGAAAGAGTTCAACAGTAAATGCAATTAACAAAATCAAGGAAAACTTCTCTGCATTGATTTCTGAAGCCAAAAAAACACGCTTAGCAAGAGGAAGATTAGGGAAAAAAAAAGAGCCAAATGTGTAGATGTGCTTATGTGGAAAAATAATGCCCTTTGGGATGTCTTTAAAGTACAGACTTAACATCCAGTTCAGGAAAGAAAATGCAGGTGGCACCACAGCGAACAGCCTTGCTCTGCGTAAACTTGCACTTCTGACAGAAATCCCGATTCCACACAGTGCTTAAACGTGATTAATTTCAAATATCTGCTTAATTAAAGTTCAAATGGGAACATTATTATATCTGGCGTGTCTACTAAACTTATGAGTGTGCCTAAAATTAATCCTATGCTTAATATACGCTTAAATTAGTTGTTGAACTGGGGACAAAGTGAAATAGAATGATGCATTAATCCACATGTCCTTTGGTGCAGATGCTTCCTTTTGCAGTTCACTTCGCTTTGGAAATTTGCTTTAAACCCTCAGGGTAGCTATTTCTGAGGTAAATAATACGGACATTATCTTTTTTTAGTAGTGTAAGTTTCCCCCTTGCCAAAGCTCAGTCACTGAAAAAACCAAGCAATTTTAATGGAGCTCAAATGTGGGAGGCAAACATCCAAAGGACCACATGGATCCTGCCCCACACATTCCTTCAGAGCAAACAATTTACAATAATGTAAAACCAGGGCCATAAACTGGCAGTGCTTCTCTTCTGCTCTATTTGCCACATAAAATAATGCCAGCTCCAACTTGGACTTGGTAAATGTAGAAGTTTTGCCAAAATAGCTGTCAGAATGATGAAAAATCACTCCAGTGCAGCTACAACCACACTGGCAAAAGCCCTAGTGTAGATGCCATTATATTGGCAGAGTCCTTCAGCCACTCTAGCATGTTCCCTGCAGAATATGATTTAAGTTACACCAGAAATCTGTGCTTGCCAATTCAGCTCTAAGGTGTAGCTATACCAGCCAACCCTTTTAAGTGTAGACAAGGCATATGTTTCTGGCTCTACTCTCATTCCTTTAAAGTTAGATTTATGGGTTTGGTTACAATTGTGAGCAAAACCCAAAAGGGATTTCAGTGCATTTTACTCTTGCTGACAGTTCACAGATGTATCTAAACTTTGAATTCTGAATCTGTTAATTTATGTTGCCAAAAAAGCAATGTATTATTTTGTGATGCTTAGTGCTATTGTCCTTCTCTTGTTAAATGCTAAAAGAAAAAAGTACATTTTTCAGTATATTAAGTATGACCTCTACTTTCAATTATTTCAGAATAAGTAAGTCCTAGTCCAATTAACCTGGAAGATTTTAAACAAAAAGAACATGTCCATTAAATGTTCTGTTATAGGGATGGTAAAGGATCCTCATGCACTGGCTCACACAGAGTTTGTATTCTGTGAAAGCACTGGCTTCTTCAGACATAAAGAACACAGTGTTAAAAAGCATCTACCAAGGGATATGGAAAAAGAATGCTCTGCAATAATGTAGGAGTAAGGTAAGGCTAAAATCGTAACACTGCAGCGCATAAAAGGTGGTTGTCATTGAAGTTACGTCCTCCATACCAATTTAAGATGAAATTACTCATTTTAGGAAGAATTACCTGAAAGTTTATGTCCATATTTGGCAACTAGACACCAGATGAGCCAGCAGTGTGATGATGCCATGTTAAGGATGCCTTCCGGTATTGAAAGACCATGTTTGTGCTCTTGGTAGTTAAAAAACCAGAGGAGACTGCTGAAATAGTGTCAAACAATCTGCCTTGATTTATAGCCCATTTTGAGCAGTTCCCATTTTTCCAATCAGATAGATTACACAAACCCAGACAGATACAGTGTTCAGTCATGGACTACAAAGCTGGTATCAGCTTGAAAAATTGGAAGATAAACCAATGTCATCTACGAACTGCAGTTTCCTGGCAGATTTTATTGGTATTTTATTATAGGCATAGCAAGGTCTTATTCTTGTTAAAGAATGTGGCTGTAATAGCCCTATTACAAAATGCTCTTCAGTTTCTGTCCAGTACAGCTTCAGGCAGCCTCATAATCCCTGCTGCTTTTCCATCATAGGCCCCAAACTATGTAACTAAACCTTATTTATTTTACTAAATCATTCATTAGAACTGCAGGTAGTGAGAGAGAGAAAAAAAACCCAACAAACAAACAACAAAAAACAAACACCAAAAACCAGAGGGAAGCAGAAATACCTAATCTATTTATCCAAGTCCCTTTTTATCACATCACTAATATTTAGAAAGTGTTATAATATTGTCTTTGATGCTTCTACAAGAACCTTTCCTCTCTTTTTCTGAAATGCAGCTGGATAAATACCATTTCCATGTTTGAATTTGCAGAAAAAAACTCAGCTGTTTTGCATGAATATTCTGCACTTTTGAGGTGATGCTGTGATAAATGAATACCATACTCCTATCCTGGCACAGCACAAAATTATGTACCATGCTATAATATAATATTTAATTGTATAGTGTTGTGTCATTTGAAAGTGGAATTTGTTTACCATACTTCATTATTACAAAACATGTCTCTCTTAACAAGAGTGTGGTTTAAAGAAATCATTCACTGTTTAATGAAAAATATCTCATGCTGGTGTTACTGACAGGGTTTTCAACATGAAAGAGACGTACCAGGCCCCTTTTACGCTGCCAAAGTCCTGTTATCACTTTACAATGCCTTTATAGTTCTAAAGGAGTATGAAGGAGCTTTAGAGCAAACACCAGTCTTGGCCTGCCTTTCATCTGTGGTGTGTCAGTGACACAGAGCTGTGTGCAAGCCAGTGGGTCAATGGGATATTAACTTGGGTTAAAAGTCACAAGCACTATTCTGTCTGGAGAATGACAGACTTTCTAAATGGGTCATGCTGGTCATTTTTCCTGATGAATTCATAGAGGGTTAAGTACATAATTACATGGAATACAAAATATTTTAAAATATTTGGTTGTGAGTTATTAGGAACACTACATGTATTCATTCCTATCAAGTATTTTGATATTTTCTGCTCATGTTGTGTCTGTCCCCTTTTCCTCTCACATATAATTATGGTGTACTTTGGCTAATACTTATAGTCATGCTCCCCATGTGATTTATCTATACCCAAAATGTAAACATAATGAAATTTGGGATAACAGGGTTTACAGCAGACGTGCCAATGCATGTTGTAGTAGCATAAAAGGCAGCTCTCCAGGTGGAGGGCTGCTGCAGCTGTGTGTAGATAGCCACCTTGAGGATCAGCTGAGCATGGCTGAGGTTACTGGGAGCTCTCCTGTGAAATGAAGAAATGTAAGGAATAAATCTTAGTATATATTCAATATGATTTATTCTTTAAAAATTAAATGAGACTTTGAAATGCAATTCTGCTTGTAAGTGACTGGTGAAATGATTAGTGTGAGCATTTGTTCCACAGTAGATGGAATCTCAGTGTTTCCTCAGGAGTTTCCAATAAACTCCTGCTGGTGTCTGTGTGCTTTCCATCTGACACATACCCAGACCAATAAAACCCTGTGTCCTGCCTTCCCATCTTCCTAGCAAAAACCTTGGCAGTGACACACAGGGCTTCAGAGTTTAGAAACGGGCACTCCAGTCTGATTTTAGGCTACACTGGGTCTGGTTACTGACTGTGTCTCTGGATTCTGGAGAGCTATAGGGAACAAGACTAACTAGAACAGCCTTTAGCTAACGTTGATCTGCGTATGTTACTAAATTACATAAAAAACATGTATTAAAGGAATGTTTCAGATGCTAAGAAACAAGGAAAGTGTTTATTTGTATGTCGATATTAGTGTAACCATTATAGGTACAGGATTATAGACTGCATTTTTCAAAGATGCTTCTTTAAAGTTTTGCATTACAAGAAATGGACTCCCTACAGATATATTTTTTTTTAATGAAATTTAAAGCATCGGTTTAAAATGCCACAGTATTTAACACACCCCCCCCCCATACTAAAAAAAAATTAATTAACAAAATCTTCTCTGAAAATAAATATTGCTTTCTGGAAATGTGTGAATAGTCTGTAAACACAACCGTCCCGCTGAGCAACTCCGTTCTGTCCCAGAGTTCATTCTCTCATTAATTTTTTAAGCAGAGCTCACTATATATAAAAAACAGCGATGCGAAGTGGATGAAACAGCAGCATTCAGACGACAGTCACAATCAAAAGTAGGTCGGTTAGAGAGGAGCTTCATTTGGCCTTTATTAATACAAATATTCAGCAGCATTACTTACATTTCCTGAGTGCAAAGATATTTCAAAACTGGGTACTGGAGCCAGGCCAAGCCTGACATTCACGAACCCGTGAATGCGAGTGAAGCGGCCGCTGCTTCCCCAGCGAGCTCGGAATTACCCTGGCATTAAGGGCTGTGCAGAGGGGAAACCGCACGGCTAAAATCCCTCCCGGCCTCTTCCCCAGCGCACACGGAGAGACAGTTCACTGATTCGGTCGGTAGTTCCGCGTCTGGCGGGGTTTGTGACCGCACTGGGCCCCGAGGGGTAGCGGGGACGAGCCCTCGGGCAGCGGAGCCCCGAGCCAGGTCCAAGTCCGAGTCCAGATCCAGGTCCCTTCCTATGGGACGGGATGGGACGGGATGGGATGGGATGGGACGGGACGGGACGGGATGGGATGGGATGGGATGGGATGGGATGGGATGGGCGGAGCTACCCCGACCCCTCGGGGGCACGGCCATTCCACCCAATCAGCGCCGCTGTAGGCCCCGACATCCCGCCTCCGCTCTCCTCCTGACCAATCAGCGCCCTCCCGCGGGAGTGCCCCGCCCCCCGCCCCCTGCCCTGCCGCTCGTACAACCGCGACGGGCTGGAAACCCCCGAATCCCGCCGTGACTGACGCCGCTGTTCGCCAATAGCGCTGCGGAGCTGCGGCGCCGGCGCGCTGTGATTGGTTGAGAGCGGCGGAGGCGGGCCCGGCGGGGGCAGCAGGGGCGGTTGTGCGGCCGTGGCGGCGATGGGCGAGCGCGGCGCGGGCCGGGCCGGCGCGCCGGGGCCGGGGACAGGACCGGGGACAGGACCGGGCCGGTGCCGCGGGCGGGCGGCGCGTCCAGCCCGGGGCAGGCCGTGAGGAGGTGAGGGGCGAGCGCGGTCGCGGGGCCCTCAGGCAGGGCAGAGCAGAGCAGGGCAGGGGCGGGGCGGCCCCCCCGCCGAAGGCCGCGCTCCGTCCGTGCCCGTGGCCCTGCGGCGCGGGGGGGGCCGTGCCCGGCGGCGGGGCCGGGCCGGGGATGGCGGGGTGGGGGCTCCGCTGCGGGCGGGGCGGTGGAGCCGCGTAGGGCCCGGCCGGGCCTTCCCGCTGCTCGGCGTGAATCCCCGGGCAGCGCAGAAGTGTTTCGGGGCTTTCCTGCCCTGTCCTGCGCGGAACCGCCCGGGGAGGGGAGAGGACGCTCGGAAATGGGGGGAATAATCCCTCTACAAAGCTCGGCCTAGCGCTGTGGCACGCTCGGACGTGTCTTGCCTTGGAACTCTCCGTGAGGGAGCCAGTTTCAGGTTTTTTAATGTGTACTTTGAGCTGCGACTAAATTCCCTTGCTCCAGGTTTTAACCTGCCCTCGAAAGTTATTTTCAGACTGTCGGAAAACATAACTTTGCATCTCAGCTGTTTAAATTCTTTTTCGGTGTTAAAGTTCTCTTAGGATCTGTCCAATTTGTTTTAGCCTCTTCGTTTTGTGCTCTGGATCAGAGCTACGGACGTGTGTTCATGCTGAAACCTGATAGCTGATTCAAACATCTCCATATAGTTCATCCGAGGCTCCTGCAGGGTAGGAACAGAGTTCTTGTATTTCAGAGCAAACTGTTTTTATGATGGGATGTCTCTGTAGTGACAACAGTGACTCATGACAGAAGAATAAAAAAGGAAGTTAGAGAAGCTTTGAAGTTAAATATTTTATTATGGTCTACTTCTGATGATTTTTGAAGTGCTTTTTTTTTTTTCCGAAGTATGTAGTGTTGCTGTCATAACTGTGTTTTGCCTGATTCTCCCCAAAATCCTTTGAGCATGAAAACAATTCGGGTAGTAGGTGGAGTGGAAGAAGGTAGCAGAACAGGCTCAAACACTTAAAATGCCTGTGGTGGGCAAATACTCTTTGGTTTGCACAGTTTTGTAGTTGCTGGTGTGTTGTGCACTGTAATGATGACTTGTTGGTAGGTGTGCTTTGTTTGGTTCCCAGATCAATTCATACAGAGGTCTAATAGTTTATTCTGGCCATAGTCTGATACACGTGGGCTGTTTGCTCAGCAAGGGTTTAACTTGCAGAATAATCAATTCCATGGAAAATGGCTGAAAAAAAATTAAATCCAGCGGTTTATGTAAATATGTTTTTGATATGTTGCCAAAGCTTAACATCCTTTTAACAAGCTTTTCTGTGCTGCTAAAATACTAATTTATCACTTTTATTATTCTAAAAAAAGAGGATTTGGTTTTCAGAGCTGTATTTTTTTGTTGGCAGGGAGCACTGGTGGTAGATAAGTTTTTAAAGAAGGCATTTTTATGTAGGGATAATGAACTTTTTAATACTGGCACTGTATCCAGTGGGTTTAATAACATCTCTGTGGATGAGGGCTTTGAAAGACTGACCATGCACTATATAAAGTTACTGTGATATAATCTAAATGCAGCTGTTAACATGTTTTCACACAGAATTCTTTACTACTAAACACGTGAAGATTGTATGATGTTGCAGCAATGGACCTGCAAGCAGGGTATACTTATTAAAAATAGATATGATAAATAATATTCTAAAATTAACATTTTAAGCTCTTGAACAGACTTCTCTTTTAGTATATTATTTCCATGCATAGTTACTAAAATTAAAATGAATCATTTCTCTAAATAAAATAGGAAAGGTCAGGTTCCCTGTAATGTCAGAGATACTTTTTTGCAGTATATGGGGGTTCAGTAACTTTGTGGAAAGGCTCACAAAAAAAAGAAAGTGAAGTGCATCAGCTTTTGAAAGCTGAGAACATAAAATGAGCTGTGAAGAACAAGACAGGGTCTATTTTCCCCCCCACTGTCTGGAAAAAGTAAGGGGAGAGAACTAGATAGAACTTGGATGAAACTATTTTAACATCTGAGTAGACTTATAAAAACTAATGGTCATTTAATTGTGTTTCCATGTGGTGGGTGAAATCCTGTTGTGTTGTTTATCAGTTTCCATACAAAGCACTGCTATTTCATTCAATACTGACATCACTTTTTTATTAATCACCGACAAACATGAAAGCCCATTTATGTGTATTGAATGAAAATGAAGAAAAATATTTTTTAACTTGAAAATACATTTACGATCTACCAGCATTTCCTTCAGTGAGGTCTGAAACTGTCCAGATTCTGTCCCTCAGATGTTAATGACTTTACAGATGGAAACACATTAAACCCTGTAATTCCTGTGAGCTGCTGCAGCAGCAGTGCCTCAGTGTGATGCTCTGACACCCACATGCCACATCTGTGCAGAGGAGGAGCAGGCTGGAATGGCTGGATGGCACAAGAGCCTCACCAAGGCAGCACAGAAATGTGTGAATTTCTGGTACTGAAAGATGAGACTTTGCATAAATTTCAGGTTGTCTGTGGTTGTTACTACTTTTCTCTGGAGGAAAGAGTTTTCTTAAATACTCTTTCTGTTTAAACAAAGATGATGAAAATAGCTAGAGTACTACTGGATTCCATTGCTTTCCAATAGCTTCTGAAACTGGGATCAAACTGAGTGGGAGAAATAGCAGTAAGTTTTGTGGTATTTGAATGCTATCATAGAAAAGTTGGGGAGGAATAGGGTACCTAGGCACAAGGAAAAGAGATTATTTGCTTTTACTTTATTGAAGTTAAATCCATAAATCATTGAGATTCTCCTTTAACCAAATGCAAACTGGCATCACAAATTGCAAACAGGAAAATTTAAAAAATTATATTTTTAACTTGTATGCTGCCATTTCCAGCCATCTTTGAAGAGTAAATCCTGCTGAGGTACCCTGGGTCTTCCTTCATGTATCCAGTATGGTTGAAACTGTAGCCATATGTGTGTTTGTATTTTACTCTTGTACCTGCTGCCATTCTCAATCAAGTATTTTCAGACTGTTCTTTTTTAGTTTATTGGTTGTGAACTATAAATTTTAGGGTAATGTTAATCTAAGGTGTTTATTTCTAGAGTATTTTACTACCTGAAAGTGACATATTTCTTATTTTTTTCTCAGAACTGCATGTTGCAATGTAGGTGCAATTTGGTTTTCATACATTGTCTGTTACTTACTGGAACTGGCCATTTCTTTATTTAAAGAAATGGCTGTTATAAGTTACTGAAGTTTCCATTTTCTGCTGCTCTATTTCGTCAACACAATTTTCTGCTTCACTAAATCAAAATGTTATGCAGGATGACAGATGCAGTGCACTTTGTCAGAAATAAGTAGTCACTAAGCACGGGAAAGATCTTTATATTGGAAAGCTTCCATAAAATATCATTTGTAAATTTGAGAAGGATTCCTGTTCATGTGAACTTAAGTTTACTTTTTCCACAGCTCCTTTCTTCAAGGAACTAGACAAGGAAAGGAAATAGGCAGTAAGTAGTAGAAATGGATAAATGACTATGTCCATGATCAGCAATATTGTGGCTGTTCTGGGACTATGGTCACTGTCTTGGATTTTCCTGAACTATTACTCTGTAGGAGGAGTTGATCTGGTCACAGATTTAAATCATGTTTTACTTAAGAGTAGCTGTACTTCCCCAATTTAATTTTCTCTTTTTCTTTTATTTTTTTTTTATTCTAGGCTTCCTGCTCTGAACTTGGTTCCTTGCAAAATGAATATCGTGTTGTTTGGCAAAGATTGGACCTTCCAGTAGAATTTGGAAAGACCACTGCATGTAAATCCAGAGCTTATTTTTCTTGGAGACTTCTGTGCAGGTTTTTAAAGTTTTAATCACAATGAATTCGGGTTTATGGAGTCAAGAAAAAGCAAGTTCATCCTACTGGGAGGAGCGGATCTTCTACTTGCTTCTCCAGGAATGCAGCGTCATAGACAAGCAGACCCAAAAGCTCTTGAAGGTGCCCAAAGGTAGCATCGGGCAGTTTTTCCAAGACCGTTCTTCTGTGGGACACTCCAGAAATATTCCTTGTAAAGGCAAGAAACTGCAGATTGGATTAAAGATTCTGGAACAACCTCACGCAATCCTGTTTGTGGATGAGAAGGATGTTATAGAAATAAATGAAAAACTAGCCGAGTTGCTTTTAGCTATTACTAACTGTGAGGAAAGATACAGTCTGTTTAAAAGCAAAAACAGGTTAGCTAAAGGCATCCTAATAGATATTGGCTCCCCTGTTCGAGTACAGCTGAGGTCAGGAGATGACAAATTTCCTGGAGTTGTTCGATTCAGAGGACCTTTAATGCAAGAAAGGTCCCTCACAGGGATATACTTTGGAGTAGAGTTGCTGGTAAGTCTTTTGCCAAGGGGTAGCATCATATTTTTACTTTATAAGACGACCTAAAAGTCTTCAATGTGAAGAGGAAGTAATAATTTATTTTCTAGAAGCATAGTTAACCCTGAAAATTGTTACCTTCAGTCTTTTCATAAGTATTGTTTATTAAGTACCCATGAACATGCCATATCACATCAGCCTTGTATTCTGCATGTTAAATGAAGCTTGATGAGATGCCTGGGCTGGCAGAAAGACTTGAATGTACTCTGACTCCTTCTAGCCCAGAAAAATTTAATTCATAGAAACACAGAATGATTTGTGTTGGAAGAGACCTTAAAGATCATCTTGTTCCAACTCCTGCCACGGGCAAGGACACCTTCCATTAGACCATGTTGCTCAGAGCCCTATCCAGTCTGGCCTTGAACACTTTCAGGGAGGGACCATCTACAACTTCTCTGGACAGAATTATTTATATTCCCATTGTGGTGCATATGTGACTTTCAGATTTCTGTTGAGTACTTTGTTTTTCCCCCAACGTGTCAGGATATGGTCCAGAAATGCAGGCTTGAATTTTAGGGCTGCTGTTTTTTTGGATCCCTAAAAGTCAAATGGCAACTAGTTAAGATAGAGAATGTAGCTGTTGTGTGCAAAATTAATGCCAGCCACAAACTTTTGAAGGATTAGGTTCAGGAGAGTGCTGCTCTTGTATTAGAAGTATATTTTTCAAAGTACTCTTTAAACTTTTCCCAAAGTTTGCAATTCCCACTGAGAACCTCAGGGAATATCAGGCCTAAGTGCTTCTGAAAATCATCTCTCTATTTGGCATATAAGTGGAATTTTTGAATGCTTAGCATTATGTCTAGTGTGAAGTAGTCTTGTCTTGATATGGCAAAAATTTGATGATGGAAGCAAGATTTGCACCTGAAGAAAACATGTAAAGCCAAGTAAAAAGGCTTCTGCCTGCAGCTACTCTCTAATCTAATGACATCTCGTTCTATATTCCCCTAAGATAGACAGTGTTTGTATTTGTCACAAATTCTGACAATAGAATTCTCACAATATAAAGACAGTTCACCAGGCAAATTCTTAGCAAGATTTGTCCAAAACACTGGATTATGTTACTGCTTTTTTAGTAGTCTGCTTTTGCACAAAATACACTTGTTTTTTTCTCTTTTCTTTTTCCCCCTCCTCTTCCTCCTCCGACACCCAGGAAGAAGGTCGTGGTCAGGGCTTTACTGATGGGCAGTACCAAGGCAAGCAGCTTTTCAGATGCGATGAGGACTGTGGGGTTTTTGTTGCTTTGGACAAACTGGAGCTGGTGGAAGATGATGACAATGAACTGGAAAGTGACTATGCAGCTCCAGTTGACGCAATGCAGGTAGAACTTCCTCCTCTGGAGATCAACTCCAGGGTTTCTCTGAAGATAGGAGAGAGTATAGAGTATGGGACAGTTATATTCTGTGATGTCTTACCAGGAAACGAAAGTTTAGGATACGTTGTTGGAGTGGACATGGTAAGAAAATAATCTGACTTTAATAACTTCTGCATGTGTGTTAGCTAGTAAATGACATGCAATTAGAAGAAGAAACATTATCCCACAAGCTACTTCAGCGGAGGCTGACCTAAAATGGGAAATAAACACTTGTGTTCAAAGATGCCCCTTGGTGGTAATTGTTTCTTGGCATCAGGTAAATGATATCCTATTTGATGCTAAAGAGTTCAGGAGAAATACTCTGGTTATTCTGAGGAGCCTCCACTGAGCTACTTGCCATGTTAGGTGTCAGTCTTGAAGTCATAGAGCTGAGTGTTTGTCTTGTGAGACTGGCTTTGTTCTGCCTGTTAAAAAAGTAGTCTGGATGTGTTTTTCTTTTGTTAGCTGTTTTTAAAAGCTTTTTTTCATGTTACTGTTTTTTTTGCTTGACTTTGTTCTACCTTAAAAGTATTGAGTTTCAAGTACAAAGCTTGATTTTTCAAGAAAATGTGAAGCTTGTAATTAAAAAATATTTCTAGCAACTTGAATTTTTTAAAGTGGACAGCTTTCAAATTTTTGGTAGTTCAAGATTATGTTTTGTTTTTGTAGAACAGATGCTTCCATTTTCTTGGTTGCAGTAGCTGTTCCCTAACAGTGCACTGAAGTTGTTCTAATTTGTTTATCCATAATAGTTTTTAGTAGAGGAATGCCTTTTAAAGTAGGAAATATTTCTCAAAAGAGCAGGTTTTAAGTTTGCTTTTGCGTTTAAAGACTGTCATGTTTGAGTGCTCTAAATATAAAATTTGTTACAGGGAAAAGTAGACATTGTCAAACCTTTCATTTTCCTACTTTTTATATTCCTAAAGACATATGTGTGCATTCTGCATGATATAAATCTTCTCTTGGGATACATGTAACATGTTTTTCTATTTTTAGGATAATCCGATTGGAAACTGGGATGGAAGATATAATGGAATACAGCTGTGCAGTTTTGCAAGTGTTGAAAGTACACTTCTTTTGCATATCAATGATGTTATTCCAGGTATGCCCAGCTTTCTTAACCAGAAGGCAGACTTTGATAATATCTCCACCTAGGCATAGCTATATGATTAAAGCAATACTGCAAAGTTAGTATCCTAAATTCACTTGAATTAGTTTAACCTTCAGTGTTATAATTCTCTTCAGTTTTCCCCTCCTTGGCATTATGGTCTCACTAGTAGAAAAGCTTTAATATTGAACAAAATTCCTGTCAAATAGTATAGTGTTTACAATACTGTGGAGTTGTGTAATATTAGTGAAAGAATATGTGAGTGTCTGTAGCAGGAATCTTTTGTAAAGACTGTTGTTAACTTTACTCCAGGAGTTTCAATACCTTGGATCAGAAAGCTGTTCTTTCTGTACTGGAAAGGTATTGATAGTATTATGTGTGCAGTCTATGGGTAAATAGTTTAAAATGCGTAGCAAGACTGTGGAAAAATTCACGGCAGTAATTCATGAATAGTGTTAACTTGTAACAACTACAGTCCCCTCATCCCTTTTCAGAAGAAAGCAAAGTTTATGATTAACTTTTGCTTGGGCTCTGTCTGTAGACAGGTGCTAATGAGTGTGTAGTCTGTAACTGTTGCCCTTGCTCTTCAATTTATGTTCATCTCCTAGTAGCTGGTTTAGTTGTGTGATTTTTGCATGAATTTTCCTCTCTTCTCTGGAGAATTCATAGGGACTCCATTTTTGGGAGAAGAGCATTTATTGTAAGTGTGTTGGTAGAAAATAAAGTTTAGAATTTCATGTGTCTGTTTCCTGTAAGTGGAAATATGCACATACACTGAAGTGTTCATGAAGTAATGGCAGACTTCAGAGCAAAGTAATTGCTGATGTGATAGAAGCAAATCCTGTACACATAAAATGTTGGTTATGTGCCAAGCAAGGTTTTACTCCACTCAGTTTTAAAACTTATGATGACAGACCTTTGTTCAGTTGCCTTTGGAGTTGAACTTCTCTGTAACACAGTGAAAATGTAGCAAAGGGGAGCTAATACTCTCTTCATATATCGTGTCTCAGAGACTGTGTCACAGGACAGGAGACCTCCCAAGCTTGCCTATACCTCAAGAGGTGACAAAAGTGTGTTCAATCACAGTAAGCCAAAGGCTACAGGTATGTATGGGAAGGGATTTTCTTTACTTATGTAAGAATTGCAAATTCTTATAGCTTGGGGAAGAGTAATGTCTTTTCTGGCATTGGATGCTGACAGAGTAACTGTGCTTATATGTTGGCAGGAGTTATAGCTGTGTGCCATTGGATCAGAAATCTATTTGCCTACTGTGAAATTTTAGCGCTTTAAAAACAAAAAATTACCTGCTGTACTACCTGCTGTACACTGTATCACAAATATTTTCTTATATCCATAATTTATAGTCATGAAAAATTTGCACTTGGGAGGTATTTTGCCTTCTTTGCAGGTTGGGGACTTGAAATTCCAACTTGGAGGATTATGTTGGTTTGGTGTAGATTTGTAAGCTGTGTTAGGCTTGATGGGAGAGTTTTTTGCTTTGTGCAAAGGCAGTTGGGTCTTTCTGAAAGTGTAATAACAAATTTATACTATGAAATAAGAGTGTAGGTAACATTTCTAATTAGAGAATAATCTATTCATTAAAGTATGTTGTTTTCCAGGATCTACCTCTGAACCTGGAAATAGAAGCAGATCTGAAGTCTTCTACACATTAAATGGCTCATCAGTTGACTCTCAGCCTCAAACAAAAACAAAACCCCCATGGTATATTGATGAAGGTAAAGAGAGATGCCTTCATGTAGGCATATACTTTATTTAAAAAAAACACAGAACAAAACTAGAGTGTATTATGTTCTTCAAATATAACAAATACGAGACTAAATGTAAAACAGTTGGACTATATTGTCTTAGTGGAAGACATACTATATCATAAAAAGCATCTTGAACCCCCTATGAAAGTGTTCTCTGCCTTAATGTGACCTGTGGTTTTATTCTGCATGTAGGAGATTACATTCTTGGCAATGTATGTGCAGCTCTGTGGGAATGTGTATGTCTTGCAGGCAAAATAAAAGCTGAGGCTTGATGGAAGACATGAAGATATTCCTTATAGCCAAGTATATAGAGTAATTGTATTTTGCCTGTCTTTGTAGCTAATGTTACAGATCTAAGGGAACTATTCTGCCATGCCAGCTAATCAGTCTGGAAGTGGGGAGGGTGAAATAATCTAAGTATACATGTTTTTTCAGTATTTTTTAAAAGTTATTTCTGTAAAATCTCTTTATGACTTTTTAGAAGTATGAGTGCACATGCCTAAAGGATCAGTATCTTGATTTGCTTCCAGACCTTTTTTTTTTTTTTTTTTTTGCTCATAAACTTTAGAAAAGTGTAGCTGGCTAGCATAGTGACTGAAGGGGTAAAGACTAAACTAGTAATGTTAATTTACAATGGAAACTATTGCAGCAGTAGTCCCTGAATTCCATGAACCTTAAAAGTGTCTCCTCAGTTAGTTCTGTTTCTCCAGTGTTGCCAAGTGACAAATGTCTTCCTAAATGTCCCTCCCCAGCTCTTAGTGCTTCCTGTACAGTCACCTGTTAAATCAGATGTGGTTGCACTTCATTGGTTTGAGAACCAAGTCTTTCCTTTTTTATGATGGGGGAAAAAAACCCCAACACTTACTAACATCTTGGTTTTGATTTTAACAGCTACTGAAGACCCTGCAAAATCACTTACTGATTCATCTCCTGGATTTGGGCATTCTTCACCACCACTGCAGCCACCTTTAACAAACTCTGTGTCTACAGAAAACAGATTTCACTCCCTCCCTTTTAGCTTGACAAAAGCAACAAGTACAAATGGTACTATGGGACACAGTCCTCTCTCTTTATCTGTCCAATCAGTCATGGGTGATGTGAATACTTCAGCTAACCAGGACAGTCCATCAGCTGCAAGCCCAGTTGGGAACTCACATGGTCTTGAAGCAGGTTCCTTGGCTGAAGTTAAAGAAAATCCTCCTTTCTATGGAGTAATCCGCTGGATTGGCCAGCCCCCTGGAGTAAATGAAGTATTGGCTGGACTGGAACTGGTAAATATAAATTGTAGTTCATATTAGTGTTAATTACTAGTTTTGTTTCTCAGAGCTGGTCCCTGGATATGTTGCAAAAGCAGCCAGTCTGGGGGGATTTGCCCAAACAGGTTTCCATGTGATGTCCTTGGAGCTAAATTCTTCCACGAGCTCTGACTTTTGGGGCTGTCCCAGACCTTACCCTGTTAAGAGGCTCTGAGATGTGTTTGTGTTACAAAGGGTAATTGAATTTGTGGGACTGATCACTTCTTTGCTTTAGTGTCCTTTGCTTATATTATTGAGATTGTAATTGAAAAAAGCTGACCATATTTAAAGGTCTTTCGAAATGCAAATTTTTATGAAATGCCCTGACTGTAGTAGTCTTTATTGAGTATCACTTTTTTGTTTGTTTTTTTGCATACCAGCAAACAGGCAGAGTTATGACTGTCAGAGCCATAACACTGGTTTTGATAATTGACAGTAGTGATGGTTGATTTGACAGCCATGTGCTTTGTGTGTTTCTCTGGGCCCTTTGGAAAAGCTCAGTTGCTGCAAACTTGAATTGCTGTTCTGCACTGACATTTCTTTGTGGCAGCTGCTGCCAAGGTTGTGGTTGGCTGTCAGTTAAATTAATGTGAATTCAGTTAAGAAGATGGGATTCTTTATTTTGGGATAATGTTCAATAAAATTTCACGTAACACTGTACCATTAAACACAGGCAAAGTAGATTAGAATGTGACTGGAATTCCAGCTGTTACAAAAAATCCCTATCCTTATGGGTGTTTTGGATGAAGTTGGAAGCCATCGTTTACCACAGGTGTTCTGAGACTGCACCTTAGGGTGCTGTGTGTTAACCTGTGTGCCATTCATGCATTCCGGCATTAAAGCCTAAGAGTAGACAATAGACCTTAAATCATGTTCTCAAAGATAATAACTTGTTATGGTTCATACCTGGTTTGTGTTGTCTGTCCTTGATGTACATTTTGTGTGTTCCAAAGCAGGCATTTTTTTTGTGCACCACAGTCACACAAAGTATTCATGCTACCCAATGCTTAGTGATTTTAACTGAGTTGTAAAAGGTGCTCAGTACTGCATGTGAGTTCTTTCTAACTACAGAAGGAACCTGGACTGGGTCTTCCTTCCCACCTCCCCAAGTTGCTTCTGATAAAAGTTTAAACATGAAAAAAAACCAACCCTGCAGCTCCTCATTTCCTCAGCAAATCCAATTAAACAATACCTCAGTCAAAGCTTTGTATACTTAAATGCAGAAACACTGTATATCACGTTTCAGAGTACCTGAGGGGTGACTTGTGGGTAGATATTTTATCAAATATCTTCCTGCAGAATTCTAGAAATAAGAAAAATAGTGAATTCTCACTTGAATTTTCAGGAAGATGAATGTGCAGGCTGCACGGATGGAACATTTAAAGGAACTCGATACTTCACTTGTGCTCCGAAGAAAGCTCTTTTTGTTAAGCTCAAAAGCTGCAGGCCAGATTCTAGGTTTGCCTCACTGCAGCCTGTTTCCAACCAGATTGAACGCTGCAACTCTCTAGGTACTGACCTTCTGCTTATTTCTTGTTTATCAGCTGGGAACTGACCAGGGTTTTGGTTTCATTTATTCCTGCAGAAAGTTCTTTGTATTGAACACTTGAGAATCTGTACAGGTGTTACTTAAATGAGATTAATGAACAGGAGATCGGCCTGTACAAATTACAGCAATTCTGTGAATTACTCTTTGATGCTTTAAAACAAGAAAATGTTCATATATTTGAAGAAATTTCATGAAAGGGATTATTTATGCTGTATGTTTTTTACCTTAGAAGTTGAAAAGCAGTCTTGCTGAAAATGGTATTTGCAACTCCAGCAATGTGTGATTGCAGTGTCAGAAATAAAGGCAACTATTTTTCTATATAGCATAAAATTATATTTTCTAAATATTGACATAAAAAAAGCATGTATTTTTATGGTGAAAGTTAATGGTGAAAAACTTTTTTTTTCCTAACTTCAAATATTTTAGGTTTCTTGGGTCATGCTGGGGACCCAGCAAAGAAAAGTGTCTGATACTTGTAAGACAGTGTGAACAGGGCATTTGTAATGAAAAGAGAACTTCATTCCTACTGGATAAAATTAATTCAGTGCTGCAGGCTTTCCGAAGCACTCTAATGTGCATTGCCAGTGGAATGTAAGGCCTCGTTCACTCTCTGGAACACTGAGTTTCAGCTATAATAAAATGCTATTCTAGTCCAGAGCAGGAATGCTTACACTAAGGCAGCAACTTAGCTATAAAACATTAATAGGGAAATCTCAAGGGGGAATAAAATTTGAGGCTTTAAAGTGTCTTTTGAAAAAAAAAATTTCAGCCTTTGGAGGTTACTTAAGTGAAGTGGTAGAAGAAAACACTCCTCCAAAAATGGAAAAAGAAGGTTTAGAGACAATGATTGGAAAGAAGAAAGGTATCCAGGGTCATTACAACTCCTGTTACTTAGACTCCACCTTATTCTGGTAAGTTCATAATTTGTGTAGTGGCATCCCATGCTAGAAATGCAGAACATGTGTTTGGATGACTGTCTGTGTGTTACTGTGCAGCTCCCATGTCATGGCTGCAGCCTGACATGTTACTGTGCTCTTCCAGTGGGAGCAAGTTCTGCAGCATTTGCTGTGCTAATGTTGTTCCAGCTGCTCTGGCCCTTCTGTATCTGCTCAGTTTGACTGAGGGAGTCCCTGCCCTGTAAATGGTTGAAGGATGAAAGACAGCACAGGCTGGGGGTGGAAGGAGGGAGGGAAATACCCCATATAGCTTATTTGTAGAATCCTGCCTGGGCAACTGGTTCTGTACTTCGCTGCAGAAAGCATAATGGTTAGAGTGGGTTTTTGCTGTTTAGTACAGCTGTGTTGTCCCCTGTCCATAATTACTGCTTTTGAAATTTTAGTTCTTTAATTTTTATGTAGCTTTGCTTGCTTTGTCTTACATTGCTCAGACATCTGAACGGTCATATCTTTCAGAGTAAAAACAACCTTCCTTTTCCTTTTTTCCCTGTAGCCTCTTTTCTTTTAGCTCTGTTTTGGACACTGTGTTACTCAGACCTAAAGAAATGAATGATGTAGAGTATTATAGTGAGACTCAAGAGCTGTTGCGGACAGAAATTGTGAATCCTCTGAGAATGTAAGTAAAGACATGAACTGGTTTCTAATCTAATATAAATTAGAGAGATCCTACTGTGTATGCATTCCTGTTGCAAATCTGAGAAGTCTGGCTGCCTGTTGGTGCCACTCTATTCAATTTATTTTTTTAGTATTTTTACTTATTCTTCATGGTAAATTTAATCAGGGCCAACTAGAAATAGTTATTCATTGTTTGGTGATAAGATAATTTCACTAGTCTCTTATTTGGAAATAGGATCAGCATAAAGCTATTGTAAAATTTACACAAGTATGAATAAAAAAGCATTGATAAACAAAAGTTAAGTTCGTTCACAACATTCTTATTTACATGTTTTAATGCTGTTGTCCGTGACAAGAAAAGTATGTGAGTTATCTCACATGGTGTTTCACGATTTAATGGAATTGGCAGGGCTTTAAAATATCATTGCTTTTTACATGTGGTCTGCAAGTGGTCCAAACATTTTTTTAAAGGAAGTTCATATGAACTTTGTAATTTCTTAGGCACAGTGAGCAAAGGACATGCAACAAAAATCTACATTAAAAGTTACTTTTCTTTAACTTCATTTTTTTAAACATGTGAACAGTACAGTTCTGAAATTCTGTGGGCTGTGGGCTTTATCACAAAGGTTTTATTTTGATTCCTGAAATAAAATGTTGGCCTCTGAACCTTTGTTCTTGTAAGAGTGTGTGTACTTTTCCTGGTGCATTCCAGGGTTCTGTGCTAGGGGTAGGATAGCAGGATACACAAATAGCAGAAATCTCAGGTGGCTGAGAAGACCGAAAGGTCTTATTACCTTTCTACCATGCTTAAAACTTCAGAGGAAAAGACTGAATGCTCAAAACCTCAGCTTCTTAGGTCAGCAATACAGCTCTGTATCTTTTTCTCAAATATTGAATTTTGTTTTTATTAACAAATCCCACAGTGCTGTTATTATGTGACATTTTGAAAATTATATATTAAATGGTGCAAATTAGAGTGAAAACAAATCAAAAGTAATTGACTGACAAATCAGAAAACAGTTATCCTGGTAAGATGATGATTAAAGATGCTCTTAAAGGCTATAAAAGAACATTGAGCACTGCACTAAATTTATCCTGCATTAAGAAATCTGGAAGTCAGATTGAATATGAGAAGTCAGCACATAGTTTTGAAGAAATACTGTATGCAATTAAAGAAGGATTTGTGGACCTGTATTTCAGCATTTAAGAGGGTGGGGGTTTTTTGTGCTTTTCTGACTTAATCACAAACTAGCTTATTAAAACCATTTATCCTAGATATGGATATGTATGTGCTACAAAAATAATGAAACTGAGGAAAATACTTGAAAAAGTGGAGGCTGCCTCAGGATTCACTTCAGAGGAAAAAGGTAACTGGGGAGGTTTTCCTTTCTTTGAGACTTGTAAGAATCCTAACATGAACCAACTGAAATAACTTGCTATGTAATTATATCAGAACAAAACACCCAAATACTTTCTTGTAGTAGCAGGATCTCTACCAGATATTTGAGTGACCGTTGGCTGGTAGAAAGGTCTTTTCTGCTTCCTGGAGAATGTAAGGAACCCTGACTGAACAATTTCTGTAAAAGTCTTTCACTGCCTGGATTTCTTTTATTGCCTTCCTGTGCCCCTGTAACACCCCTCTAGCAGTTAGGGGAGAAGACTGTGATAAGACTGGGGTCTTTGTCCTCTTTCAAAATGTCCCTTTGGTCCCTGAGGAATAAACTTTTTCACTACCGACATTTCATTGTTACAATGGTTATTTTTTATTTTAAAAAATAAAATGTGTAAATCATATTAGACAACATCAGTTCTCAACTTTTTGATCTTCTACTGCATATAATGATTAATTTGCATTATATTATGTAGCTGTTTCTGCTACTTTCTTTGTAAATACTGAACACTAGAAACCAGTATTTATTGCAGTTAATACACCAGCAAACTGTGTTGGGGAAAATGACCCTCTGGGAAGCTACTGTTGGCTGCATTCTTGGTGAGAGAACAGTCTCTAGTTTAGATGAACTCTGTAGTATGGAGTGGGTTTTATGTGTTACTGTCACTACTCCTCACCGCTCCTCTGCAGATTCACTGTTTTCTTTTGAAAGCTTTTATTTCTCCTAGAAAAGTTGTGTGGTGCCAAATGATTCCTCTGAAAGACAGAGCATCTTTTTGATCTTTACTGGGAAGCTTTTGTTGCCCTGTTGAGCCTGTACCTTTTATTAGAGCCTTTTGACACCAAAAGAATAACGGGAAGCTTGCCATGAAAATGTTCACAGTTTGTCATAATCTTACTGTGTTAAGAAAGCTATAAAAATTAACTGGGTTTTTTTAACTGTTTTTTTCCTATGAAAATTTTGAAAACTTTCATTATAAATGAGTATTGAATAATGCAGCTGGTTTTGCATGCTAACAAAACTTTTTTTTTCCTCTCCCCCTCCAGATCCAGAAGAATTTTTGAATATTTTATTTCACCATATTCTAAGAGTTGAGCCACTGTTGAAAATAAGGTGAATCTTTTTTCTTCGCTAAATTCAAACATTTGAGAGGCTGATGCAGAGAAAGTAACTGCTGCCTTTCAAACTGAGACAACTCCTAAAACACCATTGACTTGTGATTAGAATTGCTAATAGGATTCAATATGGTAAAGTTATGTCGACTAATTTGATACTATTTCCTACCTCTTTCGGTAAGTAGGTTATGCCATACTGGTGTCGTTGCACAAGCTCATGAGCGTAGTTTCATGAGAGCTGGACAGAGATCCTGTGTCCTAGTGCTGTCTGCATGAGATCCTTACTGCCTTTCTGTTAATTATGCTGGAGAAGGGCTGCTGTAAGAGGGCCTGCAGCAATTCTTAGTGTAGCCTGCAGCTTACAGCTCCTTTTTTCTGGGACAAGCTGCACAGATTGCTGAGTCGGTGTGTGAGCTGTAGAAACTGATTTGCATTTCTTCTGTTAGGCTAATGAAAATATTTCAATTGTTTGTCTTGATCAAGTTTGGTTTTCTTACTTTATCAAAATAACAGATGCTGGCATTTATGCATGGATTCATTCTCAGCTGTAGCACTACAAGGGTTCAGCTGTCATAGCTGAGTTTAAGTGAGGTGGGGACTGTTGCCCAGTGCTGTCATCCTCTTAGCTGGCACCTGATATTCCCAGGTTTCTTGCTGCATTCTGTGGCAGCAGCACTGTTACAAAGCATTTTCTGTAGTTTTTCAGTCCATTCCTCATTTCAGGAATTCTGTTAGTTTACTGTGCTGTATGAGGTATCTGTGCCCACTGTTGTGCTCTGCAGAGATGAGAGCTCTGACACTGTCACTGAATCTTACACTGCCTTGGTTTCTTTAAGTTTTCCTAAAATCAGTCCACACTTACTATTTGACTCCTGTCATCTGAGGCACTTTGTTGTTGGGGGGATTGTGTTTTGTTTGGGTTTGCTTTTTTTTTCCTAAAGCACGATATATTTCAAAGCAGAGAGGACGTTTTATAAACTATTTTTTCACAGAAGTTATTTTCCTAGTAAAGTACAGTGGTTACAGTAGACCTTCAGAATCTGTTTTCTTTTTTTTTTTTTTTTTGTCTGTTTTTAGATCAGCAGGTCAGAAAGTACAAGACTGTTACTTCTATCAAATTTTTATGGACAAGAATGAGAAAGTCGGAGTCCCAACAATTCAGCAGTTACTAGAGTGGTCATTCATCAACAGCAACTTGAAGTTTGCAGAGGTTGGTGACAGCTGTGATGATACCTAAATATTTGCCATATTTGCCCATTCAGCAGTGGGACAAAAGTAGGATTTGGTGTAAAAACACGTGGACGTGTTGGAAATGGGAATACTATGCCAGTTGTCCAGGATGCCTACATAACAAAAATATTTTAAGGCTGACTTAATGACGTCTCCTTTGGCTGAATAGACCAAAGGGATTTAGGCAAAGAATTACTAAAAGCAAACTTCTTAGTTACTGGCAGTAGGTTGTTTTAAGGACTAATACTTTGAGATATCTCTGACAATTGACTGCAAGTTTAAATAACATGAATACGTTTATAACAATAGAAGTATGTCTCTAAATTTAGATAAATAATTATCTCAAGCTCATTACATTATATTTTGGCATTTTACCTAGGCACCCTCTTGCCTGATTATCCAGATGCCTCGGTTTGGAAAAGACTTCAAAATGTTCAATAAAATTTTTCCATCCTTGGAATTAAATATAACAGACTTACTTGAAGATAGTAAGTATATAAAATTGCATTGTGTAATGAGAGTTGCTGAGAGTGGCTAAAACAGTGAAAGTAATTAATATCTTTTTTTAAAAATGCAGCTCCCAGGCAGTGCCGTATATGTGGAGGGCTCGCTATGTATGAGTGCAGAGAGTGTTATGAAGACACTGATATTTCTGCTGGGAAAATCAAGCAGTTCTGCAAAACATGCAATACACAAGTAAGTGGTTATGTTTGTTATTCTGTGTGGGTTTAACCTGAGTCGTTTATGCTGTAATAGTTGAAAGGAAGGGATAAGTGAGATTTCTTCATCAGCACTACTGTCACTGCCACCCACCCAGTAAAGTGTCTCTTTTGGTGACAAATCAGGAACTCCTAAAATGTGTTTATCAACATGGCAACTGTCAAATCTAGGACTGGACACAGAGGAGAGGTAGTAACTGTCTGCTTTAAATCCTAATTTATGTACACGTCCCCTTGTTAGAGCTGATAAATTCATGACGTAAACTGCTTAGTTTCTGTTTGGTAATTGCATAAAGATGTCAGTCATGGCTTGTTTTCAAGTCTGAGTGTAGTAGAATATTGTTGCATTAAACCTGACCTCCCTTCTAACCTTAAGTTTGAATTTTCTGGGCAGTGTTGAACTACACTGGTGGAGAAAATTGGAAGAAATGTTTAGTCAGCTACTGTTATTGCAGTTCCATTTCTAATGCCGTTAATCTTCCGTTCAGCAGCAATGTTCTTTTTAGCTTTGTCTGCCACTGAAACAAATAACCTTATGGGGCGTTTTTCCTTTTCTGAAATATCACTTCAACTGTAGGTTCATCTTCATCCCAAGAGACAGAGTCATAAATTCAATCCGTTGTCACTTCCCAAGGATCTGCCAGACTGGGACTGGCGGCACGGCTGCATCCCCTCCCAGAAGATGGAGTTGTTTGCAGTTCTGTGCATCGAAACCAGCCACTACGTAGCTTTTGTGAAATATGGGAGGGATGACTCCGCCTGGCTCTTCTTCGACAGCATGGCAGATCGGGATGGTAGATCTTTCATTTACTCTGTTCACCTTCTCTTAGTTTTTTTTAAGTGTGTTTTAGATTTCAGTGACTATTTCTTAAAGCTGTGGGGATATTAATATCGTTTAACTTGATGTACTCGATGCTGGGCTACTAATCTTGATCCAGCCTTTCCTCAGCACATTGATTTCATGGCAACTGCTGATTTGCATAATCTGGATTTCACCTAAATTGGATACCTGAGTGAGTAGATGGTACAAAAGCAACTGCAGAAATTTGCTACCAGGTCTCCTTATATGTTTTTCTATGCTTTGCAAATTTGGCAGGAAGAATTAATTTTAAATAATCAACTGCAGGAATGTATTTTCAGTCTATATTTAAATGGATGTATATGATCATCAGATAGTATGAAAATATTTTTATTGCTTTTTCTTAAATAACTTACTGTAGATGTCTTTAGAATAAAAGAAATAGTCACACATTAGAACATCTACGCCATTCCTTTGAATCTCTTTAGAGTTATCAGTGGAAAATTGTTACCCTGTAATAATACAAATGTCAGTAAAACAAGTGGTCTCTTAGATACTGTTATTTAAACAGATACTGTTTAAATAAGGACTCTGGTCGATCCTGGTGCCTGAGAAAAACAGTAACAGATGAAGTGTCAGACTCATAGTAACAATTTTTGCAGGAAGAATTCTTAAACCCTTGGGTTAATGTGGTTTGGCCTCCTGTTGAAAATGAAACTGCTACAGGATTAAAGTCACTTTCTTATACCAGCTAGAAAACAATCAAGCTTTGTTTCACAGTGTTTGAAATGTGTATGACTGAAGTCTTTATTTTTTGGAATTTAGATCACATGAGGTGCTGAATACGTATCATGCTGATCTTAGGGAGAGGTTTTTTGTATCACAGATATTTTGCTTCAGCTTTTCTTCATAAGTTAAAAATGTCTGCTGGGAACTGCGAGATGGATGTTCATACTTGTGTTGTCTGTATTTGCTCACTTTTATGTGGAAAATGGCCAGGAGTAAACTCTGCCTTAGTGTTGCAAGTCAGGTAGAGACACGGTTTGTAAATTCATCAGCTGTTACCAGTTGTGTTATTAACAAGTTCAGTAGTAATAGAGATGGATTATGTATTCAGGTCACTCTCCCAAAGTCATAGAGAATTTTTAGTGTTAAGGAAAACCTAAAGTTCTCCTTGGGTTTTTGTGGTGCTTGTGTGAGTGTGGTTTGTTAATAAACACTACAAGATATTCTGACATTAATTGTGATTTCTCGAACAATGCACCTTCTAGAGAAGTTTACCCTGCAGGTATTATGTAAATATGTCCAGAGGGGCATATTTAGGCTTTTTAGAAGGCATTTTCAAGAAGTGGTGATGCTGTCATAATTAAAGTACATGATAAAGAGCAGATATATGCAGATGCTATCCTAATCCGTTTCTCCTTCTTTCCTTATGGTTTAAAAGGAGGTCAGAATGGCTTCAACATTCCACAAGTTACCCCATGTCCAGAAGTTGGCGAATACCTGAAGATGTCTCTAGAAGAATTACACTCACTGGATTCCAGAAAAATCCAAGGATGTGCACGAAGACTGCTCTGTGATGCTTACATGTGCATGTATCAAAGTCCAACAATGAGTTTGTACAAATGAACAGGGATCTCTGTGGAACTGAAGAGACAGTCGGGGGTCACTGTTGTGTTTGCTGCGTTCTGGGTTAGTTTCAATGCAACCGTTGCTGGCAATGGAAGAAGTTGACTATGACAGCAAAAGGATTTACTGTCCCAAAAACTACACATGGAGTTCTGTAACTGAAGTATCTTAAGCATTTTGCACTCTAGGAAGTGTGCTTGTGTGTGTTTGTTTTATAAACAAAGTTAAGTTACTAAAACTTAAAGCTTTAAGTGCATTGATTCTACACAAGCTTTTTTGAAATGTTAAAGGTGGAATTATATCAGGAGAAGTCTCCTTAGTCCATTGGGAATGTAAGGATACACAGTGTGCGTGCTCAGTGCATGTCTGTGGACAGGGATGATGATTCTCATGTGTTTCTCTACCCCTACCCTGTTTCCCCACCCTTGATCTTTTTAGTGTCACAGATTCTTCTCTCAAAGAGAGAATAACTTCAGTTTTAGAAAAATTTTAGACTGTTCATTACATATTAATTTTGTTCTGTTATTGGCTACATTCTTTTCAGTTCCAAAAATTAACATTCATTTAAAAATCTGAATTCCTGTCCTGTGAAAATCAAGCACACAGACTTGCTGTGTCGTTAACTTGCAGTTTTTGGAGGGGAAAAACAGGAGGAGAGAGAGGGTATTAAGGGGAAGCATAATTGCTGAAATATAAAATTAGCAATGAAAGTTAACAGATGTCTTTTTCTAAGTGTCTATTTTTAAAGAAACAAAGCAGTCTGGAACAGAACAGCAACTACACACAAATGATTCCAGGACAAAACAATAAAACAGTGGATTGCCTCAGGGAATGTTACTGAAGTGGATTCTAGTCCTTGGTAAACAGAACTGACTTTTCTACAGTACATTAAGCTACTGCCTGGGAATGTGTTATACATCTGACTCTTCATTTCAGGATTAATATTAAAAAGAGAATATTAAAAGTCTCTGCCTGGAAAGAGGAAACTATAAATAAAGGTAAATCAGTATTTTACTGTATACCAAGTACCTGATGAAAACTAACTTGAAAAGCTGCAAAACCTGTGTTAATGTAAAATAATGTACTTCAAAGTCTGTTGGTTCCTGTTTGCAATGAAATAATGTTGTTTTAGTTGCCTTTTAGCTACTTCTGTCTACACTGACTAGCAAACATGCAACTATATATATACAGTACCATCTGGTTGTACAAACTGCATATATATGAACTGTACATTTTCAACTCTTGAGATGTTTTATATGGAAATTTCCTTTTGGGGATCAAGTCTATAGAAGGAGAGATAACAAAATATAACAGGAAAAGCCACTTTGAAAAAGCTACTGTTTTAAAGGCAGTGGAGACTGATCCCTTGTTGTAGAAAATGTGGTTACTTTGTTTTTCTTGGAAAACCTGTAATCTTTCTTTGGGACACACTACCACAGAACAAGTACTAGAGAGAGAGTTGAAAACTGCTTGAAGGACTAATCAGTGTAAAGCAAGGGCTTCTGAGGGGTTGATCTGTTCCATTAGCTATTGCATGAAGTGTGCTCTAATTTTTCACTTTCAAGAGCAACAAAGTTATTAGAAGTGTCACTGTTGCTTTTGCCTCTATGAGTCTCCTGGCTCCTGTTCCCTTGCCTTGTTTATCTAGTCTGTGCTCCTTGGCAAAACTTTCTTGTTTCACTACTGCCCTGAGCTCTTGACCTCTTTCTCTCCTGGAAAAATTCAGTGAAGCTTTAGGTGATGGATTCTCTAACCATCTGTCAATGGATTGGTTATTGTGCATGGGCACTTCCTCAGGTACATCCCATCCTGCTCTGGGACAGCAGCTGGAATGTGTTGACAAAGATGCCCTGGAAGCATCTTGTAGGTAAAGAGAGCAGGCCTTGGCTTGGCAGCTTGTGCTCATTGACGTGAACTAGAGACCACTTAGGTCGTCCTAAGCAGAAGGTGTGGTGGCCCACCCTTGGCTGTGCATTGAAGAGGAAGATTGGCCTCCAGGTCCCTCCAGTGATGTTTTTAGAGCTGTTTGCAAATCATAGGCCGAGGGGACTTGTTAAAAAAAGGCAATATACAATGGACTCAACTCACTCTCTACAAGGTTTGAGCCCCTGTTTGATCCCTTCCCTTCCCCAGCCCAACCATGTCACTCAACCTGAAAGGAGGTGCAAGTGTCCCCTCTGAACAAGGAGCAAACAAAGGCAGAAGCACAAACCTGTGTACCAATGAGACCAGTTTGAATGTCTTCATTGTTCTCTTCCCTAGCCCTGTATTTATTTTCATCTTTTCCCAGTGCATTCATTTTATATATCTTCCACTGGTGTCATCTTTCCCACACCCCCAGCCCCATTACATATAGTTACCTCTTCCTGCCAGAACTTTGAGAACAGCCTTGGACCTGCTATGGCCAGAGGACAGAAATGGAATTGGCAACCCTGTAAAGTTTTCTTGATGAATATTCTTGTAGCAAAATACCCACTCTTTTTTACAACTGCAAATATCCAAGAATCCCAGTTTTGCAGGATACATACTCTGTTTAATCAGAAATGAATGAACTGTTTGGCTTCTTGCCTCCAGTATTCTGGTCTTTCACTGGCAAGGGAAAAGAAATTGTGTGAACTCTTCCTGTGGGACACATAGGGAACATTCATTACTGCGCACTTGGTGACAAATACTGTGTTTGGAAAGGCAAGCAGTGCTTTGCAGCCTGCATTTTGTACTGTAGATTATTGCAAAATGGTAAATAGTTAACAGTATATGGTTTAGTTTATTGCTCACCAGTTAAGAGGGCAAAGATGTCTTTTATAATACTAAAAAAAGTTTTGACAGTCTTCTTTTAATCTAAAAAGTGTGATGTACTGCACTGGATTGAAGGTGGTCTGGCAATGTAAATGAAATGTTACAGAAACTAACTCCAATTTTATTTCCTTTCTCAGGAACAAGTATTCAGACAGAAAAGTGATTTCACTGTGAAAGGAAACTTGTAAAATAACTTACATACTTATATGCAAGGGGAAGAAAGCTTTTTAGCCTTCAGCATGTGTTTGTAGGGGAATTGAATAAGCTATTTTGAAGCCTGTGTTTTAAGTATCTGCTGCGGTAAATGTAATGCCCAAAGATTCCAGTGACTAAGCACCAACATTTATGTTGTTTATTGCATTTGGAAACCTCTCAATCAGTTCTTTTCTCTCTCTTTTTTTTTATATAATGAATGTCCCCCAAAATTAATAGCTCTCAGATCATTGCTTCATGGTTTGGTTTGTAAGTACTGCTGACAATGGCCTTAAGCTGTGAGTAGGAAAACACACAGACAAAATGGTTCCTGACAGCCTGTAAAAATGTAAAGTTTCATAGTACATAATCTTTCATAACTGGGAGAAAACCTGCACCCCTATACAACTCACCTGCTCTGCTAAACATTTTTAGAACTCGGGGTTCAAGACAGGACAAATCACTGTGCCACTAAACACTTAATTATTTTAAACATAGAGGGTAAGGAGAAAAGGTCTTAGTTAAAGGTGATGCCTTACACATTACTAAAACAAGCAAACAAAAACCATCAAACCCCCACCCCTCCAAACCCACTGTAAGTTACAGCAGAATGCTTGTCTTTGGGTGGGGGAGACAATTGGAGGGGAAAAAATGCAAAGATATCTATGTTAACTGAAGGTCTTTCTAATATCTGTGTTACCAATTCCGTGCTCTTGAGAATTGTAGTACTGTGTTGTACTAAACAGCCTGTGAGATTCCCATTTTCAGCAAGTACTATATGTAACAAGAATTCCTCTTGATCATAAATGGTTCATTTCAATGCACTTATTTTTCTCGTGCACTTTATACTCCACTGACTGGCTGAACGTGCTCACCACGCTCCCTGAGGATGGCCTGTTCCATGCAACACCAAGGCACACCGTGCTGCACTCTGGAGCGGTGTGTTTTCTGAACTGAACTGGTGTAAAAAGCAGCTTGAAAGCTTTGTGTATTTTTACCACTGTAACAAAGCATGTTTTTATCTGTTCTTGATGTTTTGCTAAATAAACATCCCATGTTTTGTGCACAAATAGTCTCTTAAACTTATGAAGGCTGTGTCCAAGAAGGCATTAGGGAAACAAATCATTGGATCAGGTTCCCCTTAACTAGCCTTAACTTTTTTCTTTTTTTTTTTTTTTTTTTTCCAATGGTAGAGCTGAATGAGTTGCTGCTGGAAAGGAATGTACCATGTGCTCTTTCTGTATTAATATTAATTAAAAATATTGTTCTTATGGCTCTATTCATTTCTTTGGGGCTTGGAGTTTTGGGAGTTGCATGAAAAAAAATGAATGCAGTGGTGAACTAACTTGTTTTGCATACTTTGAGAAGGATTTATGTTTAAACATTTCTGTTAATCCCTCTTCAGCATTTCTAGGAAACTTGGGAATTGTACTGTATCCAGTCAGGTCTAACAGTATGACTTCTATCTGAACAGTTAGTACCTGATACTGTAAGGGAAAACCACTGAAAAGCAGCTATAGTTACCTATAGTTTTACGGGGGGGGGGGGGAATTATTTAATTTTTTTAAATACTTAGTAGACCACTTTGCTAACAGTGGTTAGCAGTTAGGTGAGCAGCCTAATCCTCCTCGGACAATGCTGTAGCTTCATCAGTGCTGAATCCAGAGCTCCTGGTGTACATACATTTTCTATATAGAAAAATACCACTATCCAGTATTTCTAGGTTTAACTTTTTTTCATTATTATTTTATTTTTTATTTTCCTGAGTTTAATAATAAGAATGAAAAAAAAGTCCTGCCAGGGCCGGTAAAGGGAATTCTGCCTTCTTTGCCTTTGCAGAAGCTAAAGCCGAGCCTTCCCGTGACAGGTCCCCGTTCCCGGCGGTCGCATCCCGGTTCCGCCGCACGAGGGCAGTGCCCGCACCGGCTGCGGCCCCCGCGGGATCGGGACGAGGGATCGACCCGCGCGTCTCCAGCTTTGTTATCCCGGCTTTGCAGCGCTGCCCTTAAAGCGGGCCTGACGCAATCAGGGGCAGGTAAGGCTTTCACAGGTGTGTACACTTCGCGCCTGCCCAAGCAATTATTCCATGTGTATTTTCTATCTCTGGTTATGCTTGGCTCTCTGTGGCCCCATTTGATTGCTGAGGCTGGGGTGGGGTGGGACTGAACCCCCTGCCCACCCACATAATGACAGCCAGTACCTGCAGGCAGGAGCTGCCACCTGCACTGACAGCAAGGCAGCCCTGGCTTCACCACATGCCCAGCAAACTACCTCCCTTTAGCTTTCTAATGTTTTAGGAGTCTCCTCTTTCCATCTGCTTCATTTTTCAGCTGATTCCCTGTTCCATGAAGCAGAGACATCTGGGAATATAAGGATTATTATACATATGTTACATAGCAATTTCTTTTTAAACAGTATATAAATTGGCTGGATTTACCTTCACTTTCTGATGAGACCAGTTTGTCTATGCTAGTGCTCATGTGTGAAGATGTTATTCACTAGGTAGCATCTCACATTCCACACTCCATTTTGGGTTTTTTTTGAACCATGCAAATTTCCCACCCATCAAAGTAATTTGCAAAGGTAATTTTTTTTCTACTCATCTATTACAATAAATCAGTGAATAAATAAATTATAATGCAGCAATTAAATGTATAATGAGATGGGCAACAACTATTAATAAATGCAGAGCTAGTTGCCCAAAGGTGAACAGACTTCCCCTCTCTTCTTACAAGTCAGGTGATGATCTTTCTATGATCAAGAAACAAGCAGCTGCTAAACATGTAAATGAAACCAAGGGATATATGAGTTCACACTATAATACTGTTCTTCAGCCTCATTATTATTGTTACATTATCAGTTCTTCTGTGACTTTTCCTCTGAATATTTAAAGACAGGGAGGGATATGCAATTATTTTTAAACATCCTTCTGCCAAATGACTGACTGAACAACCCCAGCCATGTTGCTGAGGAGTTGGCTCTCTTTGGTAACCTAACTGGTACAGCACAGCTGAGTTTTAACCAGCAGAGCTATTACAAAACCAGTGATAATCTATAGGATAATTCAAAAATTCTGAAATTTCATGGGGGATAGAAGTCTCTTTAAAAAGAAATCAGCATTATTAAGTATCTAATCTGAACAAAATTATATGAGAAGGGTATAAACTAGTACATCTTCTAATTTTAAAAATGGCTGTGAATTGTAATATCACTGGTGCTCTCAGTAGTTGATATTGCTATAAGGAAAAGGCAGAACGATCTTAATACCTTTTTGCTCCTAAATTCTTTCTCCTTTAGTAGGCATACTGGGAATGCTTCATATTTTTTCAATGTCCATCTACCCTCAATATTTTTTCCTATTTGAAATTATTTGTCAGAGAGTTATCATTTCATTGTAACCTCTTATTTCTTTCTTCAATAGCCACAACAGTGGATCCCTTGTAATTTTACTCCGATTCTTTCCCAGAAGTGTGCTCATGCTCTCCATCTCTCTGTGTCACCTCTCCATGTGTGTGTTTACCCCCATGAATGCTTTACCACCTGAGATCACATTATTCAAAAAGTTTGTTTTTAAAGGAATAATTGATACATTTAGTTTTGCCCCAGTCTGAGCTGACTCTGGCTCACCACTAACATGGGGCTGAGGAGACACAGCATTGCCCAGAATATCAAGTTGTTTATCTGAAACTTTCTCATATTTAGAAGAGTACGGTTTCCCTCCCCGCCCCTCATTCTGTTTGAGAATTTCAAGGGCAGCAGTTGGCAGAGAATTCAATGAAGCTACAGTGGTTGATTTATTGTAATAGATGGCAGGAAACAGAATTATCTTAGCAAATTAGTTTGGCTGATAGGAAAGCTGGCCAGCAGATAAGAGGCAGTGCTGATGTCTGACCTGACCTGCACATGCTTCTGGCGGAGTTTCACCAATTCACAGCTGAGGATGAGTCGCTACACTCAACACTTAACAGAAAGTGCTCAGGAAGAGCAAACAAGCCCAGACATGGGCAGGAGCTGCACGCAGTGTGTTCCCTGGAAGCGCTGTCCTTGAGACTGTCCAGCTGCCCTGCAGTTTCTGTGTAAGGTGAGAAATATTGGCTGATCCATTCATCATTTTTATACAGTTCAGACACTCAGCAGGAGGCTGTTTCACAGAATAAGCTGGACAAGTTTTTCAACTTGTACACTGCAGTCACAGAAGTTCAACTGTATTTATCAACCCTAATGAAATGATTTCTTTGGCTTTATAGTTCTACACCTTCCTGGCTCTTTACAGCCCACCAGCAGCATGAGGGGACCTATGGCAGTCAGGTGACCTATGAAGCTTTTACTGAAGGTTAGTAGTCTTATAAGAGTCTTTCATGAAGGGGAAAAAAAACCAAACCACGTCTAACTCTCCCCCACTGCTGTCTACTCCCACCTTTTCTGTTTATACTGGAGAAAGCAGAACTCTCAAAGCCTTCAATAAGTTCACAATATAGGCTATTTAGCAATGAATGCACAGTTGAAGCAAGAGCTTGCCTGCCATACTTATCTTGTTGAAGCTCTCTGGAGCACAATAGCAAGGGTAGGAACTGTAGGACAAAAGCCTTCAGCTGACATTGTTGGTGCTTTTCTGCACAAGGTGCTCAGAAGATGTTTTTAAAGCGGATGTTAGATGTGCCTTTGACTTTATGTTGGGCTGCTGAGGAAGGCATGAACCAATTTTTCAGTGCAAACTGTAATTTTGCCAGCAAGCCCCAGAGGATCCCCCTCCAGAAACAGACAGTTTTAATATCTTTCCTCCTTTAGAAGCAATTGCCTCCCATGCTCTGGGACACCCATAGTTTGGTCAGAGATGCTGACTCTGACCTCAAAGACAAAAATTTTGGAATTTGGTGGAGCAGTTGATTTTCTGTATTAAGTCCCCCATAAGCTCAAAAAGGTAGAAGTGGAAAAGAAACAGGGAGTCCTGATCCCTGCAGATATTGGTGTCAGTGGGTGGTCAGAGCCTTGACATGTGTGGGCCACCTGGAGTAACATATTTATCAACAGTGGGTAGGAATGAGTTTTGCACTCCTTTGGTTAGTAGCATTTATCCTGTCTTTGCAGAGGCCAGGAATCCTGCTAAGCTCCTACAGCCAGAACCAACAGCCACCTCTTAGTTCTTATGACGAGTGTGAGGAAATTAAATTATAAACATGGAGAGAAATACAACGATAAACATTGAGGCCTGGGAAATGAACCCTTTCTGCAAGGTAAGAACTCAGTGATAAATAGATCTGTGCATATTTCCCAGCCTCATTCCTCACTTGCCAAGTCTGATGCTATTTTCATTAGGCCATGTTACCATACATGTCATTTTATACAAAGGTGCAGTATATCACAACTGGAGGTTGAGGTGCTTGTAGTGAACACAAATGAGCTTGTAATGGTCCATCTGCTTTGATTTTATTTAGTGATCCCTCAAGGGCTGGGAGCTAGAGTGAGAATAACAATGCTTCAACCCATCTGCTATTGTAGTACCAGCTCCAGTTGAATTATCACATGTTCTGAGTGGCTGGCATATGCTGTGACATAAAGCCACAAGAAAGTGTTGCTCTCCAGCTGTTGTGTTGACAAATACTTTTCAGCCAGTCATTAAGTTCAGCTCAATAACCAGGCGGAAACTGTAGCTAAAAGTTGATTATTATTTTATTTTATTTTAAGCATTAGAAATCACTAGTATAATATATTTTATTTAAAAATGTGTCACTAAGGGCACACATTGTATATGAGCTCTAACAATAAAAAATTCTCTGTGATGCCCATAAATTTTGGTGTTATAGGATTGGATGGGCATCTCTGTAACTGACAGTGTAAATCTTAGTAATGAGACTATGGCTAACCTTGTTTAAGCAGCAGCACATCTGAAGCTGTGTATGTATAAACTTGCTGGCTTAGTGTTGTTATGGGCCATGAAGATGCCTCAGAAAGATTGTGATCTGAGGCCCTGTGCAATGACAGATAACTAGATTGTCTTTCTTTAAATTGAAGAGGAAAGCAAGGAGAGACCCATGCAGAGACATGTACCTTGTGGATTCAACAGGTTCAGATGGCTCATCTGTCATGGCACCTTATCTGGGCTGCAAAGTGTGATTGCTAGAAGTGGCCACTTATTTGGCCTTTATTGCCTCTTCCACTGTTGGTGGCCTGCTGAAGAGCTCAGGACACTCTGGAGACACCCTAAGCTGTGCCCACAGAGGCCACTTGCTTCAGAGCAGTTTTAAAACAGCATTTGTGGCTCTCTGTTGATAATAGATTGTCCCTTTCTCCTTCCTCTCTCCACCCTATCCTCTCAGGGCTACTGTGGGTACAGAATCCATCCATGACTGTGTCTGGGAACAAAAAAAAAGGCATTTCCCAGTGATTGAAAGGCTGATATACAGACAGATGTAAGTAGGATATGTGAGGTCCCCTGCACGGGCTAATGTTCTCTCCTTCTGTAGATACCGCACCGAGGGATGGATGGCACACACCCTTTGGGCACTGCCCACCATCCAACATGTTCTGTGAGAACAGAGCAAACAAAATCTGTTCTTGATACTCAAGAACACTCTCCAGAATTCTCATCTCTAATCTGAGCCATCCCCCCTGTGGGTGGGGAAGGGGTTGGTGAGGGGTTACAACCAGAAGGCACTGCAGGACAGTGCCGAGCCCCGAGTGCTGCTGCACCCCGGGAAGGCCGGGCGGCCTCTCTGGAGCACGGATGGCTCCCGTGTGCTTCTGTTACCCATTGCATTAGGGATTCAGTTCCTAAATACGACTTAGGCTTGTATTTTGCCTCAGAAAAACAATAGGCGCTGTTCATACTGAAGCATTTCAGTTCTAGAGGTTTATATTTCCTATTGTACCCAAAGACCTGTGGGTACCAGCTGTCACTGGTACTGCCATTGTATTATGATCCCCTGGCTAGTGCAGGAATTGTTGATTACGTTGCCTTTTGAATCAGTTGATTACCATGAATAATAGGCCAAAAAGGCTGTCAGCATTTTGACTTTTAACTATAACTGTTACAATTAATTATGGGTTTAATTAGCATATATGCCTAGCAGTAGAGAATATAATACTTCATGGGTAACAGATGATTCTGCAGCTGTAACATAAAGTGTGATACAGGTTGGGGTACAGATAGTTATTAATAAATGGCTTCTATTGTTTGAGGTCCTTATTTATACAAATTAGCGGGCACGACATAATCAAGCCAAACTGTATAATTTATAATAATTGATTTCATTTTGACTGACCACCAGTCTGCCTACTACATGCCCTCAGAAGAAAAATAGCCCTATTAGGATAAGTTTAATCCTAAACATAGCTAATGAATCCTATTACTTTAAGGTCATATTTGAAGCTTTTGTTAATTGTCAGAACCATTTTAAATTGATTAGAGTTAAATTAAATCAATGTAATGTTTAGAAAAACAATATTTCTAATGGATGAGGCCAAGCTGACCTCGAATAAACATATTTATCAACCGATTTCAGTGAATGAGAAGGCTAGCAGCTGGGCTCATAATTCATGATTGTCTATAATATGGGAAATGTCACTATCTAGGCCATTAATTATGTCAGGTAATAAATCTGTTGCTCACAGTTGAGCATTTGCCAGTTGGGGTAACAATCCCCTCAGCAAGGTTATGATGTTTAGGGACTCTCTCCTCTCCTAAACCCGCACTTTACAGTAGCAGAACAACTGCATGAAACTTTAGTGGGATTGAATGTGGTGTTACCATAACTGTAAATTACCTGACAAGGTGCCAGACTGTGATAACTTAGAATGGAATAGTCATTTGAAATAATAAAGGTGTTCTATGAGGAGAAAGTTTTGCTTCACTTTATAATGTTTCCCAAGCTGGAGACCTGAGCAGCTATTAATAGTTCTTAGCAGACCTCTACAAAGAGCCTGACTTCAGTAAATATATTGTGTGGCAAAATGTATAATGATGATAGAAATAATTGTTTTGCACAAGTTTGAGAAATTCAGAATGGGTTGACATGAACTAGGCTACATAATGTTTCACAGGTAGTGATGGGTACAGTTTAATACAACAGGATATAGGAAAAATGATACACAGAAGTAGGATCAGTTTAAGGTTAATCATGCATTCATCAGCTTAGGAAAATGTCTGGCATTATTGCAGACAAATGACAAAAAACATCTGTTCCCTGTTCAATATTTTGTCAAAGAAAAACAAGAAAGATAAATTCAATTTTCCTAAAGTAAGGGTGAGGAAATAGCATAAAAATGACATAGAAGTCATGAGAGAGATAAATTCTCATTTATATCATATTATTACGGAAGAAAAGACAAGTCTAAGTAATATATTACAATATTGCTATTGAAAAAGAGCATGATAAGTGATGAAAAGTTCACTAAATTAAAAAGAATCTGGGGTAGATAAAAAAATATTCCTACCATTTTTTGGAGTGCTTTAACTATTCCCTAGAACAAGCCTTCCCATGTTGCAGGTCAATACAAAATGCTGCCTTCTGGTCAGCTGGTCTTCAACACTGAATTTGACCATTAGCCCTGTACTGTACCAATAAATGGTCATATCCTGACAATATTAATCAAAAATTATTATAGTTGGTCAGTCTTAGATTTTGAACCTGCAAGGTACCATGCAGGAACCATGAACTTGCATGTACACGATCGACATTTTGGTTTCATAAGTTAGATGTGTCTTCTTTGAACCACATCAAATAACTCTGAACAGCCACAAGTATGTTGTGAACTGGCCTTTTTTTTTGCCTTGTGTCCAAACAGCTTCATAAAATGTAGTTGTGAAAGTAAGTACTCAAATGCAAGTTTGTAAGCTTACATACATTGTGAGCAACAGATTTATAAAAGAGTCTCTAAGTCAAAGTGGTTTCCTATGAGAAGAAGAAAATACAGATGCTTTCTAGGTTCCCAAACAAAGCACAGCATCTTTACTAAAAGGTTCAGCCAGCAGTTTTATGGACAGGCACTTATGTCATAGGAAATTAGAAATATAACTAGAGGTCATCTGTCAGGATGAGACCCTTCACATGAAGCACCCAGAACTCCAGCCCATGGACAGGGTGCCTTGGTCTCTGCTGCTCCTCTTACAAAGGCTAAAGGCAAACCTCAGTCCCACATTTGCTCTCTCCTGATGGGAAATGCTTTAGTTCACACCGTTCAGCTTTCCTGGTGAGGCTGCTCTGGGGGCTGCCCTGCCTGTGTGTCTGCTGTGCAAGAGCTGATGCAGTCGAGCATAAATCATCAGGGGGTAAAATCCAGCTTTGCATTCTGTTTGGGCCAGACTCTTACATTAAGCTTTTTGTGATACTGAGAATAAGACAAGCCATAGTGAAAGAGAAATTTACCCTAACACACACAAATTTCATTTACAGTGGGATGAAGCTGCCACTTGACTTCAAATTTCTGGCAGATACTTTGCAGACACTACTTGCAATTAAGCATTTAAATAAGAATTGGTTCCATTTGTAATAAATGTAAATTCAACTTACCCCCAGGTTTGGAAAAATATGAGAAAACACTGCACTGGAGAGCAGCTTCAGGAATATGAGACTGTGTTTTTATGGATGTATATAATTACTATTTCATTTCTTGGGTAAAAGCTGTGTGTGTTTGTGTGTGTGTGTGTGTGTGTGTGTGTATGTGTGTGTGTGTCCCTTTTCCTTTATGGCAAGGAAAATTGCTCTTCTAACCTGTCTTCAAAATGTAATAACTTTACTTGCAACCAACCACTGTAGACCTGGACTGGACTCTGAATTATTACTGTGAGTTGAAACATTTCTTTAACAAAACTGAGTCCTTTAATATCCCCCATCTCTGTTATTAGATGGACGAATGAATTTTACTTTGAACATAACATGTGGCATTGTCTGAAAATTGCCGGTATGAACTGAAGTTGGCAGGTATTTTCTTGCTCTCCTCGTCAGTGATTGCCATTTATTATATGTTGCACCTTTATCTGTCAAATACCGCAGAGCGCTATATTGATTTGTGTCTGCCGCAAAGCAAAGGTCACTTTGATCAACATACTACAAAACCAGAAAAAGTAGGGTTCTGACATTTCATTACCTGGGAAAAAAAGGACTAAAATAAATAAGAATATGTTTGAGAACAGAGCACTTCAATATCACAGTGTGCAGTAACTGTAATTAACAAAAGAACTGCTCTATTGAGGTTAAAGAGAAAAAAGAGAAGGCAGGTTTTCTTCCAGGGACTATTCTTTACATGACTGATTCTGTAACATTACAGCTGTGATCTTACTGAAGGGTTACATTCATTACAAATCAAATACATTTGCTTCTCAGATTCAGACTTTTAATGAGCAATAAACTCGGGAACTCTAGGAATTGGGCAAGATTTTATAAAACTTTTAATTTTGACTAAAAACCCTAATGAGATTGGGGAATTTTTATACCCAGATGAAGACATGGTCCCTACTTCAGGAATGTAGTCTGAAGAGAGAAAACAAATCACAGGAGAAAGAACTGGACCCACTGAGACACGCTACATGCCCCAGGACTGCAAGGAGTGAAAGCAGAAGCCAAAAATTAAATCCGTCTCCATTTTCTAATTCTAGTTCCCAAAAACTTGATTGCCTTCCAGAACTAGCACACAAAGATTTGGAAGGGAAGTGATATTGCAGGTGATCTAGTTTTTCTTCGTGCCCTGTGTCTGTTGGGCAGCCCCTACATATTGTTTCACTGGGATCAGCAGACACTTCTTTGCATTGTGTAAATAAAACGGAACCAACATTTCTGTGGAAATCTTTCATTCTTGCAGAAATTCTGGCTTACATTTTGGGAGTCTGCTTTTAAAATCAGTGTAGTTCCCCATCCCTTTCCCAGTAGACCCTGCAAAAAAAACCCTGTATTTTTTTTCATAAAGTACCTAGTTTTCCTAATAAACATAATAATTTTGTGTGGTTTTTTTTCCATGCAGCACCTCGATGCCCTCTGTCTGAGTCTGGTAATTCACATCCCTGGTCTTTCTGAATAGAAAAATGAATGTGTGGGCTCACAGGTACTACTGCTCTGCCTGAACAGAGGCAACAAAGTGGCCAGGCTGCTTTCCTGTCATTACTGCTGGTGAGTTTTGTTTTTTCTGGCTTCATACATAGTGTTCGGTTCTTCACCTGAAGTCACATTTGCATTGAAACACAGAAAGCAGTTACACCTGAGAGCTCTGCTATACCTACAATCAGTAGGGTGCCCATCACAGCTTGCATGGCATATGGCAGTGCTTATCATGTCAATAACAAAGTCTGAATAATGCAATTCTTGGTTGTAATTATCTTTTATTATTATCAAGGGTCATTCCTGGCCTCTTCATCCTTTCATCTCATGTGGAATTTTGGGCTTCCTTATTAATTAAATAGCCAGTGTGATTGAATTAGCCAATTAGCTCTGCCTGAAGGGATGAGCACTGATCCAAACAAAGGGCTTGATTCCACAAACTTGTTGCTGTGAGGGAGAGTCTTGCAGGGAGCTGGCTGGCAATAGCAGGCTCCTAGGACTTGGCAAACCTGATCCCAGTTAATTTGCAATTATTAGACCAGGTAAAAATTTCCATTTGGATACCTTCCTACTGGGAAAGTACTGCTTATCAAGCATGAAACTTTCCATAGAGTTGTTTGATTTTATTATAAATAATGTGTTTGAAAAAAAAAAAATCAGATGTTGCTATACAGTGTTCTGCTGTTATAGTAAAAGAATTAGACACTGTGTTCAGCAAGACAATGTATGTTCCCTAATCCTAAACCACAGATTAAAATCCCACAGGGCAACAGGGCTGTGCATCTCTTAAGTATCTGTGCCTGAAAGGCACATTGGAAATGTATGCAAATGCAGCTCATCTCGATCCTGCTCCACTGTTCTCACTCCCTTTTTTCCTCCCTTTATCTTGACATGTTTACTATTTCTTCTACACTGTGCTTCACTGAATAGCAGATCAAACTTCAAAGCAACTTTTAGTTTGAAATTTGTTTCCAAGCTCCTAAGCGATTCTTTTTCTGACAGCAGTGGATAAGAAATTGTCACTACCACTGGTGACATGTCATCAGGAGATACAGGAATAACAGATGGGCAGCAGTGAGATAACAGGAAGTAACTTCTTTAAAAGATTGTGTTGACATCACCAACTATGAGAGCAGAGGTAGAATGACCCCCAGAAGGGAATCCAATCCCCTCAGCTCTTTCTGACTCACAGGTGTTTTTTCTTATTTATTTCCATACACAGATCATATTGGATTTAAAATTGTTTGAAGTTTTAAAACAGCTGTGTTAGAATTAATAGTAACTATTAATAGGAATTAAGAAAAGGATGAATGGATTTAGACACTAACTTGAGTGGTTTAAATTATGCAACTAAAATGATAAAATTATCATAAATTATAAAATGATTGCTGATGTAACTGGTGTAACTGAATGCCATTAATAAGAGTCAAGAATCCTTGATTGCAATGTGAGATCAATGGGTTATGACATTTTGATGTCAGGCTGATGGATCTGACTTTCTAAATGAAGAATGACTGATTATAACTCCTCAAAAGTGTGGCTCATTATCAGCATATCTGAGCAAGTCTTGACACCAACTATACATAACACCCATTATGGCGTGTCAGAAGTCTTTTCTTTGGATGGGTGGCCATGATTTCTGAGGAAATTAATTGTTCTGATTCCTGCAAGATATTATAGCATATTACATAAAACAAAATAGTGGCAACTACAAGGAAAGCACCACAGAGGCCAAGAAAAGACAGGGATTTTTTAGCCCTTAGTGCATTTTGCATCTAACAGATGGTCCACAAGCCTATAAGAAACCTGTTCTTTCTGATAGCAGTAAGAAAATTATATAAAGCACAACATGAGCTTCATTTTCTGCACTTTATAAAAGTCTATTAATTTTTCCTCTAAACCAGGAATGACACAGACCCACAGGAAAACAGAGTTCTTGATTTCAAAGTGGGCTGCATTAGTGCTAATTTCTTTTGAAAGTGCCCTGCTATGCTGCACTTCATATTTTAAATTTTAAAAAGATGTAACAGTATTTTATTTACAGAACATTTCATTCCAGTTCAAAGTTTTGCTCCAGGGTGTAAACTCCATTGTGTAAAATGGTTGTACAGTGGGTAACACGGACAGTGCCATGGAGTGTACATTAGTGCAGGGCATTGTTATGGTAATAAAATAATGCCAGTTCAGTACTGAACACTCTTTTTGAAAGAAGTTGATATTACAAAAGAAATTTTTAAAAAGTGTATTAAATGTGGTCTGTTCATCAGTTCATGGTGTTTTATTGTCTCCTTCAGAATTCTTGGAAGAGCTCTGAGCCACTGAAGGAAAATCAGTCACAGCAGAAACTTTTGCCACAAGGTCTGACAGAGTGAAAACAGAAAAGAGCCAGGAAGAGACAGATTTATCTAGGGAGGCAGAGCACCCAACTGCCCTCTTACTAGCTTCTGAATCACGAGATGTGGGATTTAAAGGATTTCAAACGGGCATTTCAAACCACTTCAAACCACCACATTTAACATCATAATTATTTGGCTTGGGGGACATCATAACATATTAACTTTTCACCTAGAAGACTAAGACATTAGACAGTTACTAGCTCAAGAATATCACTAATTCTGCCAAGCCTTGCCAATTATTTTGTCTCCCAAAGGATAAAGAATACAGAAAAAACTCCATACTGAGAAAATTACCTTTTTACCAACCAACCAACCAAACAAACAAATATTTTAAAACTAGTGAAGGACCTGCTAAAAAAGAAATTTTTTTCTCCCTACTGGAAAAAAGTTGGTGTCTGGCTGAAATAAGGTGCAAGTTCTTTCAGGTAGGGATTTACTTTGGAGTGCTTCTAGTAGGAGTTGGACTTTCACCTGTGGATCAGTTTTGGAATAATAACTAACAACTTAAAAATAACTAACAATTACTTAATAAATATTACCTATTACCAAATTCCTCTCTGCTTTGGAAGGTCAGTGAATTCTCAAGCAAACCATGATGCAGGCACAACATTTTGTTTGTGGCTGGAGTTCGTATGCTGGGATGATGCTTGAGAGGTGGTGATTTCCAGCACGTGCTGTGCTCACAGACCTGCCGTTTCCTACAGCTAAATAAGACATCTCTGCTGGTTTTGTGAACAAATATGAACATATATATTGGCTAATACATGAGTCACAATTTGCTCCTGCTCTGAACTAGGCCCAAACACACACAAACAGCTCTGTTACACTTTGATCTGTCCTTGTTTTATGTCTGCACTGAGTGGGGCAAATAATTACAGTGATCTGTCCTGGATTTCTGTTGCTGGAACACCACCAGCCAGCAACATCCAGAGTTTCATTAGTACAAATCCATATAATTAAGAGCTAGTGTTTTCAGGAGGACCATTGCTTGGCACTTTGTCAGATCCTAAGAAATTTCCTGATGTTACATCACCATATCATTGCAGAGAAATCCTAGTAAGCAAAGACTGGATCAGGGCTTAAGTGTCAGTTCACAGTCATAGCCCTCTAGGTTGTTATTTTTTTAATTCAGTTTCTTTTGTGGGAAAAGAAAAACAAAAATTGCAAAATCTGCCCACATCTGGTAGATGTGATGTGATGAACAGTTCATAATTTGCAAACTGAAGCCTTCTAAGAAAATTATCAATTACTGAATTTAAACCAAAATTTTTCTTCATCCTTAGTGGAGAAGTCTTACAATTTAATGATGATGCTACAGAATATTAATAGTGGGTTTATAGAAATTGCCTTGTACATCCACAGACTTCACTGTTGCATGTTGTCCAGCTGTGGCAGTATGAATGCTTTGTAGAAGAGAACACTGTTCTCCATAATTTTTATCAACAGAGAGAGACTGAATATGTTTACAGGAGCCCCAACACTGGAGCTCCTGGAGAGCTGCAGACAGCTTGTGCTCCCCCAAGAGCGTTTGCAGGCTTCTCTCACACCCCTTCCCAGCACATCCCTTTGCTTTTCTGGCTCCCAAACCTTCCTCTGGGGGGGCCATCCCCTGATGGCTGCTGTCACAGGGTGCACAGTCCTCCTGGAGCTGTGTAGTTGGTATTCTGCTTAAGAAGTCCCTGAGATACTGACAAAATCCTCCACAGAAATTGCTAAAACTCAGTCACATGTTGTTTCTCCATCACTGCTTCCCTTCCAGCTGCTGCATATTAATTTTTAATTATTTAGTATTTCTCCTTTTTGGTTTTACCTTCTCTGGAATGCTTCTGTATATTTTTTTATATTTTTTTTTTTTATTCTGCAAAGTCAATGAATCAATAGTCAATGGAGTGTCTGAAATGGCTGGTCATGAAGGGGAATAGCAGGGCTGTTTGGGTTGAGCTCACTAATACACAGCCAAAACTGCCCAACATCATGTGCTGAAAAAGGGCAGAGCTTATCATACATGCTGAGCATCATTGTAGACACTGTGGAGATACTTTCTAGAAAAGAAGACAACTTCTTATACGGCCCAGACTTTAAAAAATACGAAAGAAAAAAATTAAAAGCCACCTGCTACTGTTAAAGTTTAGAGGTTTTTTAAAAAATATTTTTCTCCATAACTATTCAGGTTCCTTAACTTGATATGGTGTATTTGCAAATGATAGTGGGGTTTTTTGCATTACTGGATGGCTATCTACTTGGTATATATATATACTACACCTCAGCAAACAGAAAACAACAAATAACCTGTGCACAAAAATGCACATCAATGGATTTTTAGCACAATGTGTAGGTTTAATAGTTATGAAAGCAGTATTTCAACCATGTGATTCTGCTGGGTTCCACAGAGCTTTAGATCATGGACACTTTCATGGCAACTTGTAGATAGATCCACAAACATCCAAATGCAGGACCAAGTAAAAGTTTCTAAACAACTAAGGCTGGCTTGGTACTATATTCCAAGTTCATTGTGCTTTCCAGTATGAAGTATCTTTAAATGTGCCATTAAATTTTAATAAAGGCAGATTTAGAAAAATCCCAAGTCCTCAGCTTATTGAGTGAGGAGCTCACTCCTAGACACCCAGTTTCCAATTTTAGGATGTATTTGGCTTTCAGACTTCCAGGGAAATATGAGCTCAGGGTGACCAAAGCAGCTACTTTGATCTGCAGAGCACTTGGGACAATTACCTTATTGCCTTATTCATTCCTGTAAGGTGTTAACCCAGACACTCAGGAATGGTAATTTAGATGTCACAAGGAGTTATTGAACTCCTCATGTAAGAAAGATCTGTACAATTTGCTGTGAGTGACATCTCATCTTAGTGTCACAAGGGGGTGATAGCTGGATGATAATGCCACTTGTTTCTTCCCCCACGAAAAAGAAGAAAAACCTAGCAAAACAGGAAGGTTCCTAGCAAAGTATCACAGTCATTTGTTATATTAACAACTATTTTCTATTTTTCAGACTCGAAGAATGTTTTAGTCTTGGTGCTGTACAACTGAGGAACTAAAGATGACCCTTTCTTCAAAAAGATGTCAAAGAAAAACTGTGCTAGCCACAGAAAGGTGGACTAACGCAGTCCTGGTCAATATAGTAGTCTGTGAGTTAAATTTTTGCTCATTTGCATGGCATAAAATGAGTGTCAGTTCTAGTTAATTGGGCTTGGTTTGAAAGCTGGAAGAGTAGCACTGCCAGCATGTGCTGGAGAGCAAGTCAAAGATAGGATAGAGTTGCATAATTATCACAAGAGTTGGCGACAAATGGAAGATTCTCCTGTGCAGAAAAGAAGTTCCTGCTCTCTCTCCATCCTGATTCCCATTTTTTGTTATGATGAGGGTCTGAAGAAATGAAGAGTAGTAGTATCTTAAAAAAAACATAAAACTCTTCTGAATATAACTGGAAAAGCCTTTCACCACTGCACTGATGAAGTGATCTGAAAGGAGTGCTGCTTCTCAAAGAGGCAAAGGTGAGTGTAAGATTCTGGAGGAGCAGGCCAAATTCAGTTTTAGGACATAAGCTCTTATTCCATGAACATTCCTTCTAGGCACTTATTCAGACCAATGAAAAAGCAAAAACGTAATCCATGGACTACTACTTAGGCCACCACTTGAGTGTTTCAAGGCTATAACTTAGAGATGTGATTTTCCCCACCCCCCATCCCATCCCACAGAAAACTTGTGATTTTATGTGCTTTTTTATGCATGTATTAAACAAATGGCACAGCTGAATAGCTTTTCTTAAAAACTGGACATTCACCAAAAAGAAGTTTGCCAGCACAGACAATTAGGCTTTCTTCTTTTAACAATAGATTGACTGACTGGCACATTTGAAATGCGAGCGTATTTTTTATTCCTCCGTTCACCCTTTGAGCTGATAAACATGAACAATGGGAAACAGCTGGGACAGGAAAACATTTTAGTTTGTATTTTCAAAGCAAGCAAGAAATAAACCCATCAGTGGGAGCCAGATCACATCTTCTGCCTTAGGGGTAGTCAGCAATTGGGGGGAAAAATACGATCCATATTTTTAATCAAACATTACATATTTATTAATGTGCAGCTGGCCTATTGTGTGCATGATTTTTTTTCTTTAACGCTGTGCTGCGTCCGTCAGCCTGACATTGTTCTGTAACTGACATTACTCTATAAGGATCTGGAAATGCACAGATTTAATAGGAATCATTGAGACAATTGCTTTCTGTATTATTAGGTCTGTGTGACGTAGGTACCATCTGAAATTCAATTTTAGCAGAAAAATAAGATATTGTTCTATCAAGGCAATTTTGTGCACCTGTGATACAGTAAGAACATACACCCCCACCCTCCCATTTTCCTCCTCACTCATCTGACTTCACGGCCATTTAATGATATGTGCCACTCTTTTGTTAAAAATGTTTGGCCAAATGTATTTTGATGCTTATTGAGATTAAACTTTCAGTACATCTCCCTGGTAGCAAAGGTTGGGCTGTTCATTAGTTGGAGGTTTGGCCTTGTCAGATTCCATTGACTGCTGGCTAAAAGGATCACTTTATCATCATTTGTCTGCAATGGAGACAGTCTTTATTCAGCCTTGATTCCTCTGGGGTCACAGCTGTCATAACTTCACTTGCTTTATAGTGCAGACCCCAGTTTTGCAATCCCCTTAGGTAATTGTCTAATAGATTCAGTTTACCTTAATATAGGTAATATGTTATTTACAAAGAAGTACAAAGGAAAGAAAGGGACAATACTGCTTTAAAACATCCCCTTCCTAAACTACTCCTTGGGATCAAGCATTTGAAAATTATATTAAACTCAGTTCTCATTTTGAACTCAAAAGGGAAATATACCTTTTTTTTTTTCTTTCTGAGTTTTACTCTGATCCTTCTGCTGCAAATCTCTAGATCGAACCCCCAGACCTGCTTTTCCACTGGTGAAAGTTGAGATAACTCCACAGCTTTTGATAAGGCTCTTGGTGTTTTGGAGAATAAGGCCTTTGTTCTTATTGTCCAGATCCTAAAAGAAATCTGGGGAGCTGAGCTTGTCTTAATTTATTTTTGGGGATTACTTTGGTTTTGAGATTTGTTGCAACACACTAAAAATGTTCAACACAGAATGTACAAAGATATTTCAGCACAAACAACATATTTCATGCTTTTTTGGTTCTCTTTTCTTTAGCTATGTGAAACTGCTGCCACCATTCTTGTCATTACATAACGTTGATTTTCCTCAAAAACACCACTACAGTGGGTGATGCGGGACCTTCTCTTCCTAGGTTTCAATGGGAGCCAACACAAGCAAAGGAATACTGTAATTCCCAGATTTCACAGAATATTCTGAGTGGGGAGTAACCTACAAGGATCACTGAGCCCAGCTCTTAAGTGAACGGTCTGTACAGGGATTGCACCCACAGAAGCTTGGTGTTATTAACACTATGCTCTAACCAGCAGAGCTAATTCCCTCCCAGCACCATACTGAGAACACCATTTGCTCCACTCTCAGCCTCAGGCTTTTGGTTCATTCCTGTGGCAAGCCCTAGGTGCAGATAGGAACAGGCATATGTTTCAGGCTCCATAGATGCGAATGCTCTTTGAAAGGCGGCATCTCCTGCAGCATCCTGGAATGTCACCAGTGGGGTGAGTACATCTTCTGTGCCAACATTTTATATGCTGAAAACTGCAGTTTAATTCAACTTGAATCAATAAGTTTGAGTCTAAACTTCAGGAGGAAAGTTGTACTTTCCTTTGCATTTATGGAAGTTTGTGGAAGCTCAGATCCACACAATATTCCCACACCTTCCTCTGCAGGAGGATCCAGACACCAAATCCTCCACACTTCACTGACTGGCTATTTCTTTTTCAAACTGTTTCCAGAATGAGTTTTATTTTTGAAACAAAATATATATTCTATCAATGGCATACTCTCACAGCAGTTTCTTTCAAATTCCACTCAGTCATACCTTGTGTGTGCATTTATGCACAAGCACGTGTTGAATTTCCCAGCTAATATCTTAACTAGAAGTTGATTTTCATTTAAGCTTCTAATTCAATGCCACAACTGATTGCACTGCAATATCTTAATTACAGTTGGAGGTTGATAAGTAAACAAGCCATAATGCTGTGGAAAGTTACCCTTTAAATATTAGCTTTCACTTATTTTTTATACAAATATACAAATAACTTCCACATAAGAAATTAATTCAAGATAGTTATAGAGAAAATAAATATTACATAGGGAGAAAAAAACAACCAAAAAACCCCACAACCCTCAACACAATCTTTTAAAGAATTGCATAAAAACTGGATATAAATGCCTGTTTCTATGTGTACTGCTGCACCATCCATGAAAACAGCCTTTAAGACAACTCATCTTACAAAGGGAAATGTCACTAGATATAGTGTTGATCATTAGGTGTACTACAGTGCATTCGTCTGCTTGTGCCCCACTTTGATTACTATACAGCAAAGATGGCCACAAGCACTCAGAAAGTTTTATTGAGGTTTAAATCTTCATTCAAATGATGTAAAGGGGCATTGAATGAAGATTTAGAACTCTATAAAGCTGCTTGGCAGTGTCTGTGGCAATCTATGCCACATAAAAACTGAAATGCTTCTACTTTCTTATTGAAACATTTCTACTGTAATTCTTTAATATTAGGTAGCAGCCACAGTGTTGGGACATTACCACATCTGGGAGTATTTCTCTTACCAAGGCATTTGCCTGCCATCAATTGTGCAGGGTATTATAGAACGTACACACTGTTGATGTCTAGGACATAATGGAAGAGGAATTGTTACTGCAATTACATATTATTATGCTTTTCAGAAGATAATGTGGGTTCATTCATGTGAGTATTTTGAACTAGCAAATACCCTAATTGCTTACACGTCTGTTATAATCCTAAATCCAGTTGACATATCTGATGTACTGTTGCATTTTAATGTGGCCACATGCACATGTACTCTTTATGATTTTTCCTCTGACCTGCATGAACTGTGCAAACAAGTACCACAAGTGTCTTGTACATTGTCTTTGCAGTTTTGGTCTAAGATAATAGCCAGGGGAACAGAGAGACAGAGCACTGTAACCCAGTGCACTTTTTCCAGGAATGTAGAATTAGCCTGTGCTAGAGCAGGATAAGTGCAAATGATCTGATTAGGCTGTAATGACAAATTTATGAAACGAAGAGTGTGTGCATTGTTTCAACTGTCCTTTCACAACATATCGGACTGACAGAGAATGCGTGGCAAATTATTCACCCATTCACTTAACCAGAAAACAAAGGGAGATGATTAAGAAACATCAGCATTCTGAAGCAGCAATCAAACTGACCCTGCCAAGGAGTGAAGAACAGCAAGCCCAGCCAAAAAGTGCTGCAGTCGTCTTGTTTTGTAACTGCAGGTTTATGGCCAGCATTGTTTCACAGGCTCTCCTGAGGTAGCAAGCAGGGCAACTGAGATAACAACAGCTCTCTGCACGGGAACAGCATGGTGCCTATGGTTTCTCGTGTTCACACTGAGTGACAGAAAACGTTTGGAGAAAAAGATGTGTGCTTTTATAAATTCTCGCTTAATAATCCACTAGAGGGAGCTTATGTATAACCTCTGCTAGGCCAATTATGTCAGAGCTTGGTTTTGCATAATTGACGAAGATGAGGTAGTTATGAGGGGGGTACCTGCTCTGCTCTTCTTTTCTCCACCTGTCACCTTGGGGCTCGGGAGTGGCATTTTTGAAGTTCGTCAGTTCTAACCAAAATAGCAATCTGCTTTTTTCAAGTGGAAGCAGCATTCTTGTTGGCGTTAGGTGAGATTCACCTGCATCATCTCCGGACTCGAACCTGAGAAGAAGCAGCCTCTGTCTTTGCCTGTCTCAATTCTGACTGCAAACCAATAATTCCATTGCTATGATTCCCAGGGAAGAAAGAGGCAAACTACCTGGATTGCAGATGTTAGTTACTTTTTACTTCAGTAGGACAAGGCTTTCAGCACAGTGTTTGCCTGGGAGTGTTTGCTTTCCAAGTGGAAACTCCGTATTCTTTCACTGGGAGGCAGCTGGTATAAAATTTGGTGTCCTTCACAGTATTTGACATGCAAACACCTTCAGTTATTTCCTATAAATGTAATTAATAACAGACATGTGTAGCTCTCTCATATCAGAAATATGAACTTTAGTTTAGTAGCAGAGATGCACTTGCAATTACAATTCTAGCTAAATCTAGAGATAACACACTTTCAAGCTACATACCCACACAGTACAGTCTAGCTAAGTAGTCAGATACACTATCAAGAAGCTTATCATAAAACTTGAAATTGCTGTATCCTTTACACTCATTTTGTTGCCTTTTTTTCTTTCTTTTTTTTCTGTTGGAAGAGAAAACTTATGACTACACTTCAGCTGTCACCAGCTTTCAAGGTTATACTGATAGGAATGAGAAACATATTCCTAATCTGCATACCAATGCATTGAGAATGCAAAGGCAGGCTTTTTGCCATTGAATAGATGATGATAAGGTCTTAAGTCTTTTGAATTTCTTGTGTTGTACTTGTATTATCATATGATTTCTTAAGCTAGGAATGAATATGTAAATTTCTTGCCACTGACTTGCTCCAAAATAATGGACATTACACTTGCACAGTGGCAATTCAGAGTGTAAAATTGATTAATATTTGTTTTCAAAATGACATGCAATGATGTATGGATCCTTTTACAACTTAAATTAATACTTTAAAGAGATGAATGGTCTCTACAGAGGATGTTAAAGTTCAAGCTGGAAAATTTGCATATTTATATTACAACCAACTGATAATAATTGTCGAAACAGAATGTAATGTGGTTCGTTTTTCATTTTAATCTGGTTGTACTCAAACACAGGACCTCATTAACTTCCAGCAACTAATACAGCATTATCAGTCCCCATAAAACAGGCTTGCCTTGAATTTATGAATTTCAAAGACTATTTCCAGTGGTGAATCCCTGTTAAACACTGGGTCAGTCCCTAGCATGTGAACTCCATGTCATGTGCTGCAGAAGCATGAAAGTTACCTGGGAAAAGTGCTTGAGAATCCCATGGCCAGTTGCCTACTTGCTAGCTGGCACCTGGAGCCAAAATTAAGGTGTGACATAGACATCTTGCCTTTGATAGCTCACTCAAAGTTGGAATCTTTTGCTCTGAATGACCAAAGTTAGTTCCACTTACTAGGTTAGGTAATATTCTATAACATAAAAAAAAAAAAAAAAAGCAAGATATCTTTCCTTAAGATCTAAGTTTTGTAAAAGGAAAATGCAGAACTTTTGATAGAGTAAATAAGTAAGCATTATAAGTATTTTTGTAGCAGATGTATCAGGAAATCTCTACAGTACATCTCCATAAGAGTGAAGAGTTAGCAAGAACCTTCACAAGTCTGTGAATTTCTTGTTGTGAAATGGATATTGAATCTTCTAATAATGATGCTTATTTCTTTAGTTCACCAAAAGCTGATGGTTATAAAAAGAAGAGGTATTGCTTGCAGTGCACCCTCTTCAATTTTTTTTTAAATATTTCCACATAAGTGCTAATAAAAGGATGATGTGATTAACTTATTTCTATCAACAAAATAATTAGGAGAAAATAATAAACTACTTTTTCTCCATCTCATATTTTGACAGCTAATATGAACAAAAATTCCATGGGCCTAGGAACTCACATTGACCCATCTGTTCAAGAGATCTGGTGTATGGCTTGTCTGGGAGGGTGGGAAAGCAATTGTAACTTTCCTTTAACACTATAACAGCTCCAAGTAACTCCGGACTCAAAAGGGCTGTCTGACAGCTGGCAATAGCTGGACTATGGATGCATTTGCAGTCTTCTAACTATATTTCTACAGAGAAGAGGGTAACATTCCTAAACTAACTTCCTGTAGCCCAGATGTTGTCTTTAGGCAAAGAACAGGTCACTCAGATCAGTCCCATGGCTGCTTTGTTCAGTCCCAAGAGGCTGAGAAAAAGAGAAGGAACACTACAGAAACTCTGTAAAGAAAGTATATTTTGCTAATAAGAATAACAAGAACTTTTATTTAAATGAATTAAAAGCTCTAAAATGTCAATACCTAGCATTAAAACTATTATTTCCTAAGAAGCCATCCAGATTTCCCCTTATAATCTCACAAAAACTGTTTTGTAGATATTCCTATCAGCTGAAAAATACCTGAAGGACAACCTGTTCCAGCAGCACAGTGATTGGACATTAATTTGTTGCAACTTTATAATTCGACTCTTTGGATACTTGTCACAAAATGAGTCCACAGAACAGGCCAGTGAGATGCTTTGTTGAATTCCCAAATCTGTTATTGAATGAGCTGTGCTGCATCCAAGCCACCACAAAACTTAAAAACAAAATCAAAAAAAGGACAGGCAATGTAGTAAAGCCTCTCCTGCAGCGCACGAACTCATAGATCCTACATGTTGGGAACTAAATGATAACTAAGTAATTGATTTTTCATTGTGAAGGGAATGTACCTTACTACAGATCTCTAGTGGGACCTCTGCTGTAATATTTTCATAACTGACTTAGAAAAATGAAGGAGTGCATATTCTGGAGACAATTTGGTATCTAGTAGAATATTACCTAGCATAGTGAAAACATAAACTGATCAAGACTTGGTGAAGAATCTCTGAGCAACTTGTTAATAAAATGGCTGAAGAGACAAGATGCTGACAAAAGCAAACATTGCACGGGTGGGGGGAAGGGAAGAGAAAACAATACCCCAAACCAGAAACACAGTATGCAACCCTAAATAATTTATTATCACTTAGCAAAGTGGCAGAGTAATTATGGACAGTAAACATTAACTCAGTGCTTAGGCGAGGAATGGAAAAACATTATATATACACAGCACCTCTGATTCATGAATACTTCTCAGTGTTTGATTTCAAATGTGGTATTACAGAATAATAAAGAGAAAAATAATAATGACAACAATATTTTTGAATGGTTTTTGAAAAATTATTATATAAGATTCCTTTGATTAGGACAGGAAAGCTTGAGAGAGGATTTGTGAGGAATCTATAAAAACAGGCTTTAACATGGAAAAGATGAATTGGGAATAAAGTCACCTTTTCCCATACTACATCTGTTAGGGATCAATCTGGGAAATTACAAACCAAAGGTTATATGGAAATATATTTCTCTTTATATGCTTCCTACTTAATTAAACATATTTGGATGTTAAAATTGTGTGTGGGTTCAGAAGGAAACTGGAGAAAATTCAAACACGAAATGTCCATCAGAAATTCTTAAACACAATAATGCAGCTATAAACAGCAGTCCCTGAACTCCAGATTGCTGGAAATAGCAAGACTGCCATTAGGAAAACTTCATATCATTGCTCCAGCCTTATGCCTGTTTTCACAAACATCTGCAGGAGACAGGATGTAGGGCTTGCACAGCCTCTGCTGTGCTGGGATGGCCTGACGGAATGGCACAGAACAGGAACACAGGAACGTTTGTTCTACTCCAGTCACAGCTCAGCAGATCACAGAATATTTTGGTTTTCAACCCCACCAACCACACTGACAAATTTTCTTACTGTAGCAAAACTCTCTGCCAGTGAAACTGGGATTTTCCAGTACAAGTTCTGGCAATCCCTGTGAGGCAATGAGGGTGAGTTAAGCCATCAGAAATATATATTTACACGTGGAAATTGTCAGCAATACGGCTCTTCTTTTCCCCAGAGACAGCTCCACTGCAACAGCCTTGGAAAACACATGCACACACACTCACACACAGAGGCAGAAACAATCAATAGATACACTTAGAAAGCCTGTTATACCATGTTGTGCTTCACGGATTTTGATAATATCAATCATAATTGAGTTAGATATAATCCATCTGACTTTCAGTGTGCTGGGGTCAGCCGGGGACGCAATGCCTCACTTCACATCAATTACCACATATAGTAAGGTGGTGGTAAGCAATTCCATTTGATAGTTTGCAGCTATAAATAATTATATGGCAATAGCAGTAAAGTTGGCTCTTGGGCACAATACAGAATCATGAATTTTCATTTACTTATATCTCAGAAGCTGTTAGGCCTACTGGTTTGAAATGTGAACCCCTGGTTAGGTATATCAGTCTTTCTATTAATACAGTATACACAGCTGGTAGATGCTTTTGAATGAACATTTTATGCTTTCTCTTACTTCCTGAGAATATTTTCATTACAAATATGACCACATGATACATAAGGATTGATTAGAATTTGCTATGACAACGCAAACTTGGCTTCATTCTCCTTTATTATCATGTTTCATCTTTCATTCAGGTTAGGGCCTATCCCATCCAAGTCTCTGTAGGCTTTCAGTAAGAAGGTGTTTTTTATACGCTGTGTAATAAATTCTCAGCAATTTGAAAACATACAGAATAAAGCAGGTTTATTATTCAGAAGAGTAGTGCAGAAAGGTTGCAGAAAAATCAGATATCTTATTTATTTCATTACTTTGCCTGGACACCTGTTCCTTTTAAAATTCTGCACTTTATGATATATTCTGCATTTTAAGAAGACTAGTAAACAGAGGCAGAGTGGACATAGAGTCAGATTAGGAATAAGGTAGGAGTATGAAATGGAGTTCATCCGATTTAAGAATTTAGCTGAGTTAAGTGTAAAGATAAGAAAATAATCAGGCTGAGGGACACCTAAGGAAAGCTGGACAAGTACAGTAAGAACAGGATGATGAAGCAGAGAACTGGAGGAATTACAAAAGCCCTTCCTTCCCATGGAGGTATCTCTATGGCCCATAAAAATGCAACAGAATTCACTTGAAGTTTTAAAAGCATGGAATTGGGGGTTGGAAAGTGTGAAGATTCAGGAGAGTCTGATAATTAGATAGTTTGCTTGCCTTTGAAAAAACACTCGCTGACACAAATTTAATAGTCAAACCTTTTCCTAAAATAACGAATATCAGGGGATGGGGGGCAAGGGAGTCTCCATGTCCAGTCCTACATGTGGCATGGGTAAGAAAGTAAATACTCTAATAAAGTCACATTTTGGATGCTTTTCTAGATTTGAGCTGTACTGAAATTTTAAGGAACACCTACTGTGTATAAGAAAGCTTTTATAGACTAAGAATTTGGTTCAAAATGAGCAAAGAATCACAGCCTCCCAGTACTTGTCCACTGGGATATTCCTGACAATTCAAAAATTAAGCTTTACACTATCTTAGGGAGAGTGTCTTGTTGAATAATGCTTAGAGTCTCTGCAGAACTAACACGCTGTCATTCAGTGATTCTTGGCTTATCAGAAGATGGACAAGGCTGTGAAAGTGAAACAAACTGGTCTGTGGTCATTTGTTCATGTACCACATACATCTGACAAGAAGAAACCAATCTCAACCAGCAGCTTCTGCCATACACTGTATTTCACCATCTATCACAGAACAGGTATGGGAACATTTCATAGTCTCTCCTAGAGATTTCTGTGGAGAACAGGGGCTAATTTCACTGGAAAGCTTATCTTCAGAAGTGAATATGCCACAAACAGGTGTTGCAGAGCACTCCCACAGAACACTACCAGCAGTTTACAGACATGCTGGGGCTGGAGGTGCTGTACAGGAATCAAATGCTGTGAAATGGGGCAGGAATGGCTGTGCAACACCAGGAAGGATTTAACAGTGAAGAACAGAAAAAAGATGCACCATCAGCAAGATGCTACCATGGGATCCACATTCTAGGAAAGCCTTTTTTTTTCTTTCACCCTGCCCGGAAAACCGATTGTGAAAACCATCAGCATTTTGAACAGCAAGGAAAATCAAAAAATGTCCAGTAACCTGAGAAGGAATTAATTTAGGAAAAATTCTTCTAACCAGGAGAAAGATTAAATGCATAAACGATGTTACAGATATTTGAACAAGAGTCAATGATACAAAGAAAAGGCAGATTACACATGCCAAAGGAATGCATGGTTGCCACTAATACTAGATGAATCACTGAAAAAAACATTTCAAAAAGAAGGGAAGGCTTGCTGGATGATCAGGTGACAACTATATCCTTAATTATGATTTGATAAGATAGATCTAATTTGAGTAATGCAACCTATGTAAAAATTATGGTTCGATGGATTTGGGAGGCCCAGGTTGCAGCCCACAGAGCAGCATCTTGCTGATCAGAGAAATGGTATTTAGCAGTGTAAATTGAACTGCAATCAACAAGGAGCCTGATTTGTGTTCTAAATTGGTGTTTAGCAGCATGATCTGAACTGCAATCAAGGGAGAACTCATAGCATTTTCTAGGGGGAGCAAATGGATTGTTTCCAATCTCATTACAGAAAATATTTGTAGCAGCTTAAATTAGATTGGAAAATATCCCAAATTATTTAACTTGAGGTTTGTACAAATAGAACTTTTTCAATATGTTTTAGAGAAAAAACCTGCATAAATGTAAAGCTTTTAGTAAAAGATTCACTCTAAGTATGTCTTTTATTATTTTTCACATTATAAAAGGAAAAATATCTGAAGAGCCATTGCAATTTAACAAGTATGTATTTTGTGTCTGTTTTTTTAGCCTTTCTTTCAGTAATTTCTCTGCTCTATAACATGCTGCTACACCTGCATGAGTTGTTGTTCATGTTGTTTCAGCAAAATATAATGCTGCCCAGAAAAATCACAACACATCTTGATAACAAAGGTATATTGCTTTATGTCATAGGCCCATTTTCTGATGTCATTGCTCAGAGAGCTAGAGATCAGAGCATCAGGTAATAATCCCTAGGCAGAAATATTATTCAAGAATTTGGTGGCCCTTCCACGAACTTGATACACTCTTTTCCCTGTAATCGTATCATCAATTTGATAATTAAACCCCCAAAGCTAATATTGCACAATATTCCCACAATTGACTACTTTAACAACCACTTCCTATGCTGGTTTTATACATTTTGTGTTTGTCTCATGTTTTTCTTCTTCTTCTTCTTCTAACTCAACCAGAGCCAACGGTCAATTTGAAGATCTGGCTACCCTGCCTGTTGCCATACCTTTGCATATTCATGAGTAAAATCTTTCCATATCCACATGGCAAACCTTTCAAAATGTCATAAGGAAGAAATAATCACCTTTTCTTTAAAATCAAACAAAGCCCACCAGAGCTGTGTTCTTTGTATAATAGTTAACATTGTCACTAGTAATCAATTTATTTTACTGGTAAAGACAGTATTCTCATGACAAGTCAAAGACCTTTGGAAACAGTACATCTGTGCCTGCTATTTAAGCACACACAGACACAAAGAAGCAGAATATATTAGAAACAAAAAATATGTCAGCTTGTATAATGGTCCCATTGTTTGCTCTACCAGAGAGGGATTGTGCCATAACATATGACGCTGAATGTGCTTTTCTTGTTCTCCAGCCTTCATAATAAAGTATTTGATGCAAATACTCTAATCACATGGAGAAGATGCGGATGTTAGTTGTCCTTCCTTTCACTGCTATTCCTGCCGCCTCAAGAAATACATTTTTATGAATATTAAAAAACCCAAACAGTAAATTGATGGAATCCTGCTTTAGTGTGTTACTTTTAATAGCAGGTGCTTGATTCACACTTGGCTCAACAGGAGCCCCTCTGCCAGACACTGAAGCAACATTACTGCAATGTTCAGAAAATGGCACCTCTGTTGTGGCTTCTCCATTAGGCTGCTGAATTATTTTATATAGCATAAAACAGAAGAGGCAAGAAAAGGCACAGGGACCAGCACACACCCTATGCAAATGTATTAAATTGCTCTGTATAGCACTGTAACTGTATTAAAAAATAATTATTATAAAATAGTTTTCCAGAGGTGTAGGAAGAGGTAGAATAGGTGAGTTCATGCATTTGTAACACTTCCTCCTGAGCAGGGGAAGTCTAAGGTGCAGCTTCCAATACCCAAAGTGGCCCTACGTAGGAATGAGATTTAATTATGCTCCTTTAATCATTGACCTTTAACTATGCTGCATGGACAGTAGAATTATCCAATGCTAACAGAGTTCATCCAGTTCAGTATTTCTCTTCCTGCTCATACATTTATGGAAACTTGATAAAGAATAGGAAACATCTGCCCTCAAGAGAAGGAAAGGGGCAGGAATAACTGTGGAGAGGACTACAGTCTGTACAATAAGGACTGGAGGCAGAAAGGAGTCACAGCAGCCTCCATCCCAGTCACACCTACTGCTGCACATCTCATGGAGTTTTGCAGCAGCTTTCTGGATTACAGGAGAGATTCCAGATTTCCGCTTTGTTTTTGTTCTTCCCAAGTCATTTGGTAGAATTATAATAACTCTTCTTTGATTGTCTGGAGTTGGAATGAAAGGACAGGGCAGGCAAATATTCTTCTGCTTTCCCTCCCTAGGCACTTACTCGTTAATTGGGCTGTTACGCACATGTCTACTTGAGAGTATTGCATGCACTTAAGAAGCACGTGGGGCTTTAGAAAATCCATAGCTTCCATGTTATATTATCAAATTTCATAGGTTTTTTTCCTTGGAAGCCAAGGAAACTTCATGTGTGTGTGAGTCAGCCACTGCAGAAAGCCACAGTGCACCAAAATCAACTTCAAACCAGCACTGGTTAAATTGAATGGACTAAATACAGAATGCAACCAGTATGAAACAACCAGAAATAAAACCAAGGACACAATGAAGGAGGTCTGTTAAAAGTAGCTGATATTATGCATCCAGGTCCGTGTGGCCATTAATGCCTGGCATGAGCAGAAGGGGCCTACAGTGGTTTGTGTAACGGATGAGGCTCCTCGGGACCCATTAACAGCCTCAGCAGCCCTTCCCCCAGACACTGGACAATGTAACAGAATTCCTACATCTCAAAAGCCCACTCTATAAACAAAGATGAAATCTGAATATTCAAACCTTTGGCCCTCCTGCTGAGCACAGCTGAGCATGCTGCAGCTCAACTTCAAAGGCAAGAGAGCCATGAGAAAGGAAACGAAGCCTTACAGCACGGGGGACTGCCTGGCTGAGCTGTACATCTCTGGGTGTGCTGTTAAACAGCACTGGGATGTACACAGCAGATCTTCAGCTTTGCAAAAACAGACTCAACATTTGGCTATTCTCACACAGGCTCAAATGCACCTAGTTATTACTTTCCTGTTAATTTGCATTTCAAAAGGCTAAGACAGCTCTGAACATATCACTGCTATATTATAATTTACTGTGGATTAAATAATAATTTAATCTATGCAGTGGGAGCAGAGGTTACTTTGTGCTGGGACCAGATACTTCGGGCCGTGGAGCTTTTGAATCTGAAGCATGTGTCTGGGACTGTGCAGAGGACAGGTACCAAACCCCACACACCTGGGCTGTGTGGTGAGGTCAGGGCTGCAAACTGAGGCTGACCAAGGATGGGAATTCTGATTGCTGGGACACAATAAGAGTCAGCCTTACACTGTCCTCACAACTTAGCACTGTTCTGACTTCACTACTCCCTGTCCCATTCTTCAGTGAAACAGAAGCATCATTCCTCCAAAATATCACCCAAAATTGAAAGTTTGAAATTCAAACTGCAAGAAAGTTATATCCTTTTTGAGGGAGTAGAATACGAGGACACCTTTGTCTTACTGTGGCTTCTGCTGATGCCAAGGGACTATATCCGATGTTTCAATCTAGCATTCCATGCAAGTACTTTTAGTGAGGCCTTAACACATTCAAGCTCATCTCTAATGCACAGGCATGAAGGAGTCTAAGGTGTTTCCTTGTAAAAGTGTCCAAAGGTGTGCTTGTTAGCGCACTGTTCCTTTCTGGACGAGTGACCAGACAGTTCCCACTTAAGCAGGACACAGTAAAGAAAACTATTCGTCCCCTCTTTATGACTTAAGACTTTTAAATTGTTTAGTTGGAATTGTTGGGGTTTTTGCTAGGACAGTACACAGCTTGCAGTGTTTGAAATGAACCATATAACTATAATGCAGCCAGAGGGTAGCACTGCTGACACCCCTGGCACAGCTATTAAAAGGTGCAGCGTCTGGGCGTAAGATCGATTTATCTTTTTTCATCTTTTAGAAACACAGCCTGAACTGTAATCTGTTTGGGTTTGGCAGTGGATTGACTTGTTGCTTCTTTTATCCTTAATGGGAACATGCACACAGATTTACCTTTGGGTCACTCATAATTTCTGTCCACTCTCTGAGCTCTTCAGACTGGTCCCTGTTATGCCCTGTTAGCCAGCACTTTTTAATCATCTCTACTGCAAGGCCCATTCTAAAAGATAAAATTACAAGAGCAATCTATGCCCAAGTATCTCAATATGCCCTTGTCAGGCTGTAATAGCATCATTGCCTCTCACTGAGTGTAGTGGCTGAAGTTTAGATGGTAGCAATGGAAATGTGGGCTGGTAACACATTGATAGGTTCCATTTTTCACTGTCAGTGAAAGCATTTTTATTAAGCAGATACATTAAAAGTGAAAGGTTTTCAAGAACGTGCCATGAGGTGAGTTACAGTTGGGAAAGCCATCTTTACACAGAAAGCAGGTGCAGAAGTCTATTCTCATGGGTGTCTTTAAAGAATATAGATCTGTGATTAACCTTACTGGCCATTTTATGTCATATAAATGTCATCAAAATCTCAGCATGTATCTGGCAGTAAAAATACCTGGTTGTTATTAAATGAAAAGTGAGGTGATGATGACAGTTTTCCACAGTTCAGCACATTGCTTATTTTTCGGATCACTGCTTTGGGTCTGGGAAGAGTGGGAGCAGGGCAGAAATGTTCATTTCAGGCCCACATTCTGAAAACTTTTAAACCTTAGTCTTACTTTAATGAAGAACTTGCATGTATGAATTACACATGTGCACAGCTATGTGTGAACTCTGGCACTAAAGATTTACTCAGTAAACTCCCTAGCTGGCAAATAGCTTTGACTCAGTATAGCAAAACTGCAGTGTAAACTGCACTGAAAATTCCTGTAATCAAGAAAGATTCCTTAGCACAGGTTATTTTAATGAACAGGCCAAAACTTCAAGATCTGATGCAAAGAGACTCATAGAACAATAAGTGAGTGCATACTTGCAACTAAAAATCCTGGGCTATGCTAAGGAAGAGAAACACCTGGGGTTTTTTTTCAGTTGCTGCCCACCTTTTGGGTTATCCTACAAAGACTGAACACAACAAACAGAGTGACTGTCAAGAAGCACTGCTTCTTTACCAGCTCCAGCACTCACCAGCTCTAATGGAACTTTGAAAGCAATGAATCAAAGAAAAACTTCACCTGTACCTGCTGTCCTCAGGATCCCGAATCTCTCATTGTGCCCACAACATTCACCAATACAGTAAGAAGGGAAAACAGTGTCTGGAAAGAAATTAGTGAGATTGCTACTACATAATTTACAGGGAAGCCAAAGCAGCTTTAGCTTTTGAGCTGATTAGTTACTAATGTCATGGTTTGGAGATGATTAATACAGTGATATTATGCTCAGCCAGCCACTATTTGTGCAATGACAGATTAAATATTTATTTTAATTACAATCTATAAACCAAATTTTTTCTGAAGGTGCTGTTAGTATATTTGTAAAACATGTTTGATGTTAGCTCAGCTGATTAAAAATTGTAGCTAATTAGATTAACAATTTATCACAGTTTTTACTAGCTCAAGACATTTTTGGTAATCCCAGCACACACTGAATTGAGATGGAGAAAAGATGTCCTGATCAGGCCCTCAGATGAGCCCCAGCACATCAGGGATGGGACCTGTATTAATGGGAAAGCTTCCTGCTAAGGACCAGCCTGGTGGACATAAGTGTTGAGGCTACCACTGCAACATATACCACATATATGCAACATATCACTATCCAAATTTTTCAGCCTATCATGAAATAAAGAAACACTTTATGAGGGTGTGAAGTTCAACTCTGTTCACTTATTTCTCACAGCAGTGTGAGGTTATATTTGTTTTATTTTCCCCAACCTGTTAGACATAAAGTATTCATCTTTTAATATGACATCCCAATAGTTAGGTGCTCCATGAGGGAAAAGAGATAGGGAAAAATCACTTTTCTGATGTGCACAAATTACTTTAGTCTAAGTTTTCATGAGATGAAGACATTGTAAAATGTATTAATTGCAGGTAAGCAATATCTAGACATCTCACGTGATATTATTTCTTCATATATCTATTTTTATAAAAACACAATAGAAAAGTTGGATAAGGAATAAATTTAATTATGTTTTCCTTTTGTTCCCTTCTGCCTCTGGAGATGGAAAAAAGTAGAAATCAAAATTCCTCAAAAGGTCTAAAATTTATTCTTACATTTCATGAGAGGCCGGTCAAAGATGTTACTTTTTATAGATTTATTTAAAACTTTCTCTTAGTCATGGGAGATTACAGGATAAATCCAGGCACATCTACACCCTGAAGGTGGAATGAGAACTCATGAACACTAATGCAAATAAGGAATATGTCCAATTGACTTCTGCAGAGCTTTATTTTCAAAGTACATAAAAATATGTTATGAAGTAGTTAAAAACACTATGAAATGTCGTTTCTTTTGTTATTAAAAGGTGCCTCTATAGCCTCATTTAGCTGTTTTTAGAGATAAAATATTGCTGGTTATTACTTGACTTGTGACTTGGAGTCACTTCTAAATGCAACTGTCATTTTAGCTTAGCTGCAACAAATATTCACTATTAGGTGCAAGTTAGCTATACATTTAATGACCAGTTCCTTCCATATCATAGATTGTGAGATTTGATGAGTAGAAAATGTATTCAAACTGAAGGATGATTCCTTTCAGCATTATAAAAGAAAAAAGGAACCTGACAATAAAAATAAGCCCGTTATATTTTCCTTGCTCTAATAAATGAAACTATTCTTATACAAAAAGATGAATTAACAACTCCTGTGTATCAGCATCAGAGAATATGAAAAAAAAATAACCCTTTTCCATTTGGATTGTGCTGATAACATTTATTTTTCTCTTTCCATCTGGAAACCCTGTGGGTATCATGAGAATTGTAGCGAAGCTGATTGGGGTCATGTGTGAGGGCACTGGGATCAGAGCCAATGTCACGTCCAGCCTCCTGCAGCTTCAACAGCTCCCAGAGAGAGTGTAAGTACAAATCTGTGGCATATTGGGAAATGAGGGTGGTAACAACTGAGGTCAGTGGCCAGAGTGTTTCAAATAGTCTTGGGAGCAGTGATCGGTTCTTAACCTGCAGCAGATATACTGAATGGGGTTTCAATAAGGAATGGCACTGAGTCCTGCAGCAATGATGCTCTAATCCTTGGTGCTTTATGAAATTTGGGTATGATCATAGAAATACATGAGACTTACAAATTGCATGTAGAGAGCCCTCTGTGTTCATCTGGCACATGATTTAGAACAGCAGATCTCATGCTTCTTGTTTATTTACTTGTCTAATAGCATTACTGAGAAGAAAATTAGAAGACAATGAAATCAGTATTTGAATGATAGCAAGACTGAGTTTTCAAGGGCCTTGAAGGAGGGAAAAAATGAAAAAAATCTATAGCACTAGGAGTAACTATGCATTTTCACACAGTGCCCTTGCAATGTCTTCCTGAGACTGAAAATATTGTGGAAAATGTTCTTTTTTGTACTCCATATAATAAAATATGAGTTGATTTTTCTCATATGAAATTTAATTTTGTACGGGAACTGTGGAACATCATCTCAAGAGCCCGACTGTTTCACCACACAAGTGCTGTGAGCACAGTTAGTGCATTGACTGCCCTGAGTTTGGGCCACCAAGCCACGTGGGGATGTGCTAAAGACAGGACATGTCTGAAAGTCCCTCTCTGTCACGAACTCAACATTATGGACTGAGTGGAATATAACTTCTGCAATGACAGCTGCAACAGTACATTGTGCTCCTGACTCTGTTTTACACTGCAGTTCAGTAGCGGGAGCATTTGAAGTGGCAAAATCTGACTCTTTCCCACCTTGACCCAAGGGTGTTCATGTCCCTTGGAGGAAGGCTGGCTACCAGACAGCAGGAGCTATGTGGGCAGAGGTGCCACTCTGCAGGGTGCCATCTGGATTCTAGTTCTGGCTCTGCTCTTCTTTTCTTATTTTTCCTTTTCCCACTGAGAGTCAGTGGATAACGTCCCCAGGTAGCAGGACCACATCATGCAAATCCCAAGCTCCCTGCCTCCCAGCAGGGTGGGGATTGAATCACCAACATTCACTCACTTGAATCTTTGAATCGTGTGACAAGACACAAGAAACTGGAGCCCTGTATTAATTTCTGCCCCTTGAGTGCAGCTATCAACATGTTCTCCTCAGGGAACTTGATCCTGTGGATTCCTGGTCCATGACTCCTACCAAGTACAGGTATGATACATTAAAGCACACAGATCAGCCAAGGTGGCAGCTGCTGTAGGCTCATGAAACTGCCCAGTGTCCCATTAGCAGCAATTAAGGACACCTTTAAATACACCCAACTTCTCAATAGTATTGGCTACAGAAAAACACAGATTCTTTATCTGAGGTGGAAGTGAATGGGTGAGTCATCCTGCAGAGAGGAGACATTTTTCTAATGAAAATAGTGAGAGCTTCAACTGACATTGTGACTTTTCATGCAGACCAAAGTGAATTCTCTGGGTTAGCAAGTCTGAGTGACTGGTATCATCTCCAAAGAGTGCATATACCAAATTAATCTTGTCACCATGAAAAGAATAACAATTCAACTATTCATCTTTCAAAAGAGATAAATGATCAGATGTGTGTGGCATGGGGTGCATTTAGGTTATCTGCTTTGTATCAAACCCAACACTGAAATTAGTCAGGGCTTTTAATATGCTCCAAAAATTTGTTATGTGATGGTCACTTTAGAGTTTCATACATACGTGTCTAAACATGTGTGGATGGGTATATATTATGTCTATATATATACATATATGTATATGTGGGAGAAGGGAACAGAAATTAAAATCTGTGCTTTAGTTCACCACCTATACTTTTCACCTCTCTGAAAATAAAAGTTGCTGAAGGAGCAGATCACTTGGATCTTTCCCCACGTCAGCAGCAACACTCACTGTTACACCTCAGTGCTTCAGGAATAGATGAACATGTCTCCTAGTGAGGAGTCCAGTGCCCTGTTATTCAAAGCCAGAGTGTTGTTAATCAGATGCTCTCAGCTTGTAAACAACAGTAAAATCAGCCTTCAGAAGAGATTCTCTCCTGTTAGAACTCTTAAACTATGTCTGGAGTTTAAATTGTAACTAGATTGCCAAACAATATATATATACATCATAGATTGAAAAATTCCTTGCAATGTTCTAAGAGTTCTTTGTAATAAATCAGATTCTAATTCAAGTATTATTTACTCACTGTTTTTGTGCGTGAAGTTAAGACAGCTGGCAAATATGCAATGCAGAGTTTATTGCCTAATTCCTAGCATGAAAAAGCAGATTCTAACAGGAGTATAGACTTGAAAGTGAGCATGGATACCTATACACAAAGTTAGTTATTGGAGCAGTATTTTTTTCACTGTGTTCATTTAGTACACCCCATCTGATAAATATGGCAAAATTTGAGAAATGACAAGGGCCAAAACATTTTTCACATGCACGAGCCAACCATCTAACTTCAGCATTCTAGGGAACGGGGTCATCACAAATGTTGTGAGCTTCAGACACTTACAAACCCTATAAACTAGAGCAGAAATTCTTTTGTCGAATTTCACTAGTTTTAGAACCAAGAAAGAATATTTGAACAAAAAGAAAACGTTGGCCAATTTGTTAAAAGTTGCTCCAGCTCCTTTGGCTTAACTGGATAAAAAATTTGTGATATATTATACTTATTATATTATAACTTGTCAGATATATTTCATCTGACAGCAAGCTTTTGACTTCAACTGTTCTGTTTGCCCTCTTTACAAAACTCGTCCCATAATTATGACAGATCCCTCTGCAGATTACAGGAGATGTCTGATTTCTTCTTACTGGGAAGCACAGTAGCTTCAGTGATGAAAAAGTTTTCATTTTTACCGCTTGTAGTATAACCATGAAAGAGAAACACAGGCCTCTGAGGGGTGTAGGACCAAGTCAGCTTGCACCGAATGTAAGTCCCATAAAAGTGTTCCAGTTTCCTGCTGTTAGAAGCTCCTGGAAACAACGTGGTGAATCCAGCAAGGCACTGCTGCCCACAGCACCAAGAGGTACGTGGGACAATGTGGAGCTGTGAGGGATCTGCCACTGGGGGCAAGTTCTGCCTCCCTCCCAGGAGCTCAGATACAGCAGAGCTGTTCACTGGGCTTCCTGCACTGGCCATGCACACTCAGGACAGCCAAAATTTTAGGTGCCAGGTACAGTGGAGTCAGTAACCATATTGTCTTAAGTTACTAATTTCCTACAAAATCTGCTTACATTCAGGAGCTGCAGATATCCTGTGCTAATACTGTTCTTTTCTACCTTTAAGCTGCCCTTTTCTAGTCCAGGCTTTCCCCCCCTGCTCCTGCTCCTTCTCCCTCAGTTAATATGTTGCATCTTATTTCATGCTGTGACACCATTAGTGGACCCTAATCTCCTCTCTAAAGTAGACTGTTAGTGTTTGGTTGGGGCCACTTATGAGGTCACATGCTCACACAGCACTTATCTGAAGTAAATGCCTAGTAGCTAATCAGGAAAAGGTAGCATGCCATCACCCTGCCCACAGCTTCCCAGCACCCAAATTCCACTCACTCACAGTGAGAGAAACCCCAAGCAGCCCAAGCTTTGTTTTTCCCTTTTACATGACAGAAGCCGTAGCCCTTAAGTGACTAGGATGGAATGGGAAAGGAATAAACAATTAGACGGGGCTGCTGGAACAAATCCTCCTGTTTCATTTTTCTTCTTCACTTGTCTCAGCGGGAGTAGTTTTACCTCCTATTGACACCCACTGTGCTCTTGGCTGCTCGCTACGATGCAGCTGTTTTCTTAATGCCTATCAACCCTCTGCCTTTTTACGACACAAAGGTGACTTGTTAATACAAATGTTGTTGAAACCTCAATAACAATGAGCCCCAGTTGTGATCAATGATACTGTACCTTGGCAAGGGAATGTATCAATGCTTATGGATTCATTTAAAAGTCATCTGCACCAGGCTGCCGATTTTTTATTTTAAAAATCTACGTTAGAAATACGACTGCTCTATTAGACTGACATTTCTAACTCTACTGGGTGCAGTAATACAGTATTACAGTCTACTATTTCCTGTGATACCCACTTAGTCTCATATCTACCATTTTCTATCTGCTCCAGAGACTACATTTAAGCAGAACCTCAGTCCTGCAATGAAATCCTCAAATCCCAGTTATGCTTAGGTACCTTGATGCATCTGTTCTTCTCCAAAGGTACTTCCAAGAAAGAATAAACAGCCACATGGTCTCAACACCCTTTTTGTTTCATTATCAAAACCTCAGCTCAAACCAAATGTTATCACCACCTAAAGACCTGCTGAATTGTCTCTGGACTTACTAAGCACTATGATAAAATTTCAGAACAGAACAACACCTCAAAATACCATTGTGTTCAAAAGTAAATATGCCATTTTTAGGATGACAGAAAGACTGGTTCTTCTCTCTTTTATGGCATCCTTACATGGATGTTGGTGTAGTCACATCAGTAGATGTATCCAGTGCAAAGTGATATTGGATTAAATGCAGATCAGGAATAATGAAATTGAATAAAGATAACCATATATATAACTGACATTATGCACAATCCATAGAAAGTGTTGTTTTCAGATGGGAAACAAGCTTGAGTGAACTTCATTCCTCAAATATTCTCAGTTCTTGATCAGGGTTTTTTAAGTCATTTCCTACTTAATCCACTCAGCCAGAGACATGATCATTGGACTATGCAGGGATCAGTTCACCCTAGAGAATAAAAGCTTTTGGTGTTCAAAACATGGAAGCTGAATCATTCAGAAAGGGAGCTACACTGCTATTGTAATTCTAAGCAGAATAACTATGTAACACAGCTGCTTTATGCTTTGAAAACTGTTTCTAGTGTTCCAGTGTCATATATTCCTCCAGTCCAGATCATTACACTCTTGCATGAAACTAATGAACGTTACAAATTGAAATTAATCTAGCAAACACACTGTTTCTCATCATGAAATTATTAGGTTCCATTACACTGTTTCAAAAATCCATACAGGGATTAGCTAGAATTTTGACAAGTGTCAACTGCAAAAGCAGGAATAGCTGCTAATGCCTGATTTAGAAGCCTTCAGATTTTGTACCTCTGTGTTGTGAACAATAGAGTCTTTTTTGGACCTTTGGTTTGTGCTAGGACTCTGAGTCACTGAATATTTTATGGTATTCAATGAACTACAGTATGAGTCATTCATGAGCTTTCAAGTATTTTTGGAATTGTGTTATTTTGCTTAAAATTGCAGAAAAATTGACTAAGAAAAAGTGATAAAAATGCACCACTGTAGATTTAGTAAGCTCATGTGGTGGAATCAGAGCATATACACATCAGCATAAAAATTAAATTAAGCAAAAATTAGGTCTACAAAGGAAATGAGGGATTCAACAATGAATTGTTAGAGAGTTATTGTATTCTGAACAGGACCTATTTTACTGGAGCTAGTTATGGTTGCCAAAAAGTTCTTGCCTCAGATGCTGTCCGTGCTTACAATACTTATTTCCATACTCTGCTGCAGTTTACAATTTCTACAGCATTCTGCAGACAGGCAAGATTTTTATGAGCACTGACTGATTAAGAGCTTCATCGTAGGGACATCAGACACCATTCAAAGGGCATGACCAAAGCCAATTTCAGTTGGTGAGGTCAGTGAAGAAATAAATCCCATTGAAAAGAGGCAGTCCTACCACAGTTTATTACACAGAGATCTATTCCTAGTGTGAAAGAGTGATTAGTCCTAGATTTAAACAGGGATTTTGTACCTTTTCTTCTGTGGTGTTATTTTTTGAGGAAGTGGGTATTTTGTTCCTTTGTTTGTTTCAAATATTGTCTAAACTCTCTAAATGCCATAAGCAATGACTTCAGCATAAGGACCTGAATCATCAACATCATTGGAAGACAGGAAAAATAAACCAAACTTAACACAAGGCACATGAAGGACAGTAGTGGAGCTCTGAGTTCACAACCTTGTGCTTATGGTGACCATCCAACACTCATTTTCACACAGGTTCAAACTAAATGACATTTAGTCATGGTTCTCTTATGCAGAGATCAGTTTTGGCTTTCTATCAAGCCTGAATTAAAGCCATTTGGAGAAATAATGGGAAGGATTGTGTCAAAATCTGGAAGTTTTTCCTCCATTGAGAGCCAAAGTTCTTGTGTCACAAGACTTTGCCTGAAAGGGAAAGTTTTCTTAGATGCATGACTGTGTTGACACTCTTATTCTTGCTTGAGAGTGGCTTTTCATGGTTTTTTTGAAACTCCTTACTAAGCAGTATAAACTAAGTCAAATAAGAATGGGCTCATGGGGCTTCTTTGGATGGAACTAACAAATTTACACTTTAGTGAATTCTGAACAAGCCTTCCCTGAATAGACAAGAAGTTATCCACTGAGAAGTTCACCATTTCTCAAACTAAAGCTTGGTCTATTGGACATCGAATGGATGGGCATCCCATCTTGCTCCCTGTGAAGTGAGCAAGAGATAAATATGAAGCTGGTTCCAAGTGTCCTTCATTGTTATCTCTCTCAGTGATTAGGGGGAAAAGGAATCTGCATCTTCCAGTATGATACTATGAAAAAGACAGTCACATCCAGCCTGTCCCATGATTTTAACAGCTTTCTCTACTGCATAACTCCAAATCTGCTGCTGAAGAGTGCCATGCAAGTGATGGACTTCTCTTCCCATACAGTTACTAGTCTGATGCATACAGACTGAAAGAGTGGAGAGTCCAGAGCTCATGAGACTGGCCATTCAGCTCTTAGTGCACAACTCTCCTAAAACAGGTTTTAGTAGCACTAGTAAGGCACCTTTCAGAAAGCATTTGGTAAGAATACTATGGTTTGTCAAAGGAATATTTTGTATTAAATGTTTAGGATAGATTCTCTGTTGACATGAGAGGAAGCAGGATGTGGGTAACTTCTCAGCTGGCAACAGAAGGTGTTCAGTGCACTGAACAATTCAATGTAGAATGACTGCAAATCATCATCAGTCTAATATTGTGGTATAGCACAGTGTAAATGGGGTGTGTTTGTAGATAAATTTAACATGGTAATCATAATACAAACTGATTTTTTTTTTAATGAAAAAATTTGTAAGAACACTTAATTGTCTTGGTAAAGAAAAATTAGCTTTGGGAAAAGAGTTTCTGCACACAGCTTCACTATTATTGCATTTAACTGATGAAAAAACTGAGGGAAAGATTTTTTTCTGTCACTAGAAAATCTACAAGAGTAAGATTGTTGCTTGGACTTCAAACTCCTTCCTGTCACTCATGAATGACAGGTGCCACTTGCAGTAGTTTTCTATTCTCCTTTCTGAGAAATTTGAAATGTGCTCCTCCAAAGCAAGAGCTGGCTGCCCACTCACATTCACAGCTACAATAAGCAGAACTTCTGCAAACTTCCTCACCACAGTTCTCGTTTGGAGGTAAATTCTCTCCCAAGTTCTAGAAAAAAATGGCTGCCTAAAAATGAAGAGGCTAATGATAAAGAGGAGGGGGGGAGATACTGTTTCTCTTACCCTATCAAAGGACAGTATGAGTTAAATAGTTTTTCATCAAAAGGCAAAAAAAAATAAAATAAAAAAGAAAGGTATGTGTGTCACTTAAAGACAAAGAAAACAATATTTTTTTTACATTTTGGAAGAAAGGCTGTTTATATTTTTGCTGATATTTTTTCTCTGAGCAGAGCTAAGACAACATTCTCTATATTCTAACAGCATTTGTCTCAGTCAGTCTAGTATATCATGTAATTGTATCATTCGAGCTTGTTTCAGGTAGGGGTTACTTTTCCATTAATTATATTCCAAGCACACGTATACATATCAGAGCTGTTGGGATGTCTATTTCTATTAGTTTAACAAGCCCTGGTATTAATGAGATTGCTCTATAATTGAACCTTTTCATGGGTCCCTTGGTGATGAAATTATGCTAATCTGAATCTGCAACCACAAGGCATCCATCATACTTGATCAAATAGTAAACATCAACAGTGATATGCTAGGAGTGTAAATGTGCCGTTAATTATTACATAAATGAACAAGCCCCATTATTTCATCTTTATATTCCTGCAACTTAATAAAATGGGTGAAGACAGGGTGTATCAGACTTCCACTATGTGGCAGCATGGTCCACTTAACAAGAGCATGAGCTTGTAAATAATGTTGTATCTTGAGGCCTGATATACTCTGTCTATATAAAAAAAGGGAAAGAACGTGGATATATTTCATCTCTCTGAGTCACTTCTGTGGGAAACAATGATACTGATCAGTTACATATCTTTAAAAGAGAAAAAGCACCTGATTTCCTCAGTGCTATAACTGCTGCTTCGAAAGTCTGAGTGGATAGTGGATCACTAAGTGTTTCAAGTGGGAGACATATCTCAGACTGTCTGCAGTGGGATGATTTATATCAGCTTCAGAAAATGTTTGTAAACTTAGGCAGATAAGATCTTATGTACCTACACTTGCAAAAATAAATGGATTTGCAGAATGCCTGTGTTACTGCAGCATCATTCCTCAGTGATTGTCACACCACACTGAAGGAAAGAAGTAAAAATTTCAGGCTGCTTTTTATCAATAATATGGGAAGGAACAAAATTCCCACAGTGCAGGCACGAACATTAATATGCTTATTTTCCAATGTTTTTTATTAGGTGCATTGTACCTTATAACTATCTGAGCAAGGACTAAATTTCAATGCAAGTTGCTTTGATTTTTGCTTCAGCATATACAGAGATAAATAGAAATTTTAAAAAGACTTTTCATTTGTTTGGTAGCATTTTAGTTTGACAAATTATAACCCAAATATTTATCAAGTGATCAGAGTATTCTTTCACTGCTGAAGGAAAAATATCTTATCAGAGATCTTACAAATATGGTGAGCAAGATATGTGTTTCACTGATGTGAAATACATCGGTATCAGGTACCAATTTCTAAAAAAACAAGATTGGTTCTCTTTTTAAATGTACTTCACTAATTTGTATATAACAGAGTATGTTGTGCTGAAGCTATTAACTCTGCCTTTTGACCCAGTTTGACTCATGCTTTACCTCTGCCATTTTAATATTTAACTGAACTATTTTAAATGTATTTGTAGAAAAGGACATTCTGTAAGCCATTAGGTTATAAATTCAATGTATATAAAAATATAGGGATATATATTATGCCTTTTCACTATCCATTCCATAGAGAAGCATATAATTCAATACAGGAGCATTTGAAAATGTATTCAATAATTTCCAGACATAGTTCAAAACAAGTTCTCTGGACTGATACAAGTCCTGGGGCAATGCAACATACAGGACCACAAGCTGTTCACTCCAAGCTAATTCTACTGCTTCTAAAATCAAGATGAAGGTTCTTATGACAGGACCTGTTCCAGTTTTTATGTTACCTCTATAAGCAAGTGAACAACAAAACCTTAGGCTGATTTAACAAACGAACACAAAAAAAATTCTTGTTAGTATTGCTTAGTAGATTTCTAAAAACATTCTCTTTGGGCTTCTACTGTTAATATTTATTTAAAAATGTTCCCATTTTAAAACTGTCCTAACCCTTTTATACAGATAATGACATAGAAACAAGCAGAGAGAGGACTGGCCCTTTGAGCTCCCTGGCTTATCATGTATTTATTCACATGCTATTAAAAACATTTGCATTCCTGAGATATTTTTCCCCAATTTTACTTTATTAAAATTGAATTATTTGGAGATATATACCAGCCATGATCAGAGTTCCATAATAGAGAAACAGAATATCAAAAAGTAAAAAACCACATTCAGTCTTGCAATTTCTTCCCTTTCCAACATTTGTCAGTGGAAGCACACTAGACTGCTTGTGCTTACAAAAATCACCATGTTCTAGTGCTGCTTACTTAAGAAGCGTAATATTTAACAAATAAAGCTATACCAGAACGTTCTGAAGATCAGGAAGCAGCACTCTTTCTGGACTCAGAAACCTATAGCAGGGATTTACCCAGACATTTTTTCTATTCAGAATTGCTGCTGAATGTAGGCACAGAAATCCCACCTTAACTTATGCTGGTTGCAAAAGGACTGAAAACTGTCTCTCTCATGGGTCTCACTAAAACCTGACCTTATTTACACCATCACCACTGCTCACTTCGGCAGCCTGACTTACTCCAGTTTCAAACAAGACTCGTGTAAGGCACTTTAAGAGATTGTTTCCATCCTTCCTTTTTCTCGGTTCTGACAGCCTTGCCTAACACTGTGGCTTCCCTCAGACATGTTTTTGTGACTGTCTCCTGCTATATCAGCAGCCTCTCCCACTGACTGTAGCCACACCAGCTACATCAGGTTCACTGTTCTGTTCACCTGTGAGTCCTAAACCACCCAGAGAAACCCTGTGATTCCTAAAGATTGGAGATAAAAATGTCAAGGGACCTCAAAAATTAGAGGGAGATGAAGGAGGAGGGTATTCACACCAAGTCCTCAACAGTAAACAAACAATAAAACCACCTCAGGTTTGAGTGAGTGGATGGATTTAACCACAAAAAGGCTTTAAATTCCCTCTGTTGCACTGGCTGAGGAATGCTGGCATCTGCAATGGCAGGCACAGTTCCTACACTCATCCAGGTGCCTCCTGGAGTCTACAAAGGCTTATGCTGAAATTACTGGGCCTTCACAAAGACTGTTCCTTCCCTCTAGCAAGGTCATGGCACAACTACCCTAAGGAAAATGGTACTGAGGCACTTGGAAACCTGTCCTGAAGGACAGTCTGTGACTGCACAGAACGACTCTTTACCTTCAGATCCTTTCTCAACTCTTTGTGAGTACAAATGCAGTCTTAAACTTGCTGCCTTCATGAAACATTTCAATCACCTGCACAACATAGGCCAGATTTTGTATGAGAATGACCTTCACTTGTGTTGAATTAGAACATTTTAAAATATTCGCACTCTGCTCTCTATATTTTCAGTGTTAGACAGTCCCTGTTATCAGTGTTCAGTGTCTCCTTTTCGGAAACCTACATTTCGTTTCACCTGAGCTTCGCCAATTTCAGCAGTTACTAAATTTAATTCTTATTTATTTTTAGATTGAAGATTCCCTTATCAATGTAAGCATATAATATAACCCTGCAGATTTCTGTTACGTAAATGATAGTAATTTATCATAAGTATTGTATGATACAAAACCACAAAGCAGCTTTTCCCAAAGACAGAATATTATGGAACATTTGTACCATTATTTATAAGTATACCTGATTTTATTAATTACAGATAACACACTAAAATCACACTCTGAGGATCTTCTGGTTTTGGCATTTTAAAAATAAAAACTTCAAACTGTTCTTACAGTTCCTAATTTATAGTCATCAACAGATATCTATCCTTTCTTCAGCTTTATTTCTGTACACAATGCCTTTGTTACATATCTGTATATATATTTTAGTAATTATTTTCACTTTCCAATCAACAGCAGCAAACCCCACCTACAATCCTACTGCCCTTGCTTTCTTGATATTTAACAAAAAAATTCAAAGATTCTGAAACTATGAATGTTCCTGTTAAAACCAGAAAACCTTAACCTAATTTACATCTCTATTATTAACAGTGTTATTATTTGCAGTCACCATGCAAGTTTTAATCTCAGTAATATATTTATTCTGTCTAGATATTCTAACCAGAGGCTTGATTAGCTGCTTGGTTCTTCTGTTTATAGAGGTCACCTATCACAAGATTTGTCTGCCATTACACTGATCCTTTTCTATGTGAGACCATACATTTTCAAATCATGAATGACAGTGAAACAAGTAAACCCAATAAATTAAAGTAGACTGCAATCCCTTTCCTTTTCATTCATTCAGGTTTTCCTAAATAAGTTATTATCTGCTATTATAATTTCCCAGTCATGCAAGTCTTCCCACCAGGGTCTGGTAGCAACTTTGGTCAAATTTACTATTAGCAAGAAATTACAATCCTTAAATGTTTATTAGAAATTCTGAATTGTTTGTTATCTGTGTATTCAATGTTGCATAATATTGTATATATGATACTTAATTGGTTTCCCTGCTGACAATTATATTCATTTGAATGTAAATTAAGAGTGATTATATTGCTTGTTTCAAGTGCATTTCTACCTAAAAGCATTCCCTTCTGTCAAGGATGTCCCTCTGTACTTTTAAAATCAATATAGTCCTGTTCCTTTCCTGATGGGAGTTCCCAAACTAAGCAAACAAACAAGTACAACCAGGAAAGGCCAGCACTGAAATTGAAAGTCAGCTAAGGTTAACTAATTAGTGCAGATTTTCCAAAGTTCATATCACTTAGAAACTCTTAGTCTGACATTTCATGGCCAAAATGCAGATCTGCCTTGGTATTCTGACTAATTTATCTCATAAAGCTCATGACAAACACCCAAACTGTTGTACGCAGATTTGAAGCTTTTAGTCAATTTCTAGAAATCATACTCCATACAAAATAATTAGCATTATTTTGCAGACAATCATGAAGCCATAGGAGTGTCAGTTGAAAGGAAACACTGGAGGTCAGTTAGTCTAACCTCCCGTTCAGGCAAGGACTGCTGTCAGAACTGAACAGGCATGCCTTTCTGCAGCTGATTCTTAAAAACCTGCACAGGCACCACAACCTGTTCCACTTGTATAGCCACATCTGGAATGTCACTGATAACAATAAGTGAGGATTCAGAACAACATATTTCAAAGATTCTTAAACATCAGAGATTTACAGGTGGTCCTGAAAGCTAAGTGTCTACCTTATTTAGATATGGATGTTCATATCTGATGGGTACAGGTATCAAGACTTTGGTCCATGCCAGCCTACAATATTAATTTCTATCACAGTCAATATAACCTTTTCAGGTAACTTCAGATGCCCATAACCTCTGATTCATCACCTGAGAGGAAAAAAGAAAGTTTCACAAGTGCCACAAGACCAAAGATACCAGTACACAGCGTTGCACTGCAGAGTAATAATAATCTGGACTTTCAAGATATTCAAAGTCTCTTGGTACCTTCCCCCAAACTCCTGAAGCAGATTTACTTTTGAACCCTTCCTAATATCTTATGCCTGTCAATACTGGTCACCCACAATTTTCTGGAAGAATACATCTCAATTAGTCCAACGGAGACAAATGAAATGCCTGTGGATATACACATGCATTAAATAGCTGTGCATGCTCAGAATCACTAAGGGATGAGAGAACTGGCCAACCAGAATAAAGCACAGAAATGGAAATCTTACATGAAGAGTTAATGTCAATGTTTCAATTATATTCCAGGGGGAAAAGTTCTAAAATTCTAGCTGAAAACTTTTGATGGCACTCTCTCAGAGAACACACACACACACACACATATATATATTATATTTATATATGTTTGTGTGTGTGTGTATACATGTACATGTTCTTGTGTGCTCATATGGCCCTGTGTTTTCATTGCAACCATAACAATCAAGTAATTTTCTTTTAGATCAGCCATAATAACCTAGTTATCACTGCAGTAGGATTCCTAGCAGGAAGCAACCAATGTAGTTTTAAGTCAGATCTGGTATGATTACTGTAGATGACAGTTACAGTGAAAAGATAGACCAAAATGTTCCAGGAGGTGTGAACTCAGCATAGCTCACAGACTGACCAATTGGAACTTTTTCAGCACCTCTTTGAAGGGGTAAGGAAGGATAGGCTTTACCCCCAGATAAGGCTTATATAGACATCATAGCCTAGAATTAATGGTTATAAGCCAGAATTAACCTAGTAGCACTCTAATTGTTATGACACAGAGGTCAGCACTGTTTGGGCAACTACGGAAACCATGAGTCTAAACAGTTTTGCAGTGGAAAATTATAACTTCCCTCTACAGAGCAGAAACTACATGAAGCTGATACTCAAGGTGCATAACAAAGTACAGTAATCAAAGATGGTCAGGCAAAATGCTACCACTTGCAAAACATTGCCACTTACAATATGTCGCCACAGGACCTACAGAGTCTGGAAGTTGCTAAATTCAGGCAGTCACCAGAGAGGTTTTCAAGTTCAAAACCTCAAATTTAGGTATTCAAAGTGGGTGGAAATCCATGGCAGGGAGGTAGGCAGAGCTGAAAGGAGCACAGGGGCCTTGTGGAAAGAGGAAGAAATGGCTTTGGAATTGGATGTGGCTGTGCATAATCAGCTCAGTGTTTGGGAAGAAGTTTTGGAGTGGGAATTGAGGAACTCCAGGAGAGGCTGAGGTTGCTGTGGGCCAGCCTCCTGCCCCAGCAGAACACTCTAAACAGATTTCAGACTGGAAACATCCTCAGGACTGGTATGAAAACACCTACTCCCCTTCCCACACTGGACCAAGCAGTAGAGTCTACAGTTTTCAAATATGCAAGCACAGGTCTTACTGCACTGACAACTGTTTCCAGTTCCATTTAGATTACCCAGAAAAAAGCTGCCACTGAACAACTTGTTAGGGGAACTCAAATTCACTTGCAGCCTTCTTGAAAGAACCTACTCCCTTTTCCAAAACACCTGGTGGAAAAAAATAATTGGTAGACTATCCTGACCTGTGAAATACTAACCTGTTACATGTTCAGAACTGAATCTGTTCTTTATTATTCCTTGATCACTTCACTCACTTTTTTGCCTTCCTAGCTGAATTCAAGGTTTCAAAACTTTTACTACAATCATTTAAGGAGACTTCTTACACAGTGAAATGCTCAATGTCATAGGTTAAACAAGATCAGTGTCAGCTATTGCCATGCAAAAAGATTATAAACATGTGCAGATGGAGTCAGGCACCAGGGAAAATGGTTAATGTCAAGAAGGTACCAGCTATTCTTGGCTCTGTCCTTTGAAAGAAAACAGGTTTAGTAAATGAATCATGTAGTTTTAAAGATTATTTCACTTCCACACTTCCGTCATCTTGAAAGTTTGTGTTTCCACCTTTCCCTGCTCAAGAGATTGGGGACTTTCTCAATTTTACACAGGGAAGACTATAGCTTCACTTATGATCAAATTCAAATTTGCAAAACTCAAGAAACAGTTAAATTCAAGGTTATATTCCACTATCAAGTTACAGAATTACTATGTTCATTATTGTTCATTCAATAACCCCAACGTGGTTACCACTGAGACAGCTCTGGAAAAATGCATTATGCCTTCTTCAAAAACATGCACGAAATCTCTGAAGTTCTACTCCAACAATCCTGTTTGTTTTTACAAAACATTTACTGTTTTGTAAATTTTACCTAACAGACCATAGAGAGAACACTTCTTCAGGCTAAATGAATTAGTGTTTGCTGGACAGATTTCATCACTATACAGTGGATATAGATTATGTGTGAAAGGGGGTGAACTGAAATCTAATTAGATTTCATTTTAAATCTAGCTGCTGCAATTATGACTTCTGAATAAAAGTGGTTGTTATTTAGCAGGGTAGCCTAAGCAATGCACATAATTATTATAATTATTATGTACCTAATGATATCTAATAGGAGTCAGCATTGTAAATAAATGCTGTAGACTGTTCAGCAGGGTGGCCTGCACTTTGCAGAAAACTAAATAACAAAGGTTAATAAATATGTTTGCAGATGATTGTTTTACAGGAACCCTGGGCAGCACTATCTGTTGGAGATTAGCTACATCAGGACTCAACAGACCAGAAAACATCCAGAATAATAGTCTTGGTACTAGCTTATAGATGCAGTGTATTAAAATAGCTAAACCAAATTCCTTCTGTTCCCAGTTCCTGATTTTCCTGAAGTATAGGCTATAGTGTTTTTTTGTTTTGTTTTGCTTGATTGTTTTTAATAAGATCACTTAGTGGACATAACTTCTTTAATGTCGTAAATCAGTGAATATGAAATCAACCAACCAATCAGTTCTTCTGTTCCAAGCTCTTTTTTAATTCTCAGAACTTAAGAATATAAAACGGATGCTGCTGTTTGAAGTGTGAATTACAATAGCTGCAGATGCTGCCTAACCCCTATTTGCACCGTATTAGCAGAAGAATTGTATTTATGTAATGAAGACAATGTCCACTGCTGATATAGATGACACATTAAAGATTTAAAATTGCATGTGTTTGCAAAGTGCATTTCAGAACCTTCAATTTCCAAAGTCCATTGTGTTTTCAATTATCTTCCCACCCAGGCAAACTAGGGAGAGACTAATCAAGCATAATGTCCTCACATACTTCCCACTATGCCTTCCTTAGAGAGGTCAAAGGGTACTGTCAGATCACGATTGCAGCTTGCTCTGCCATGGGAAACACTGGTATGATTTACAGTTTATAGTCTCCATCACTAAATGTAGCCATTAGTAACAGTATGCTTAGCTACAAAATAAGCATTTATTACTTAAAGTTTTCCCACATGATTTTTGAGATAATTTTAGCATTTTTAAGTTATTTTGGTAGTGGTCAGTTAGCTTTCAGAACACAAAAAATACCAGCCTGGGGTAAATATCCCAGTAATGTGCTTAAGGCTCATGCATTGATCTGACTGTAAATATTTGTTTTTTGAATAACACATGTAATACAGGCTGCAAATGAGGGGAAAGGGTATGCATCTCTCACATGTTAGTAGATGGGTTATTAACTGATTGCTGCCCTAGAATAAAAGGGCATAATCCAGACAGTCACCTAATTGCCTTCTGAATTGGAGGTTTGTAGGTCATCACATAAACCTACCCCCAAGAGAACCTTCCATCAGAGATGAGAACTGGCCACCCACTCACTCATCTCTGTGCTGAGACTGCTTGTGTTAAACTATCACTGCAGGGACACCTTTCACTAGACCAGGTTGCTTCATCTAACCTGTCCTTCAGCAATTCCAGTAATGAGACATCCACAAATTCTTTGGGCAATCTGTTCTAATGCCTCACCACCCTTGCAGTAAAGATTTTCTTCCTTATCTAATCTAAATCTACCCTCTTTCAATGCACTGACTCTTCCCAAATCCAAGTAGATACTTTCATTATTGTTCTAGATACCTTCATCAGTGCATCCAGGATTTGGTAATACCCTGCTAAAGGCAACTTCTACTTCCAGTGAAAATCAACTCAGTTTGCCCAATTACCAACTTTGACAATCCTGCTCCTAGTTTCAGATTTTCCTACATTCCTCATTTGCTTCTACCCGCAGGACTCTTGCAATGCCTTTCCCAAAGGAGTTTTTTCAATAGCTCAAAGAGTAGCTGCTTGGCACCCATTATCAGGGCATCTGGGGAGGAGAAAATTCACCTAAAGTTCTGCAGATGATTACATTTTGTGCACCCAAAAGAATTAAACCTCTAGAACAGTTCAACAGAAAGATAAAGGGTAAAAATCATCCAGCTGATATAGGTGTTCTTTCCTGCACTCAATTAATGGAAGGCAGAGCAGCTTAGGAGTTCTGTCCCACTGTGTCACTATCATCCACAAGCCATAAATGTGTAACTAGAAGAAGTAGAACATGCCCCTCTGAATGTGGTTTTTTAAATATGTGAAGCACATATCAATAACAATTATGAAATATTGCCTTTTACCTAAGCTGGGCTCATGAGAATCCACTAAAGGTGCAGCTGTCACAGTGAAAGTAATTGGTCAACTGAACATTACTTCACAATACTAAAAAGGGTTGCAATGCTTTCAGAACAAGCAAGAGGTTCAGCTTTCAATATAGGAATAATGTGAAATTATGAAGTTTTTTCAGCTCAGAAAAAATGTAATTTTTAATCACAATGTTTTTTAAGCCACAAATGGAATTAATTTTAACAATTCATGAATTAAAGATATACTTTGAAATTGAGTTCAGCATTCTAAAAGCATATATAATATATCTATACAGCAAACTTAGGCTTTAATGTAAACCAAGTTCTATTTACATTTTGATTGCTACTTCATATCTATCAATTAACGTACTGTATTCATAAAACACAACCTTCAGCACCCAGAACTTCCATATACATTTCAGGCTTAGTCTCTACTGACTACTTTGTTGGCAATGCTATGTGTGAAGTTAAGTACAGTACTTTTGTTTTTATCTGTCTAAAATTTATCTAAAGTTATCTCAACCAATTTTTCTTAGGCAAATTTCATGCCTTAAAAAATACAACAGACCATTAAAGCAATGAACAGCAGCCTGGTGTGTACACATTAAGAGACTCGAATGAATCACATTTGAAGTCACAAAACCAATTTTTTCACTGATCTCAGTAATAATTTTGATCCAGAGAACATCTTCCTCATTGGAAAAACGAACAAACAAAAAACTCCCAAACTTGACTTTCCATTGGCTTTAACAGGAGTTTTTGGTATACATAGCCAACAAATTTGGCCTAGCTGTGAGATTCTGCCAATAAGAATACAAGGGATGTCAAAGGACTTAAAGAGTGACCCTTTACTCAGTCCATAGAACTTCCCATGAAAGGGGCCAAACCCCACTTTTTACATAGGTATGATTTCCAAAGTATTATGAAGGTGAACAAGGGAAGCTGAATTGGTGTTAATGTGCTTGATTATGTATGACTAACCTGCAGAACAGTACAGAATATGTCCCAAATGACGGATTTGATCAGACAGATAGGAAGTTGCTTATTCAGATAGAAAAAAAAATTATCACTAAAAATTGCAAAGGTCAACTCTGTTTATAAATACAAAACACACACACAAACCAGGAATGCTATGGAACTAAACCCACTCCTCTCTCTCTCACTCACTTAAATCAGCACTCTCAGTAATCTGAATTCAGGTTATTGATTACTCTAGCTGCTAGGAAGGAGGTGGTTGCTTACACTGAAAGAAACAACTCAGCATGTTGGAGAAGGACCTTTCAGAACAAACCACAGCTCAGTGCTTCAAACTTCTTTAAAGCAAGGAAGATTATTTATTTAAAACAGGTTGAGTGTTTGTACTTTGTTCTGTGTTCAAAGCCCTTGATAGCCAGCATGTGTCTTTCCCCTGAAGCTGGTGCTCTGAATGCAAATGGTTTGTTAGTCATGGCTACACTGGGCTATTTAAGCAGATCAGAGGCTGCACAGAACAACACCAGTGTGAAGCAACTGTATTGCTTCGAGAAAGAATGAAGCCATAAGGAACTTAGCATGCTAAAACAGGGCTGGGGCATGCATGTGGGCAGTACAGCTGGCGGAGTCAGCCATCACTTGTATGCAAATGCATCGATGAAAAGCTTTGTGCTGTGGCAGTGGGTCAGTGCCCACTGGGGTGGATTTCATGGCACAGCCACCGAGCTCCTGAAAGATCGGGTTGCAGCATCTCAGCTGAAAAGATCTCTTGCAGTGATCATTTCAAAATCTGGCTCCAGTGGTATCAGTTATATTGGATGAGACTAAAAATTTGTTCCAGTAACTTGAGCTTTTTTGTATTTATTGCACATCCCCCGGGGGCCTCCTCCTCAAGGAGGAAGTCTTCTGCACAGTATTGGGAAGCAGCACTCAGAAAAGAGGAATTTTTCAGAAAGTGGCACAGAGGATGTGGTACACTGAGATTCTCCCTCAGGTTTTGAACTGAAGTATTTTCCCTATGTAGTATGAGGATATTTGTAACATAAGTGAATGCATGGAATTATTTGTAATATAAGTAAACACATTCAGGTAAGATATAAGATTAATTTCTGTAGCCACTATTGGCCCAGCTGACCACAGTCTATTTACCAAGCTGTTAACCCTCATGTCCTAATCAAAAGCAAGACACAGATAACTGCATTCTATTTGACTAAATTATTTCCACTGTGTTTTAAAGTGCAGTATCAAGTAGTTGTGTGATGTTCAGATTTTGGGAGGATATAAAAAATGTCACTGTTCCTGGAAGAAGAGACTCTAAATCTTTGTAGACAGGTTTGTAGGATTTGTAGAAAAATTGAATACTGATCTACTTTAGCGCCAAAGTCCATATAGCTTTAAAGAACAAACTGTAAAAGAGAGAAGTGCCCTCAGTGAAGATAAACTCAAGAGATGTTTCTCTGCCCTTCCCTATAAGGGAGCTTTTAATTCAAGCTGAAGTCAGTTTGTACTGATTTCATCACACAATTCTTTGCTGAGGGAAACAATGGGGTCCTCAAACTACCCAAGGTCTATTAAATCTCACGGTCCCACTTCTCAAGGTCCCTCTGGATGGCATCCCATTCTTCAGGTGTAAATATTTTACTGTTAAAAAAAAGACCTTAGGCAAAAGCTACAGCTATTGCCTCTCTATGCACAGGAAAAGTCACAGCTAAATAATTTGCATACAAGCTTGCAAAATTGCATACCTGTGTTTATTTGGAAAGCTAAATGGCTATTTGGGCAAATGTTTGCTGTGGTTGCACACATTAGTGAAGTGAATGAGAGGTATTTGACATAACCTGTGAGTTTCAGAGTAGATCAAAGTGGTGCAGTGAATTGTATGGAAGGGGCGTGGGGAGATGAAAAAAAAAAGAGTGATTTTAGCAAAGAATTTTCTTCTGAGTGTACAGGAAATTAACCATTAATACTAAGGAATCAAACCTACCTACCTCTAATGATGAATCTCAATATGGTGTTGAAAAGCTTGCGGGATGTCTAACACTGAGATGACTGAGGAAGTTTTCCTATTTACCAGATCAAGAGATCAGTCATTGACTCTAAGTAACACCTTCAGAAGGCACCTTCTTGAACAGAATTCCAAGAGCACTACTGAGACAGTCCTTTCCATATGAGCTCCATTTTTCCTGCTATTTCAATCTCCAAATTAGATCATTGGAATTATCCTGTGGCTACTTCACTGACACACTACAACTTCAGACATGCCAGACACCCCCAACACTCACCAAAGCTGCCTTTCTTAAAATCAAAGAGTCAGGATTTTGGAAAGAAGAAATGGCTGTGGTAGGCATGGGTAGAAATAAGGAACAGGCACAGGCAACTACAGCATCTTAAATGTTACTGCCAAGCTGCCCAAAAAAAGAGCCTATTCTTATTTCCAGACTAGTTATTGTGAGGTTCCATCACGTGCCACCAGTCCTGGAACAAGTGCAATAAAGTTATTAGGTAGATATAAGCATACTTAGTAATAGTATTTGATGACAGTATGGAAAAAAGGGAGCACAAGCCACCAGCAGTGGCATTCAGGGCAAAATGCACCGACTGGTTTCTCACAATGATTTGTTGAACTCCAAGTCTCACATTGTTTTGTTTCTCCCAACTGGAAATTCTTAAGGAATAACAACAAAAAGTTTTGTTCTCTTGGAACCTTCTTGCCAATATCTCTCAAAGACTACCACAAAAGCCATCTGGATCTGATGTCTGTTTACAGTAACAGTGGATGGGAAAGGTGAGGAGAGGCTTATGGCTCTGGTGAGATTTCATGCTTTTTGCTTTTCTCAGTGTTGTGGGGATTCTGATATAAGAGCAAATGGAAGCATTGCTCAGGAGGATGAATGCAATGATATTTTGCCTTTATCCCTAGAGAAGGAGGTGTTGTTCAGCATCTCACCTCACTCAGCAAAATGCAGTTTGGGTCAGAGGGGTTCCATTGCTGACTTTTTGTTTGCAACCTCAGTTTGTTTCCTAGTGCTGCACAGCAATTGTTCACCTCTAAACACTCCCAATAATCCTCTAATCAAGGTTCCTTGGGGATCTTGATTTGTTTCAGAGAAATGTACAATGGGGAAAAGACAAACCCCATAACATTTTATTACATGCAGTTCTTCACCACAGGCAGACTGCAGTTTTAGTGAAGTCAACTAGATGGACAGAAGCACCATTCCATGAGGGAATAAACTGCTCTCCATCCAGATGTTAGCACACAGATGGCCAAAACACTGTGTATGAATCATTTTTCAAGCTAGCATCCACTGACAATTGCAACTTGTGTTTTTACTCATTTACCTTGCAGAAAGAGAAGCCAGCTTCAGTGTAGAGGTGCTAGAATTCAGAAACACCAAATAGTTACCAACATGTAAAAAGTAATAGTATGGGCACATACACATGTGGATGTGAATTCTAGAATCTGTTAACATGCTCCTCTCCCTCCTACATTGCCAGGGCAACTCTACTGCCCACCTGCACACCATGTGGCTCTGGCTCTTTAGTGAATGTGGGGCCAGGCCACTGACTTCATTTCACTCTCTCACATTTACACAGCAACAGCATGTGACAGATGATCAACTGAGATCAAGACAGAGGATGAAGATAACATCAGAGTTTGCCTGTTCATACAGCTGCTGACCACCTTTCACTCTTCCCAGAACTTTGGCCCTCCAGCACTAAAGCAATATTGGACTGGCACGGTTTGTGCTGCCTCCTACAAAACCGGTGACATACAACAAAACCTGTATTTAAGAGAACTGACAGTCATAGCAAATCCCAGCAACCATATGAGTATGCCTTTATTTTTCACTTTTCTGATGTTCTGTTGTGGTTTTCTTTTTGCTGTTGCACAACCTTTTGTCTTTCTCTCTACCCATGTTCCCCTCACTCAACTGAGAAAAATCACAACATTGAATTTAATCCCACAAACAACAGCAGGCGATATTTTCAGGGGGGAAAACTATTTGATCTTTTAAGTTTGAAATAATGTTTTGTTTAAAACCTAAGTCATGTTCAATTATAATTAAAAAGCTCAATTATTAAAAAAAATCAACTGAGTGAAACCAATGATTCACAGGCATGTTAAACCACAGATCTGATAAGGTTGATTACTCTGATGTATTGCCATGTATATAAATACTTGTGGTAACTCTAAATGAGCTGCCACCTCTATGCTGCAGGTGTGCATTCAGGAACACCAGCTCAGGTGTGTATTCAGAAACAGCAGCTCCTGCACCAGAAAGCTCCTCAAAGTGAATGCAATAAAAGTGCAGTATCACCTTGTTCCCTTCCTTCTGACTGCAGAGATGGGTTATCCTAGGTTAGCTCAGAGATTCTTTGCAGAGCAGCACACCCTTATATGCTGTGCTTTAGGATTCAGAGTCCTAAGACCTCAAAACCCAAGTTGCTCAAAAGAGAATACAGGCTTTTCAATTTACTTATATTGTTTAAATTCAGCTTTCTCTTAGCGTGCAACCCACTATTTTAGACCTCACTCTATACCTCCTATTTCAGTATGCTTTTATTGATGTAGTATTTTGCATCTTGAGCGCTCTTTCTTATTAGGAAATGGTGCCTGCAGAAATAAGACATTACAATGATCTTTTGTTTTGCTAAATATCAAACTCGACACTGCTACCTTCTCTAGCCCTGCACCCAAAGAGAAAAAAAATCAATGAGGATGTTTATAAAGAGTCAGAAAGGAGCACTGGGCAGTCAGCTTGATTTGTTCTCTCCACACTTTAAACTTCTGGAATACCACTGCCTTAAAAATTGTTTTACTTTCAGCTTCTCCTAGGACAAGACAGGTAACTGAACCTTACTGTAACTTCTCAAATCTCAGAATGCTTTGGCTAACCTGATAGCAAATCTTTGTCTTCTACTGCCTAGAATACCAACATCTTCAGAAATACTTCAGAAACTAACACCCAGATGAAATTTCAGCAGATTGCAATCCCGTATTTCCTTATGTGTTTTTTCCTTTGTCTCCAAGTTTTGTTCAAGAATTCTTTATCACTGTTCTATAAAGAATTTTGATTAACTTCCATTAAGTGACTAATTCCTCAGATGTTATATTTCTGAGTGGTTCCATTGATGTATGACAATTACACCAGCTGACAAACAGCCACCGCATTACAAAAGAAATCCATATTTTTAATGACTCCCTTGCTGTCCTCCCTGTACGTGTGTATGGCATGACACACAGCTTTCTACCATCTGCACCTCTTCCTTTATAGAGACGCATTTTGTATTATAAATTGCTTGGCTGTGAGGTATCTTGACATTTGACATAACAGCAGGGCTGGGGGGGAGAGTAAGTGCTGATCATTAGATTATTGTTGAAGTATTCTCTCCTTTCCTCCCCTGCTCCCTGTGTTCCCTGGAGACACAGGTGTTAATAAAATCAAACAAAATGAAAATGGGTAAATTATTGCAAGCTATGAACACCTACATTGTGCCATGCCTCACTAGTTTCCAATACCACCTCATTCTTGAGACAACTGAAGAAAAAGATGCAATTTCATCGTGTAGACTGGGTGGTATAAGGAAAGGACAAAAGAGACAAGATATTGCAATCCAAAGGTCAGTGACCCACTCCCTTGTATAATTATAGCATTTCATTTATATCCTACGAATCTGTCTTTGGATGGCTGATAGTAAATTAGTAGCTAAAAAAGGGAAATTTTGAAAATTCCTTAATAACTGGTAACCGAGTTCTAAACCCGGAGCATCATATAAGAAGATGAGCACAACTCCTAGTTTGTAATTTCTTTTCTAAAAATAATTTTTAAAACAATTGAATATTTAGATCAGATCTAGATCTGTGTCTCACTGCTTTACTTCAGTAATCTTGAAAACAGATTTAATACTTATTCTAAACACCATGTAGATTTTGTAGAGCTTCAAGGGTCTGCACCATTCTTGAGTGAAGTATACATCCAATTCCATCTCCCACAATGGATGCACTTTATACATTTTTAAAATGCAAGCAGAATACTTTTGTGCTGCATTCCTCATTTCCCATAATCAAGCACATACTAAACTCTTCCAAGAAGGTTTCACGCAGTAACAAAAGCTGTGTCAAAACATTAATGTTGAACTTTTGCTAATACATATTAACAGCTTGTACCTAGATTTGATGGTGGCCCACCTTTAGTAGGGAGTGGAGACCATAATTTTTAACAGCCTGCTAGCTGCTATAATTAGAGCAGTATTGCACAGCATTCTGCAGTGTCACCTGCTGTACAATCAGGTGAGCAGAATAAGAAATAAATCCTAGATCCGTAGAACTGATCAAAGAATCCCTCAGTCTGTATTCATTCAGCCTATCATGCAATGCCAAGGAATTACCAGGCTCACTCTCTCTGACACAGAAAAGTTTCACACTTAGATGCAAGGTACTAAAATGCCATAAATTGTACAATTTTATAAGAAACAGAGTGGGAGATAATTTTCTCTAAAGGGCTAGTGGAACAGAACAAATCAAATCCTGCCTGTTAAGAGTATTGAAAACTTAACTATTAAGGCTGGATACTTGAGAGAGCTACAACCCCTACAATTGCTGGCAGCCAGCCCCAGGTCACGCCCATTTCCTTTACATTCTAAATATTGACCAGAACTTTGAATTCAAGACTACAGCTTCTTAGAAACAAGCCGATAACTTTCCATTTGAAAAGCTGTCTAACTGTATTTATTTCAACCAGACCACAGTAATTAATATTTATGAGGATGAGTGAAAGAAGGATGCTCATAGCAAAAAGGGGATTATGAAAACACAAGAATGTGTGAAGATGCCGATGGGACTGAACAAATGGCACCTGAGACATGCACACAGCAGGCCCAGAGAGAAAAAAGAACAGGACAACAGTGTATATGTAGCTGCCTATACAGAAAGGCACAGAAATACCTCTTTTTGAGCTTTGCTCCACATGTAGTCCAGGAGAAGTTTTGGTATTTGTACCAAATACATTTACCACCACTTATTTAATAGGTTTATTTGACTGTTACAGACACCACCATCTGAGACATCTCTGATTTCGGGCTAATCAAAGTAACAGTGGCTGGCACATGTTACGTTCTTCAGTGCTAAGTACTAGATCTGTTACAGCTCTTAAATGTGCACATGTTGCATATTTCTGGATTTATATCTTACATGAATATGACCAATAAAAAGTGGACAGAAGAAGAGAGCTCCGGAAAGAGCCTGTCAACAGTATTTTCAGGTAGAAAAAAAAAAAAAAAAAAAAAAAAGAAAAATAGTTGGGTTTGATCTGCAGAATGTGAAGTGTACAAAGTACAACAATTAAAACAGAAGGGTAGATACTCTGAGCTCATTAAAATTTCTTTTGAAGATGAAAGTCATTAGATTTCAATGAGACCTTGGAGGAGAAGCTCACACTGACATAAGAATATTTAACCTGTAGTCTACAGTGCTTCAAGCAACTGATAGTATGATAAATAATTGCTTGGCTGTAGTAACCACATAGAAGGAAAAAAAGGATTACCCTAATCAAATACAGTCAGTGTGGTGTTGCCTGTCTCTGTGCTCCACATTTCATTCTGAAAGTTTGCAGTTATAAAAACGGAAATCCTGAGTTCTTAAAGAGGAAATTGTAAAGGATTTATTTTCCTGCCACCTCCAAGAAAACTCTGATAACGTTCAGGGTCAGCCCTTCAGCTGGCATGATCAGCATAGCTGTGTGGAAGCCAGTGGATCATTGCCAATTTATAACAGCTGAATGTCTGGTCTTACTACAGGAGGGACAACCTTATTTTACGTTTTTTTCCTCTACTCTTTTTTTTTTTTTTTTTTCCCCTTCTCTTTAAATTAGGGTAATTAATAGCCAAACACGGTATTTGTTGTCAGGAATACCTGTTCTTCAAGGTACAACACTCATATTTTCATGTTATTGAGTTGCACCAGTGATTTATTCTTAATTGTATTTTAGTATCAAAGCAAAGCACGTGCCAGGACCATACAGCGCCCTACAGGTATTTTTTATGTTATATCTCATAGATAAAAGGGAACTCCCTCCACTTGTGCTCAGAGCTGAAAAAACCAGAAATACTGATCTTAACAGAGGACTAAAGGACAGGGAATAGACCCTCTTGAAAAAGCAGAGCAAGCTTGTCTTAAACAGCAATATGACGTTAAACAGTGCTTTACAGTTAGTTTACTGTAAAGAAATGAGGAGGGTGAGAGAAGGGAAGACACTTGCACAAATAAAGGCTCCATGCCCTAAGTCAGTGACAAAACCAGGATTCTCTTGCAGGTTATCCCATTGGATGTACAGTGCCCATGCAGTCAGAGGTGACAGCATAGTATGCCCTTTCTCACAGGAGAAGATGGCATTTCCATAAGAAGTCATATGTAAAGGCAGTGGGGAAAAAAAATTCAAAGCATTACTTAGTCAATCTCTTTGCATTTTCTTAAACACACAGGTTGTGAATACAGGGTGTTCAGGAACCTTATTTTTCCATCCTGGACAGCATGATCCCTACATAAAATACTGCTTTTTTAGCATATAGGTGCTCACTGTATAAGTCAAGAGGATAAAATTAAGACAATGCCCTGCAATAAGAGATTGTCCCTGAGGGCTGTGCAGGCAGCTTTCATTTCCTTTAGCACACACAACACAAATTTCATACCTTTCTAATCCTAGGCAGTGTTTCCTTGAGCCCAGAATTCTTTCTTTTAACAAAAAGGTAAAACTTTTATGGTTTACTCTAAACCTGGTGTCAGTAAGCAGTGGTCTCAGTAGCCCAGCCCATTGTAAAAGGGCTCGTGGGTAAAACCCCCCCAAAGCAGCCCCACTCACTCACCAGCCCACTGACACACCTCTTCACATCCCATGGCTCCTGAGCAGTCATCAACCTTTTCTGACCAAACTCAAACATGGCAGCTTCCTCAAATCAAGTTCCTGCTGTTTCACTTCACAGCTCTCCCTCATTAAGGTAACAAGACACGAAGCTCCCAGGCTCTCCTTACTACTGTCCTGCCAGTCCTGGTAGGGAATCAATTCCACTGCAGTTGTGTAACACACAAAAACCAAATTCTGAAAAGAAATCATGTAGGAAGGAAAAATCCTGAGATTTCATCTTGATAAGCACTAACTACCAAGCTACTATCTATTTTATTGCAAAGGAGGTATTTTGCTATCTTTTCTTTTTTTTTTTTTTTTTTTTTCCTGGAAATTTGACTACTGGTGAAATTGAGAAAAGCTTGTTAGGGTTTTCTCACTGGGAGATAGGTTACATCACTGGAAGATTCCCTATCTGCTCCTGTGTGAGTTTTGCACAGAAATATGAATTTATTTTGTTACATTTAGCTGTTGAAAAAATGCTGACGTACAAGATCTCATGTGGCAATTCCTTCTGTGAGTGTTCTGTGGTACAAGTAGTAAAGACAAGACCATGACAGGGGGGTCACTATGATAAAACTTTGCCCCAGTCACTGGCAAAAGTTTCAGCTGAACAACGTGCTTCGCATTTGCAAACACTGTTAAAAACAGGTTTTATTAACATCAATAAAACCTCCCCAGAATTCAGAAAAAACCTCCTATTGTAGCTTTAAAGAATTCAAGCAAATTGAACACTTTCCTGAATATATTCTGAGATAAGAATGTTTTCAAATTCTTTGAGAAAGGAAGCGGGGGGGGGGGGGGGGGGGGGGGGGGGGGAAAGGCTTAAGTATTAGGGTAAACTTAGATAAAATCTTCCCAGTACCTGAAAGAGTAGCTGTCACTCTAAACACTGCACATTTCAGATCCCCTCCTCAAAACAAAGATACTCCTTTGCTGGTTTGTAACTGTGCAGCCCCACAACCAGACCATCTAGGACTAAATCTGAAAACAGAATTCAGGCACACTGTAGCATTTAATGTTTAGAAAATCCTTTGCCCTTGCAGTATTCGCAGTCCTATTATGTTAAATTTAGCTGGTCAAATTCTGCTCTTACTTGTACTTCACATCTGTCAACTTAGAGTGCACATTGCATACATCAAGGCAGCATTTAGCTCAGCACAGGGAGAGATTTGATATTTGAAATATATTTTATCTTTTGAAAGCCATACTTTTCCCAATAATAAATATTGAAACAAAGTTCCCCGGGGTCATGAAATCTGCATTCTCTCCCACTCAGCTGAAGATGATATTAAGGAGCCAAAATGAGAGAAATATTGTCATTTGGTTACGGAGTGTAACATGCTTGAATTCATTCTTCTGACACTTTGGACACTTCGTTTAACAAGGAAATCAACATGAGCACGCAAGCTCTGAGTATTTCCAGGTTGAGAGCTCGTGACAAGACTGAATTGTCAGCTGAAGGCTGTGTGTGCCACCAGGCTGACAAACACTCTGCACCACAGGCCGGCAGAGGAGCCGGTGCCTGGTGAACGCAGACCTTTAGCAGCTGGTAAAACAGTAGCACTGCAGGCAGCTGCTGGCCTTATTTGTCAGACAACAGCTGCAGACATCAAAGAGAATAAAGAGAAAGAGGAAGGTGGAAAGACTGAGGTAAAAAAGGAATTCAGTCTACACTGGTTTTATGAAGTAGATGAGTTACTTTTTAATTATATAAACATATTCTAATATTACCAGTTTGGCTTTTACAGAGAAATGCTAAAGATACTTGTAAATATACACATAGAGCACTAAGTCCTCAAGCAGCCTACTGGAGTCCTAGAGGCTAGAATTAGATGGTTGAGGCCAACACAATCCTTCCCATATACAAAGTTAGGGATATTATAGTTTGGTCTTCTGAAGCTTTTCCAAACACTTCAGTTTTAACAGCATTAGTTTGATGTGTTCAATGCACTTGAAATGCTGAGATTTAAATTTTAAAATGAAATTTCACAGATAAAAACATTAGGATAGTTCTGTCAGCTATAATACTGGAATGCACATGCATACAACATTATATAATGTTAAATTCAAACATGCCACTAGAAATTATCAGTTGGTGTATTCAATGGCTTGTTTTCCAACTTGATTCACACAAAAATCTCAACAAAAAATTGTCAGTCCTATTTTTTCCACATTGCATTTTTTCATTTCTAATTGTTCCTAATTCTTCATAGAAACAGTTTTAATTCAGCTAGCCAGTATAATATAGTATACATAATATTTTGCAAGAGGCAGCTTCTGAAACTGCCTTTATACCCTTAGGCTTTGTGACTTGACGTCATAATGGATTTGATTTATTAGAAGATAAACCTTTCTCAATGTTTTTTCCTTTTAAATAGTGAACTGTAAATAACCTATCCAATATGAAAAATGCTAAATAGCTCCTTTGAAATTCTAATGGAGATTGTCTACAGTTATCACTCACTGCAGAATCCTTGTTGCTGATGCTTTACCTGCATTTGTGGAATGTATAGGAACATAACCTGCACATGTACACATATCTCTGTGTTGGTCTGCTGAGACACAGAAATTTGGGTTGGGTGCAGCCAGCATGTTCTAAAACATAAAGAGAGATTATTTTGCTGTTTTGGGGGCTTATAGATTTTTACTTGAATATTCAAGGTAAATATACATATAATATACACATAATTCAACCAATAGTGCCTTTGTCTTTTCCCTTATTGACAAATCTTGAATTATTTCAGTTCTGTGGTTTTGCTGGTCCAAGCTTCCCAACTGTCAAATCATCACTAAAATAACCTTGCTGCAAAGCTTAGCTCAGTCAGTCCTCACTTTCTATCAGCCACAGCACTTTCTACCTATGCTTAAGTGTTGGTATGTAAATGTCTTGGCACACCTTGATGTCAGCAGCCAAGCCCAGATGGAGAGAGGACTGACTGGGCCATGCACCACGATCCCTGTGTTTAGACCTCTAGCTCTGACCATATTAAACTCAACTCCTGGGCAATCAAGCCTTCCTAATTACTCCACTGTTTTCTCTTCCCTACAGGCACCATCTCTAGCATGTTCTGCTACCGACCAAGCTCGGTTCCACCAGCCTTTATTTATAAGTTACGATCAAAGCTTGTAGAGCTCAGAAGCTCTTTTCTCCCTGACAGCCTTAACCAAATCCCTTTTCCGGACTTGCCATTCCTCAGAAACCTGCCTGGCTTTTCTATCACCAACCCACCATTCCAGAATGCAGTTAAGGTGCTTATCACTTAAAATTTTAAAGGCTAATTGCTTAGTAATGAGAACTTCAACTGCTAAGTGACTGGCAGAGTTCTAGTCCATCATAATAATTAAAATTCACTAATATAACATTTTTAAATGTCCTTAGTATGAAAATTATTCTATACTCAAGTGTGTGAGACCTAGATACAAGGTGGTTGTTTTAAGTTTTTCCAGGACTGAACAAAAAAACATGTGGCTGAATTAGCAATTGCTAATTTGGGATTAAGTAAAATCTCAGTGTTCATCTTAGAAATGTCTAAATTAATAAAAATCATATCCCCCATTCTTTTATTTCACATGCTTGTGTTCTCAGGTAAATCGATTCCTCTCAAAAATGTATTTCTCAAGAGAAAGATACTCAGTTTGCTCCTAACCTGATATTCAGGATGGAGACATGTGTTCTCACTTTGATAGGTTTACTATTGATTGCCAAAGCTATTGTGTAACCCAAGGAACTTTTCTCACCTTCTAAAACAATTTTCTGATCTCAATTTTCTGATCTCAATTTTCACAAATTCAGAAGAAATATTGCCAGAAATGAAGCAGCTAATTTCCTGTATGTTCTGGTCTTTTACTGCAGGTGTTAATGGAGCTGAGTAGAGATGTTTAATACAATGTCATTTGTGAGACACTGGATTGTCCAGGATAAGGAAAAGGAAATAAAAGCAAACTGAATTCTTAACATATCATTAACTAATCAACTAGAAATTGGATTGGACTGAATTCCTTTTTCTAGTTTTTAGAAACTGCAGAAGAAACATCATGAAAACATGCAAGACAAAGCACCAAGTCTATACTCCTTAGCATCTCTTAATTGTATTTAGTCCATGTTCAAAATCCCAACCCATCTCTTTAAAATCTCTTTCATGTCACAAGAGTTTTGCAGAAGGTTTGGACAGTGTTCCTAAACACAGAACAAGCAGAGTTTCTTTTGCTTTTACCTTCAGGGCCACAATATGAGAAGCTTCTGGCACTCTGATGTTCTGTCACTTTTTAATGCAAACTCTGGAAGTTCATGGACACAACGCTGCACAATCTGAGGAAGATAAATCACAGTTACTTCAAGCCAGCTGACAGCAGTTTAAGCAGCTGCAATCATCAACCACCAAGGGAGTTTCTTCTTTTATCTTACTAAATGCAAAAGTATACCAGGAACTGGTAATATCACTGGACTATCAGGAGTCCTGCTTTTACATAAATATCAGCAAGCGGTAAGTAAATTCTGTTGACGAAATGTAATAAAACAAAGACGGTTTCAAATATGACCATTCCCTGATGCATTCTGCAGCCCCGTCTTACTCACTTATTGCATGCTGCTGAGATTATAAGGTTTGCTTTTATCTGTCAGAAATCAATATTTCAAACATCGGATAAAAGAGGAAATTGAACTGGGAATAGGCTGAAGTGCTGTAAAAACTACAAAGCACAATTATCAAAAAGCACTTAAAGTACTTAATAGGACACACATATAAAAATGCTCAAATTAATGTCAGGGAACTATAATGAGAACTTTTTCTATGCTTTTTGATCCAAATGCAATGTAATTCGAGTGCAGCCTGGTCAGTCAATACAGTTTTCAATTTATATGAAACCCTAAGGATTTCTAGCAATCCATTTGCTAGAACTTAACCATTACATATGATTGGTTAATATTTCAATTTATTGAAAATACATTATTTTGTGTAAAGTGTTTAAGTTGTTGAGGTTTAATCATTACAAACAGTTATGATAAAAATAGATCTTTGGATAAACAAAGACCTCACAGTCAAGCTTTTAATAAATACTAGTATAACTAGAAAATTGGATTTTAAAAGGAATAGACATAAGGAAAAGCTGCAGATATGGGGTGGTGAGATGAGATGGAAATGTTGTGTAGAACAGATCTTTATCAGCACACATTTAGCTGAGAAGGAACCTCTTTGAAAAATGTTGGTAACCATAGTTATTTTATGCAAAAAAACCCACCCTCACTATTAATGTTAATACATTTCCCTTAGATTTATATATTCATTTATCATCTTTAATGCTATTGAGCTGGAGGTCTTTACAAAAGTATGCTAGATCAGAAATCACTGTAAATGAGTGTGTACATATCTGTATGCACATAGCAGCATCCATGGCAAACAGATCAAGTGACTTTAGATATGATATGAAATATGAAGAGCTTCAACACACAGAGGGGTTATAGCTATGATTTGAGCAACCAAGATGCCCCTTAACTAAATGGCTGAGTCAAACTCCTTCCTAACCTACACCTGACATTTTTAATAAGGAACAAGAAGAGAGTCTTGGAAATCTCTTTGTGGAAAGTCATTCTTAACATTTATACTTTACTTTTACACTTAAATGACAACACTTCTTTCATATGAAGGAGCCTTAGCTCAATCACAATTAAAATGTGCTTCTTACTGGAACTACACCAAAATCCCTTAACTATGGATCAAACTTTTATTTCCACTAGCAAACTGTTTCATTAGCCAAACACCTTCCCACCACCTTTACTCAGCATAGTTTTGAGCCTCTTGGTCAATACATTTATTTCCTCTGTCATTCAGGCTGTCTTCTGTTGCTTCTTCCATTTTCAAGATGCAAAATTGAATTTCATTCCCCAGAATCATAATTTGGGTCATAATTCACTGTTTTAAATTCATACTCCCCATCCTTTACATTTTTTCTTATACCTTGTCTTTTCCTGCTTCTCTCCTTATTAGTCTGTCTCAATCCCACCCCCCCACTATATCTATTTTCTGAATACTCGTTTTCCCTTTAATACTTGTAAGAAATTCCACGAGCTTCTAGGATTAAGTGGGGAAGTAAATGTAGAAAAAGGTAATATTACACACAAATTGCTGTTTGTATCATATGTTTAACAGCAATTTAAACACATAAACAAAGAACAAAGTATGCACAGGTCATGCAAAAATAATGTATAATTCATACACAAAAAGGAAACTGAATAAAAAGCCAGAAATGTATTCATGGGTATATGGTTTGAAGTATAACATATGTTTGCTATCTCCCAATGTGGCATTTATATCTTCACAGTTACACATTATATAAATTATGTAACTGCTGGTTACTCATGAAGCTGGATGAAGCAAAAACAAAATGGGCCAAACCCTGTAACCCAAACCCTGATATGCAGCACAGAAGTTTTGTTTGAATAATAGAAATAAACACTGAGAGTTGGGACAAGTGTATCTGTATCATTTCAAACAGCTGTTGTTTAACCTGCTCCTGCAGATTTCCAAAGACTGAGACTTCTAAATTTCCCAGGCTATATATTTCAGTGCTTTATTATCTTACTATTATAAAAGTTGGGTTGTTTTGTGGATTTTCTTAGGTTCAATCAAAATCTTTGCTACCATGATTGCAGTCTTACTTCTTGGCCTATTTTATGTGATGAAGAAGAGGTTATAGTATTCCTTTTTGCAACAGATTTGACTGTGTAAACACAGCCATCACACGGCTTCTTTCCTGCACACAGGTTCTGTGAATAGTACAGTCATGCTCTGATCTAGACAATTAATGACTTATGCAATTCTCCAAGTTAAGCAGCACAATAAAAAGTCAAAATCTGTCTTTAATAATTCTGGTCTTATGTATGCTAAGCAAAATGTAACATGATTTAACTGAGGGAACTGGGAAAGAAATCCCCTAAAAACAGAGTCTTCACATGTAAAAACAATGTTGACAAGACTAAAAATAAATAGATTGCTTCAGCTGGATTCTGTATTCATTTGAATGGTGTCTTGAGTTTTGGGATTTCCCAAACCAAGAGTGGTGTCCTAAATCAACAGAATCATCACAGAACATACAACCTTTTCCAAATAGTACATCTTTCCAAATAACAAAATAATAAAAATTATTTTGTTTTCAAAAACAATCTGAGTAGAAAACATACTACCATCCAGTAAGGCAGTTGTAGTTATGGCACTCATAATTGCAAAATGCACTTCACAGAAGCTTCCTCTGTTGCACCTTATTGTATTTTTTCCTTCAATTATTAAATTCAGAGGCTTAACATCAAAAGCAAATGCACTTGTCTTTACATGCACTTGAATTGTTACTGCCATTTAAAACTAATCAATGTTTTCTTTAGTACCATAATAGCTTATTTGCAAAGCACCTCTTTAAGAAAAATTTACATGGTATTCTGGAAGTAAACATGTTTCACATTCCAAGTAAAAACTTCCAATAAAGAGAAAGAGGGCTTTGTTCTCATCTCAAAGTTCAGTGCAACTACAGTGACTTCAAGTGCTTAAAAAATCGTGCACAAAGGGAGTTGCTATCAGATTATTCCTCTCTGTTCATAAATAAGACAAGGAAAAAGCTGTGCATTGTACACAATCCTTATATCCCTAGAGAAGTCCAGGAAATTAATTTTCAAGAGCTCAGCATGTAAATATATGCTTTCATAGATGCCAATAGGAAAACAAACAGTTAAAATCTTATTATTAACCTGTGTTTAAATACACATTCCTGAGAAATTTTATATCACTCCTGACTTGGATGCTCAACTACATAAAACTCACAGGACACCAAGGTCTCACTGAGTGGTAGAAAGCCCAAGCAAGTCCAGTGAAGTCAGTATATGCACTCTGAGTGCTGTTTGACACAAACAGGAATGTTCACACCACTTTCCTCTAGGAATATAAGGGAAGTTTTTAAATTAATCTCTGTAGACTCCTTCAGAAGGAGGTCAGAGAAACAAAATTGAGTAATATGAGTACACCTATTGTCTCAATATCTGCAGTTACTTAACAAAGAGAAGTTTTAATGACGGGTAAACAAAGTTTGCACAAAACTCAAAGGTAGGATTTATAATTTCTAATGAAATGTGTAAACATCCACTGCTTTAATAAGTAGATCAATTGCAGTTCAAGCGATGCTTGTTCTTAAACACATGCAAACCCCTTGAACATTTGTAAATAGAAATGATATTAAAATGCTTATGCTCAAAACTGATAATTTGAAACAGTGTGCCCCATGTGTCGTGTTTGGCTTTACTCTGATACCTGTCTGTTGTAGCTCTGCAGAATATTTGGTTCATTTGGGTGACACAGCCTTTTGCAGAATAACAGTTCTGTCTCAGTGACACCTTCTGCTTATGCTTCCAGAGTCTCTACCCTTGCTTTGAGCTACACATTGTTCTCAGTTGAATGTTACTAATAATAGTTGTGGCAGCAGGTGATTCGCTTTCCGATTTTAGTCATGCAGAAGATGCAGTGTGGGGCTGCTCTTCCAAGCTTTGTAGCTGTGGAAATACATCTGAAAATTACACAAGAAGCTCAGTGCCTTAACCAGCAGAGCTGCATGAACTGGGTAACTGCATGCATGGCTAAGTACAAAGAGCAGTAGCAGAAGGTAAAGGCCTTGTGGGCAAACAAAGGTATTCCCTTTCCCCTCTGCATACAGTATATTTTTTAAAAATATAATGAGCAAAATTGATGAATTTTAAAACAAGGATGCAGACTTTGAACAACAAGGACAACTTATTCACCTGACCAGACAGTTTACAGAGAGAATTTCTTACCTGTGAAAATGAGGGATTCAAAAATAATATTTGAAGATGAGCCTAGAAGGAAGAAATAGGCATTAAACATTTCCAAAGTTGCAACTAATAAAATAAGCTGAGTTGAGGAACACAGAGGACCAAGCTTTGCCAAAAGGAAGAAACAGAATTATAATTGAAAGCATTGGATGCAGGGACTGCCACAAAGTAATGCAACAACCTATACCAAAGCATTGGCCACCAATTTATTTGCTGCTGAAGACTAAACAGACTGAAGTCTTGATCCTTTGCTAAATTACATGTTTTGGAATTAATCCTGTAGCCTGCAGCAGATAGCAGATACTTTATAGGGTGACTTAGAGCAGTCAGTCACCTATTACTGCTCATTATTTAATAGGACTACTTTACTGCAGTTTTGTCTATCACTGGATACTTTCTCTTACAGGTTCATATTTTCATGGATCTTTTGCTGGATTTCAGACCTGCTTCCAGAGTATTACATTGGCTGCAGTTGGCCCAGTGTATAACAAGCAGCAGCTGGGAGAAATTTCCTGTACAATTTGTCCTAGATGGGCTTTACCAAAAGCATGATTTCTTTTTCTTGTCATCTCGTTATTGTGAGATCCCAGCTGACAAATCTGTGTATATGTTTTCAATATCCTTCACTGTCAGTTGTGTGCACCACAAAAGGAAAATATGCAGCTTATAACCAAAAAAGTTGTTAAATTATATAACTAATTAGTATGACATGAATAAGATAATTCTGTTTGCAAAGTTAAAAACATGGAGAAGTTGCAACGTAGGGCAATAGAGACTAGCAGAAAGGACAGAGATGACAAATTTTCTATGTATTTGCTTATCTAGAATAGCCAAGAAATTATATCAGTGATCCCACAAATCTGAGGCAAAGCCTCATGCAACTAAAATTCACTTAATTTTTGCTGAGCTCCATTTCTTCTTTAATAAGATGAGGGAGTTTGTTGTTTTTGGGTTTTTTTCAATTTTTCTCTGTTTCTGTGAATGTGATTTTAATTGATTCATCTCTGTGTTTTTAGAGAAATTTGCATAGAACAGCAATGGGAAAGTTAATAAATTTCAGCAAATTCAAGAAACTCCACTGAATTCAGTAAAGTTGTTTCAGATTTTATTTTTCACTCTAACTGGCAACACAATTAGGTTCATATTCTTCTACAGCATCAAAAATCTGAAAATCAGTAGCCACGTAATACTATTTCCTGCACAAGGTTTAAATTCTATTTTTCAGTACATTTATATCCATGAATTTGGAAACTATTACTTTTATCATCTGGCATGCACAGCCAATATTTTGCTTTTGCAATCTGGAAAACAATAGGGGTAGCAGAATAATTTTATATTTTATCACTTTCTTGTATCTAACTGCTGATGATATGTAGCATCTATCACATATTGCATGTCCTCTGCTATTATAGAAATCACTTCATCCCCTGATTTCCTTTTATTAACCAAGAATATCTTTCCAGCTGGTCTTTAATTAAATATTTTGTTAAGGATCATTAAGAAATTATAAAAACTCTCTACAGTTCTCACTGTTAATCATAAGCATTTCATTCACAAGGGACTATAAATCTGAAATTTGCCTTCTGGTTTTACTACAACCCCTTTTCAGAATAGTATTGAAAAAATTACCAAAACTACCCAACAAAACCTCCTTCATTTTGCAAAGAGAATTTTCCAATTAAGTTAACATAAAATACAAAATAATCAAGAATTTACTTGGAACACTTAAATAAGGTGATTGAAAAATGAATATCAGGATTTTTCCATTCTTCTTCATTTGTGCTAAAATAAAGGCAGCTCAAAATCATAGATTATTCCCTCTCTTTAAACAAGGTAGAAGGTGATGAGACAGTGTTGGGTAGATGCACAGTAGTAATGGATTATGCAGATGTTTCTCTCCTGGGTCACTGTTATGAATCTGATCCAAGATAGCAATGACGAAATGTCAGTGTCATTTTATGGCTTTTAGCATGAAATCCTGACCCTACAAGTCAATGGCAAAACATCAGTAGTGCCAGGATTTTCACCTTTTGAATCTCTAGGGTGCAAAAGGAATTAAAGTCTGACTCAGCATGCATTGACTTTAATGGGAGTTACACCGAGTTCAAGGTGCAGATTTTTAAAAGTCCTTAGATGCTGGTTTGCTCATGCTTTAATAATAGCTGGATCCTTCAGATGATTCAAACACTAAAAACCATAGCATTAAAACTATAAACTTTTACCCTTAAAGTTAAATGTTCTGATGACACACATTGCTCCACTGTCTGGATTACTCTGCTTCACTAGGCTGAGCACTGGATAAGGGATTCTTTCACCACATTTATTCACTTCTCTTGCTTCTTCTTTCTCTGAGAGCAAAATCCTTGTCACAGATGACACAGGGTTCAAAACCTCTTGGATCATCATATTTGTGGCCCCCAAGAAATTTGGCATAGGTTGTGGCTTCTACTCTGCATTCTGTCTAATCAACGTACAGTCAATCCCACAATGCTCACTGTTACAAAACATGAGGTCTCTGTAGTAGAGAAATAGTAAGATTTTGTGTCAAAATGACTAAATTAAAAAAGCAGTGAGTGATTAATTCAAACGAAATCCTTATCAATTCCCTGAAAACAGTTGGAGGTGGCTTGTTATTTTATTTAACTTTTCTTTGATAGTGGTTGTTTTATAGGAAGGACATAACAAGCCATTTTAAACCTAGCTCTCAAGTCAAGACATTTTGCCTGCTTGAACAGGTTTGATTCTGAAATGGAAATAAGCATAGAATCTAAATGAGCTGTCAAATTCTAAGTTTTTATTCCAAATGGAAATAAACTTCCAATTTTAAATGATTTGTTCATGCCCCCACAAAATTCTAAGGTACAGAAATATAAAAATTATGTCTTGCTGTAACATATGCTTTCCAGACATATTTCACTTGTACAAATGCACAGTTCAGGCATGTGTTCCTAAAAGTATTTAGCTATGCTGAAAACCACTCAGGAATTAAACTGGATGAAAGCATGCTGAAGAAGTTGCTGGAGGTTTAATTACCTTTTCTCTTTTTTCTCTTTAGTGGGAGTTCTGAATTCTGGAGGAGTAAAACTCCAGTCTCTACTGTATTGAAATGATATTTTTTTAGCACTCCAATCATTGTCTCTACTTGACTAAGACATTTCTATGCTAAAGCAGGTACATTTACTTTTCAAGTATTATTTTACTAATCAATTGAAAAATTACCTCCATGAATGACAGAAGTGCAGACCTTTGGAGTATTTCATTAAAAGGAGCAAACATTAATTACAAATCCAGCCCAACCTTTGCAGACATAAATTATGGGACGGATCTATTTTCTCCATGCTTAATTGCAAGCAGTGACTAGCTCTTTAAATTATTATCTCCAAGGCATGAATGAAATTAGAATGGATTTGATGATATTCTCAAGGCTTATTTGTATCTAAATAACTTGGCCAAGCACTGTCTGGAGATATAAGGAAAATTAGGTGAAACACCTTTGAGCCTTTAAACTGTGGCTAGGTTACCATGAAAAAATTGGGAATTGCAAAATGGAATTAGAAAGACCTTAAAGTCTTTGCAGACAAGGGAGGTCTAGTTACAGGTTTAGCAATGGGATAGTTAATATTGTCCAACTATTTTTCTTCCAATCCAAATTCTAAAAATTTTACTGTTTTGTAACTTTCTGAAGCTTTCACATTTCAGGCAGATCTTTCCAAGCAGTATCTTTCCTTAAAGGTAATATTTCCACTCCGAGCAAAATACCTGTTTTTCTAGTGAAATAAAACACCCTTCCTACAGAATGAAGCACGTTGAAAAATTTAATTTTTTGCAACAGCCACAGTGCTGACATGTTTGTGATCATATCAAAGTCTGGCAGGAAAATATATGAGTAAAGTGCTCTTAGTTGGTCCATTGAAAACTGATTTTGAATTAGGCATGTTTGTTGATACAAATTAGAACTTCAAAGACATTCAACAGTGGCCAAATTTTCAAGTGATCTTCTCTCCTGATGAATAAATCCTTTTACAGCATATTCTCTACTTGCTATTTCAACTTTTTAGAATACCGAGAATGAGCAAAATATTTATTGTTTCCATTAGCATAGTCCTAAAACACAAATAAACAGTTAAGCCATTTTTCAAACTACTTTTTGTGAGTCATTTAAGTCAGAAACATAGACAACAGATTTGCCAAATTTCAAAACAAGCTTTACTAAATCTCTCTCTCTCTCTACTCAACTCTACCTATACCAGTTTTATAATTCCACTTGTTTTCTAAGGGAGAAATGTTGAATAGTTACTATTGATGACTGAATTACTTAAATTATTATCATATAGTAAAATGCTCTTTCAATTTCTAAATAAATTTTTGTGAAATACATGATAAAGAGAAGGAGCAGAACAAAACTAAAACTTGAACATGCATAAAGCTTAAATAAATGAAACCAAAACTATTTGAACAATCTCAGCATGAGTAAAAATTGATCTTGAAGTTTCTGAGTACCTAAAATGTGGAAAACTCCTAGTCCTTCTCTGCTTAAAATAATTTAAAAATTCATTCCCACAGGAAATAAATGGCATTGTATATATGCAGAGAACAGAAGGTGCAGTTTACTCTGCTAACAAGTAAAAAACAGATAGACAATGCAAGGGTTGTTTTTTTTAATACAGTAATGAAGACAGAAGTGCATATTTTTGTAAAATTTATTTAAAGATTCAGATTTTGCATTGGAAACAGAAAGCCTTCTTCTGTAAGAACTCTGTTCTTTATATACCACACAGGGTGTGAACAAGTGAGTCCCACAAGACTCCATGGGTACTGCCTGACCCGTGTTTTTACTACCCTTTTACCCCAGAAGTTAATAATTTGACATTGCATACTTTAAAAAACAAAACAAAAAAAAAAATAGATAATGACTTGCTTGGAGTTCAATTGACTTGTGCCATGATACAGTAAATACCAAGCTGAGTTCTCACTGTATTAATCATTAACCTGGGAAGGGGCATTAGCTTAAAATGCATTCCTACAACTATTGATGTTTCATGAATGCACTGGTGGATATTTTAACAGAAATTTCAAATATGCTGAAGACATAAACAAGTCCATGTCCCCCCAGAAGCCAAACTCTTTTCACCTTTTAACTTTTGGGTAGAAAGTTACCATCCATCTGTTGCCAGAACAGCCTCTGAAAGCTTTGCAGAGTTGGATTTTTTGAGATACAGAGGAAGCCCAGGTCATGCAAGACACCGAGCAAAGAACAGGACAGGGTAGCTATGAGAGGAAAATTCTTCTGATATTTTTTTTTGAAATTTTCTAAAGTGACAGACTTCTCATGCCCATAGGAAAATGTTTCTGATACCAAGTTGAAGATTCTGTAACAGATTAGAAGGTGTCTTGGAAAAAAATATATTCTGCTGAAACATTAGAGATCGGTTCAAAAAATTTGAAAATACCTGGTCCAGAACACAGCAGACTTCACAGACTTTCATATCTTGCTTAGGAGAGGGAAGGAAGAGTGAGAAAACCTATTGCTTGGATTTTGGAAGTATTTATGTTCCCTTTCTTCTCCATGTTATTTCACCTTAATTTAAAAGTGAGGAGTTAAAGATTGATCTGGAGCTTGGGAAAAGCATTCAAGCAGAGGACCACTGAGGACAGAGTGAACCCTTTAACCGTATTGCTTGAGAAGGGCAGTGTTTGGCAATATATTTCTGGGAATGATAAATATCATAGGTAACCTATTTGCTCTGGAATCTAAACCAGAGTACCATAATTAAACCACCTGCATCTGAAGTGAAGGTAAATATATTAAGAGGATCTCTCCTCTTACACAGGAGTGGAATGTATGATTTTAAGAGATCTGGGCAAATTCCTCAGACTTAATATACCAGTCTAGTCATGGAACATCATGTCCTTTATATTTCTTTAGAAAGAAAACATCACTAACAATTATTGGCTTTAGCACCTTGCAGCTTATATATACTTTCTCACATAAGGAAGAAACACCTTAAGCACAGTGTGAATCTAACATGAATATAATTTATAAAATGTAGAAATGTTCGAGCAGAGAAAATAGGAAATTAGTTAAATGAGAGTTTTAAAAATGAAGATACTTTCTTCATCAAGGTTTATGGGAAACATATGACTGTGATAGAGTACGTACCTTTAATCAATAGCTACTTTTTCCCCTCTCAGAATACAGAATTGCAGACAGAACTTGGCTTCAATTTGCAAAAACTGTGAATCGACATAATGAGAAATGCCTGTTTTATAGTCAAAATGCAGGTAATTGATTAGTCAGACATTTATATGCACCAAAACAACATGCATTAATTATATTTAAAAAGAGCATGAGCAAAAAGCTGACCAGGGTGTGAATGTGCATCACACTGGGGATCACAAAACAAAGTGATATAATGGCAAGTTACGTGCATAGCTCTTACTCCGCACTTTTCTCCTCATTCTCCTTCTCAGTCCAGCAAATTACAAAATAAGGAGTAAGAGCAGCATCACCACCAGCTCCATCCAAATGAATGTGTATGGGACAGGGAAAAGCATCTGTTTAGTGATTCTGAAGTGAGCTGACTCCTTGCTGTGCCACCAGTTCACCTTGTCATATTCTAACCTGGTTTGTTCTTGTGAATAAATATTCTTGAAATCTGACATGGGGGGAAAAAATTATTTTTATTATATTCACCAGTATTAACTAACTGTTTAAATACTCATGTCACCTGTAAACTGTGAACTACCTTGTGGCACATTGTGTAATCACTGTGGATTGAACTTCTGAAGAATAAAGACTCAGAATTGTTGAACTAATATTTCTTCCTCTGTCCTTCTCTGACAGAGGAATATGAATAACAATTTATTTTGGCCAAAACAAGCAATTCCAGGTGAATTTATGTCCACAATGGGAGATTTGCCATGACAAACAAGAAGGGGATATAGCTACATGATTTGGTACATTCTAGTCAAAAGTGGAATGTCTTAAATCAAAAGTTTCAGTAGGCTTAAATGTTCCTGCTAATCCCTCTATTAAATCTTCATAACAGTGTGACAAGCTAGAACTCGTTGTCTTCTAGTTTATTAAAATGAGGGCAACGACTAGGAAAAATAATGTTGGGAAATAAAATTTACCTTGGATTAGTTTCATGTAAACATAAAAAACCAGCTTCTCAGAACCTACATGAAAAACATAATGTAGTTAATATTAAATACAATGATTATGCAACCTATTACTTTTACAGTTTGTGCTCCTGTGTCCTTGATTTCATCCCTGTTTTGCTTATGATTAATGAATTACTCACCTTCAGTACTCTCTCATTTATTTCATACCTCATTATGAATTTGGAAAGGTCAATTTGTTATTTGAAAACAGTAAAACACGCATGGAAGTTAAATAGTGTTAAAAATTGCAAAGGACATTTTTATAAATAAATTGCTATCTTATCACTTTTTAATAGTTTGCATTTTTTAACTGGTTTTGATATAATTTTGAAGAGTCTACATAAATTTTTCTCATAGAATGAAGTTTCTCCCTGTATTTTATATGAACATCAGGAGTGTCAGTGCACATGCACAAACACACAAATCCTAGAATGACACCTGCCTTACTTCACTGTCTATTTTATCTTGTCAAGATCTTATGCCATAATTTTCCGTCGCTTCTCATTTGTTTTTCTAGGAATTATTTTACCAGAGTTTGATACTTTATAATGTTATGTGATTATACTTGTTAGCATTCAGGTAGGGACAAAATCAAGACCAGAAAAATTGAGGGAAGTTTTGTGTATATAAAGTTCACAATTGCTGAAGTAAACCCCACTAAATTATTTATACTGAAAACAAAGTTTCATACCAACAGTTCACAGTATTACTTTTTTTTGTTATTGCCATATCCTTTTTCAGTTTTGATAATTATTTTCATCTACAGAATTTGGAAGTTACACAATACTGTCTCGAGCAGAAAAAAAAAATTGGCTTATGTGATACGAATGCTAAATCCCATTCTGTGGAGCACTCAAAGGCACAAACCAGAAAGTCCATCTTTTCTCTCAGTTTACTGGAAGTAAATTCTGAAATCATTTGGGCATCACAGTCAGAAAATTATAGTTACCAACACACCTGTGATACACTGATAGCTGGGGGAGTAGACTCTGATATCTAGACAAGCTTAGGGTAACTCCATTTAACAGTCACTATCATAGCTGGGAAGCTGCCCTGGGGAACTTGGTATTGGCACAGAAATCTCTTGGACAGAGGGCACTTAATGCCACTCACAGCACTCACCTCTACAGCTGTGCAGAGGCAGAGTCTGTGCTGCCTGCAGAGCAGTGGCCTGCGAGGCTGTTTATGGGCTGGGCTACACTCCAGATGCACACACATGCCCAGGCTAACTTTAAACTGGACAGTTAGGTGATTTCTGGCACTGCAGCTAGAGCTGCACATGTTCAGTGTGGGCTAATCCAGTCTATTCAGAAGACTGTGGAGTTTTCTCTTTTCTCATCACTTTGGCAGTCTTGTCCACACAAACGAGAGGAGCTTCAAGATCTGCAGCAGAGACTTTACTGTGTAGGGTCACTGCCTCTAACGCCCCAGGGACAGCTGCACCCCACTCCTTCTGCAGAAGATAATCTGTGTTATGCCTTACCTTTTTCTGTTTCTGGATCACAGTGTGTAAGCAGCAGCACCTGCACCTACTATTTTTGCCCTGCTTTATTTGCAGCTGAATTATGGCTGTGTGGTTTATTCAGGTGAGGTTTATTCAGCCTGGATGCTGAAGCTACATTTGACTGAGAGTAGAACAGAAATCACAGACATTATGAACAGACACGTGAAAATCAAGCCCAACCAATTGCATTCTTCTTCACTCTGTGCAACATGCATAGATACTTCCAGTGCCAAGTTCAGTAGCTTAAATAATGTGTCATCATTAAAATAATACCACTGAGCATGGTTATTAACTGCAGACTGACCTTCAGCTTTGGCTTTGTTAACATTGTAGATTTATGTTTTCCCCCCAGCTCCTTCAAAACTCTTTGTACAGTGGATTATTAAACTATAACAAAACATAACTAAACAGATTCATATATGCTTGGAACAATCTGTGATAGTTTCTTGGAATTTTGTAAGCATGTTCATTAGAGGTCTTTACTCTTCCCTCAATTTCTGTGAAAATTCTACAAGAATTGTTGTTCTAAATCACATCCCACCCATGATACAGTTTAAGATCAGTGAAGAGGTTGTCCTTCAAATTAATAAAATCAAATAGCCATCCCAATACTCTACCCTTATTTCTGCCAAGCTCTGTGTTAGTTTTCACTCTGAATAAAGAAGATACCATCTTTACACATAGCAAGCCTAAGAGGACATAATAAATGGCAAATTTGGCATGAGTTATGAAGTTATATTTTAATAATAAAAATGGAGTTTGTGATTGTGTAGAAACCAGAGAAAACTACACAAAGCAGGTAGAATATATTATTACAATGTTTGAGTCTTATCTACAATACAGAATGATCAAAACAAAACCATATATGCTGTAGAAGAACTGAAGTTATGTACTGATGGATTCACTTCTAAGGGTTTAATCCCTAGTACATGGCTTCCCATATAAGCAATGAAAGCATTTAGTCTCCTTGCCTGAACTAGAATGAGAGTCTACTCAAAGCAAATGCTTAGAGGTAACTGAACTCAGTCTGAAACTCAGCAGGTGCTACTTCTGTTACTTCTGCACTTCTGAAGTGCAACTATTTCAAAACATCATTTATTCATTTTTATTCAAAAAAAATCCAAGATATATCTTCAGTAACTATCCAGTCTTCATTTTGACTCCAAATGACCTGTTACTCTATTGTGCACACATTTCGTTGACATTGCAGGTCACTATTTATCGACACTTACCAGGGTATCAGGGCAGCCCAGTCAGAACATACATGATACAGACTTGGAGAATACACAGTGAAAACACCAATGCCATGAACATCACAACTGTAACCTGCAAGAAATGACAGAAGGGCAGATTCTGCCCTAAAGCTGTAGGAGGCAAATTCACCAGTAGTGTGACTTCACGTCCAAGCTTAAAATCTGAAAGTGTAAATTACACCTTTGGCACTCTCAGCTAACAGACACCTGCAAAACTGTGGGAGTTCAACCTCCTGCTCAGATGACTGCCTGCACTTTCACTGCTTTTTGAAGACTTACAACATGTAAGGATGCAGGGTGAAAAAACGAGGTCTTGGGGTAAGGCAAAGTACTTGCATGTTTAGCACATTTTATAGACAGGTCTGGAATATAGGATGTGGATGCTGCAAGAGGTAATGAGGTGACTGGCAGCAAAGAACTCTGAGCTGGAGCAAATTTGAAGGTAAAACAGAATCGAAATAGTGAACCATCTGCTTTCTAATGAAAACAGCTCTGCTTGTCAGCAACATCCAGAAAAAATGATTTCTTAGTTGGAGTGTATAACCGAGAGAAGTAGCTTTTTTGCTATATGAGGTAATACACTCAAATGATGTATGACTTAGAAAATAGTGTGGGTTAATGATCTTCAGCTGGATCAGGGAGTAAAACAAAGTAATTTCATAATACAGAACATGATGGATTAAATCATGTTAATACTGGGTATATACATTAAAGAAAATGATCTTTCTGGCATACTAAATGGCAAAATAAAAAGCACTTTTAGTAAGCTATATGATTAATTAGTCTGCCCTTTTATTTATGTACCATGATAAAGTAAAATGTACTTCTTCTGGTTACCTCCCAGGCAATTATTCTAAAAGTTATATTGAATACACCAGCTTCATTGTATTGCACCAGTCCATCAGGAACTGCAAGTAGGTCCCTGTCTTTGTTTAAAGTCAGGGGTTTTCTTTATTCTCTCCCTTTCCTGCCCTCCTTCCTAGAAGTTATTGGGGTTTTGTGTTGTATGTTTTTAAACTCACAGAAACATGAGATTGAACATGATATGTTGATATATTAAAATATGTAAACATCGATTTGTCTTAGTACTGTTAATTACAGAGAATGCAAAAAATTGCAGTGAGTGAAAAGTTATAGCTCACATGTAATTCAGGCAAATATTTATATATGAGAATGTAAATGCTCCAGAGTTCATTCAGATTCTGAGCTGTTTCATTTCCTGCCTTCACAATTTAGCTGTGTATCTTGCAAATTTCCACCAAAGGTTCAATCACATCCAAAATCTTTTAGAAAGAAGCTGGAAATGCATTTTCAAAGGAGATTTCAAATTATCTTAAAAGTCTCAAATTTCAGAAAAAAATTTTACTTTCAGAGGGAGGAATATTATTTTTGAGAATTGTTTGTCTTCCAGTCTCATTATACATACTTGTCAGAAATTATGCCAACGATGTAAGACACAGAAGTTTCCTCTAGTAACAAATTTAAATGGAAGGAGGAAAAAGCATTATTAGCACTGAATTGATTTCTTTCTTAAAATCTTATGAGCCTGTAGAAACAGATAAAATTTAGGAGTTAATGAAAAGACCATTTCAATTATATTTTTTTAAAATATGTTTAGCAAGCTGGTGTACGTTTTGTATTTTGCTAGGGATTCACGTAGTTCTTCTTCAGACTGGATTGCCTTAGATGGATGTACTAAACCACACAGAAAATCTGAAAGACCAGACAGTTTTCTAATGTTAAATTCAGAATTCAGGTGGTAAGTGCTTTTGACACAGTTTTGACACATATTTTTGTAAGGGGCCCAGGACTTACATGGACTTATTCTGTTCTGCTGTTCTACACTTTTCTGTTTGCACAGAAAAGTGAATCCTGATTCTTAAAGCCCTAGGCTAAAGAAAATTACTTTTAAAAAAGGACCAGCTAGGAACTACCCCCTTTTTTTTTTTTTTTTTTTTCTTTTGTACACTAGTGCCAGACATTTGTCTGCTGCAGCAAGTGTTTGGAGTGTCTGCATTAAATCCTTGCAAATGTTCTGATTCTGCATTATCTCACACAGAGTCCACCTGTGGATGCAGTCAGTACTTGCTGACTAATCTTTTTTTTGCAACATCACTAACACTTTCTTTTTACTCAGGTTTTTGCTTTTCCACTGCAATGTGAAATCACAGTCAATATAAATCCATGTATTTTCAATATTAATTCTGACTGTGCATTTTGCATTTGTGTGCTATCACAAGAATTGCTCTATCATCAGACTCTGCAAAGGCACCTGGGTATTTCAGTGGCTGTGAGTGCAGTGAAGGTGTTCTTTCCTCCTCCTGTGCTGTCCTATGTTATATTCTCATCACCTTTCCAGGTGCACTGTGCAGTTTACAGGCCTCTCAGATTTCTGTTCCCTGTAAAAAAAAAAAGCACATGAATTTTCCTCTTGTCAAAAACATCTTATATCCTACTTTTCTATGATTAACACTCCCAAAAATTGTCCTTTTCCAAATGTTCTTCCTTATTCTAAGGAGGATTTTAAAGGCATTAACCAGGAACACTTTTGCATGCTACTCAGCAGTGTCACATCTGTATTACTTTCTTTAAGTGAGCAGATTTGATAAATATTTGTTTTATTTCACCAACTTATGGAGCCTGTAGCTGTTAATGATTGTTTATGTATTTATAAGCAGCTTTTCAGCCTAGAAATACTGGATGGATACTGCCTAGAAATTCCAAATAGATCCTAAAGTTCACAAATAGAAAAAACCTGGACACCTATTTACAATTAGTAAATAAGCTTTAAAGGGGATTTTTTTTTTAAGGCATGTGAATTATTAGTTCCCAATTAGACTCCTGTGAGAATATAGAAAATGGGTGACATGTATCACAAAGAATGTGTATAAGCACAGCTTCTTCAAAGTGTTGTCCTAAAATAACATTAAATTGTTGCTACATTTTAAAGTTTGTAGGATATAACACTGTAGAGAAGTGTGACTTTAAAATTAGTTTTTGCAAGTGTCTGTGATGTAGGTGAGGGGTTTTAGCAAGCAGCCGATTTTAAACCTAAAATTACATTAATTTATTTGCTGCAATAAAATTAGGTAGATTAGTTATTGTTCAAACTGTTTTGCTACACAAAAGAACAATTTTTATATTACTAAAAAATCCCCAAAACTCTAGAAAAATGAGCAAAGGTTAGTGCTCCTGTACTCCACTACTGTTGGCAAGACTCAACCAGAAATGCAAGATATGTATAAAGAGTAATTTTGTCTCGTTAAATGACAACACTAGTGGTTCCTCTTCATCTCCTTAATTCATTTCTTATAGTTTTTCTTGTCACATCCACTTGTTTTATGGCTTACTAACTTGCAAGTTATGGTCGTAATTTATGGTCAAAATTGAGTGGTAGCAAATCACAGAATATTTTCATTGATTACCCTAAATTGTCTAATCTCCTGTATGTTTTTAGGACTTGATTGGGTGGTATTTACTGATTGCCTTCATCTAATTTAAAAATCAATCAATAGCAACAATGAGAGGTGGTGGATAAATCGAGTCTAATGCAGCATAACTGCAGCAAATATCCATCAAAGACTCATTCTCAATCAAATTTGTGGGAAGTTTTAATACATAAACCAAAATGTCTAAAAGCCTTACTTCCAGAGCACATCATTTTAAAACTGTGCTCTGAATCTTATTGCTCTTATGCTGTCTATTTAGGGCAGTTTTCCACTGCTAAAATGAACATATTTCACTACAATAAAACTGTAGCAAACAAGAAAAAAAACGTCATCAGCTTTGGTTTAAAGGCACTTTGTTCCATCTTCCTCAATATCATCTGTATATAATAATGGAAATTAACATAACATCAGCTTTTCATATAAACTGTGTGCATTTTCTCCTAGATAAACATTCTAATAAGTGTCTTAATGGGAAATGTGTTTTTTACATTGAGAAATCAATTCATTAATGTTGTTTCTTACATTGTTCTTTTTTAAAAGCATCTTTAGTTCCCCAAGTTTTGGATGGCAAATATGAAAGAAGCTGTCTGGAAGACAGTATTCTAATTTCTTGACACTATCAGGGCAAAGACACTTCACGCAGCAAAAAAAGACAGAGAGTAAGTGCAAACCTTCTTTTCCAAGTGATGGCAGTACAAACATAAAATGCTTTCTTTCTAATTTGTCATAAGCAAAAGTGACACACAAAAAAAATTTCTTTTTTAAGTAGGTGTGGACCTCCACTTTACATTAATTCAAGGTAAGTTTTCTACAGGCATACAGAGCTAAACAGTTACATAAATTGAGGTGAGAAGGATGTTGTCATTTACAGCTGGATGAGGACCTAGTTCAATAGCCTGGAAAAACAGGTTAAAACTGGCCTCTATTCTTGAAAGAATCTTACCTATACTCAGAAACAGGTATTCAGTGTCAGAATTTGCTCAGTAAATATTCTACATAGATAGCTAAGGAGATTCAGTTTTTATTTCTTGACAACATGGGGCATATGATGTTAGACTTGTTAGGCAATAGGAGGCTCTGCCTTGTGGCTCCAGGTATAATACATAACCAGTGAAGGAAAGAAAACCTGGAGAACTGGGGATTTTCTGCAATTTTGCAGTCATTTGATTTTGAGTCAAGGGTGCTTATTAACAGATCAACATTCTTTTTTACTGTATTTAAATTCAAGTATATAAGACAATTAAGTATATCCAGGGAACAAACTCTGAAGATAGGACGTAAGAAGAAAAAGACATCTCTTAAGCAAAACTTTGAAAGAGAAAGCACATATCCTTTTCCTAGATATTAGAAAAGACAAGGGTTCTCGATTAACCAGAACCAAAATGCTGAAGTTGCACACATCAAAGCCTGGGAATTCTTTGCTCTGTGTTAACTTTACAGCTGACCACTCTCTGAGACAAGTATCACCACCTGTGATTCTTAATATTTCCACAATCTAGATGAAAAGACAGAGGGAACCTGTATCATCATGATATCACAGTCAGGTTTTCTTTCAAGTGCTGAATGTACCTCATATTTGTAAGGATTGTTCTTACTAATGGCATTTTCATTCCCTTCTACAGTTCTGATTTTGGCTGAGATTAGGAAAATGGACTCTGAAGTTTGCTATGCTCTCTAACCAAGAGAAGGAAGGGTGAAGCACTTACAAAGTGCTTTTCTTTCTTCAGAAAATAATGTCCAAACCTTTGAACAGTACTGACTTCAGTCAGATTTTAAAAATCCATGTTTTGGTCTGTATCTAAAGAAAGTAAAAGTTATATGGCTACAATTCACCACCACTACAAACCTAACTGCAGTTATGTACCAGATTGGGCAAACACCACAACTCTGGAAAACAATAATTCTGTTCTAATCAATTGTAAAATATCCTTTGTTGCTAAACACTCCTGAAAAAAAATCTCTGGCCCAAGCAACAGATCACAGCACACATTACAAATATAAAAGACAACCACCAAAGAGAACCCTACCAGCAGCCCGCGGTTTATTAAAATTCTGACATTCTGAGATATCTTCTTGCCAAGGGCCCTCTTACAATGACATCTGTACACTTGTCATTACACTGCAGTTCACATTACTTACATAAACATGCCACAGGGAAACCATGACTGATATAATTTTTATAAGATTGAAAGGTAGCCATTGTGATCATTAAAACAAACCTGAGAGAGCCTTCCTGATGATGGAACAGATTCAGTTACTTCTTCCTTCTTTGTGGGTCATTAGTTAAAAAGGGGAAGGTGGGGGAGGAGGGAGGGAAGGCCATATACTGCAGGTGTTTTATCCTTTGTGAGGAGACTGCACTGAGACAAATGATTCTAGCTGGCATTTTGTACACACCGGAGATTGCTTATCGATCCAGATCAGAATATTCAGGCTGGCCCCGGGGAAAAGGCAGAGTATTTTCTGAGGGAGTTAATAACCTGGCAGCTGAGCTGTCTTGTCCAATTCACTGAACCTAGGGCTCTAATCAGGCCAGAGTTTTTATTTTGAGAAATCTTGCCATATGTGTCTGCTAGCTGCCTTCCACTCTATTGGACCAGTGACAGTGATTGAAATGACAGCCTATAGATAGAGCCTAATCAAATTGTTTATTATCAGCCTAAATCAATATGTATAGATTGTTGAAACATCACTGTCATGCCATGAAAAAGTCATACATGCTGCAGGTGTAATTCTAAAATGCATTTTTCCGTCCTAAATTACGCCTGAATTTAACAGAGTAAAAGAAATTAGACATGTATGAGACAGTGAAAAATATACAGGTTTACACATCTCAATAAAATAACATTAAGGATTAATGTTAAAATGCCATGTTGTTCATTGCTTAAATATGTTATTGTGCTCCCATACAGAAGAGAGGCAGAAGAGCTGTGGCAAAGGAAAAAGAGATTGAACAAAAAAAAGTTGTTTCACCTTTTGTATAGAAAGGAAAAAATCTCACAGAGGTCTATGCAAGCACATTCTGCAGCACGAATCAAATTCCAACACACCTAATAAGAAAGTTTTGAAGCATCCAGACTACAGAGATGAAACATACAATAATGTGAATGAATTCCTTTGGTACTACACTAATACTCCTCCCAAGAGACTACCAAAGAGCTTGGATCATGAATTCTAATGATTTGGTGGGCAGTTGATTTCATAAAGCCCTATTTTCTGAGGGCTCTTGGGTACTCTTTTGGCATAGTCTTTTTGCATTATATGGAAAGATTAAAAAGTATTTAATAATATGTCATGAATTAGATTCTAGAGGTTTAATTATCATCTCAAGCAGAATTATCCAAACACTAAAAAATGAGAAGAAGAAGAAGAGATATTCTTGAGGGCACAGCAGTGGATGAAAATCTCTCGGATCTGGGAGAGGACCAATAATCTTTCTGGCCCAATGGAGCTCCCCTGAGTGTATGGATATAAAATTCTTCTCTAGTGTAATCGACCTGAAATGGATAATCTCTGGAGCATTTATGGCCCAACAAGAGTCAACTGTGTAGTTCATAACTTTTGAAGTCGGTCTACTGGCAGAATTTTGCACTGCAAAATATGTCCCATGGAATAATTTATTGCCTTGCTCCTCAAAAAAGAAATTTCAAAACTACTTTAAAGTACTCTGGCAAGGCAACAGGCTGTAACCTTAGAGTAAAATATATGGTTTTCCTTGAAGAATGGTGTAAAGTAACCTTCTGGTTAATTAAACTTTGCCATGCAATTCACTCTTGTTTGAATATCATTTATACTGTGTAATTATTGGGTTGAGTCAAACATGTAACAATTTTTAGCATTACAGCATACCTGTCAATAAAAATAATATTATGTTGTAGGTTATACTGATTTAGAGAGGTCTTTTTTTCCTTGGATAAATGTACTTTTACTGGAGAGCACGGAAAGCTCTCCAAACAGCAATTATCTTTGGCTGAATGAATCTAGGAATTTTCCTATTAAATTCAAAATAAGAATTTTTTCACTGCCATTTTAAGAAATAAAGGCACTTATTCAGCACAAAATGTTAGGATATGTCTCTCTAAGTACATGCTTAAGTCCCTCCTGAGTCAGGAAAGAGGTTAAGCAGACGCATATCCTCAAGTTCTAAATTACTTCAGTGGGACTTTCTCTTGTCTTAAATTCTGAATGTACTTGAAGCATACTAATGGCTAAGCACAGACTATGAATACAGGTGGCTCAGTTTGGCCCTCAGCTGGCACAAAAACAAAATTTAACATTACTTTTAAAGTGTTTTGACTAAAATCCAACAAAGTACTTAAGCCTACACACAGTGCTGATTTAACTGTCTCAGTTTATAGTTACACTGGTGCAATTTCCTAGCGTGGATACAGTTCTGTTAGTATTTGTCTTGGCATAACTTAGCAAGACACTTTTACAGAACTGAATGCCACTGAAAGTGAAGAAGGCTGGGGCAAACCTGCAAGAGGGAATGCCAAACCCGAGTAAACTGAAAATGCAAAACTGAAGGGGCATAAGAAGGGAAAAATTTGACTATTGAAATGTTCATCTTCAAAACCCTCAAGAGAACACCGGTAGCATTTCTCAGAACACTTTTGCCAATGTATCTATTCATATGTGAGTTCATTTCACAAATAGTAGCTCCTTCTAGAAGGTGTGGATGGAATGCCTAGATTATACCTCATATAAGGTAGGACCCATTGAGCTGGATATGGTCTAATTGTTGGGCTGAAGTATGGAAACCTGTTTTAGGTTCTGTATGGCATGCGCTGAAATCCCTACTACAGTCTACTGATTCTGCTGGGAATACATTATTTTTTTAATTGTTATTTTCCTTTTTATTAAAATTCAATGCAGTCAAATTACTCAAGATAGAAAATGCACTTTTTCTTTTTTTCCTTTCCAAAGGATCTTCAAGGAAGAGTTTGACCACTAGAAAGAGTGATAAAAATGAAGGAAGAATAATGACCTTTTTATGTATTATTTACAATGCACAATAGTGGTCAACACTGACACCATTATTCAGCTTTCCAATACTTGTGAATCAGTTATGGATATCGCATACCAATGGGAAATATACCTAATAACCTAGTTCTACTTTGGGAAAGGACTGTTTCTAAGACCCTCCTGTAAAACTAATAAATTTTTTATTTATGTTCCACTTGGTGCTTCAGATGGTCGATTTCTCTAGGTCCATTCATTTTCTTTTTTGGTTGTTTCTATTGTGGGCTGATTTGCTTTGGCTTTGCACTAAATAGGATGTAAAACTAAGTGCTCCTGAGACAATGTCTCTGGGTTTATTTGTTGCTTTTTGTCCACCTTGCTTTGTATAGACAGCAGATGTATTAAGCGAAGATGCACAGCATACTAAATTCTTATCTCATTCCAAGAACATAGTGCTTCCAAATTAAATTGTTCAAGATGCAAGAAATGGCAGTATTAAAGTCACCAGTACAAACCCTAACCTGTTCCCTTCCTTGCAAACATTCCAACTGTTGCCATTTTTCATTGAATGCATCACTATCTATCAGTGTATGGACACACTAAATAAACAAACATTAACCCTAAATACTTGTTCTCTAACTCTATTTGAAACTACCAAAAAAAAAAATCTATTTAGTATTTTCAGTGATTTCTACTACACTCTAAGTAATTGCCATAATTTTATATACAATACAATACTGCCAAAATTAAGAATAGAAGTTTAGCCTTTAGCAATCCACTATCAGTTTTCATGGATACCATAAAGAATTTAACAGCTTCTCTTTTTGTCACACGAACCATACAGGCAGTGACTCTAAGATTAAGGGGATTTCTCCACTGCCAAGAAATTAAGCCCCATGTTGAACTATTCCTGTTTCTTTTCAATTGCATTGGGATGTTGCAAACTAAACCCAGTAACATCACAGCAAAACCTTACTTGGGCTCAGGCTCAGACACTTTGCAGCCTGAACATCAAAACTAAAATAATTACTCTTCAAATAAGAAGGGAAAATACAGTATGATATACCCCCAAGCCCCACAAAACCTCTACACATAGTACTGTTTCACTTTGGGTGCACGAATAGTTGATGCACTGTACAAAGGCAAACATGGCTTGCCTTCCAAACTGGCCTTCAAACCTCATTACATTTAATAGTTCCGTACCATATTGCCAAGTACTTCAGCAAAAATTCTGGCCAGATTTACATACTTAAAAAAAAAAAAAAAAAAAACCCGAAACAGAAAAACACGGAAAAGTGTAATATTAGAAAGTTCTAAATTCAAACTACACTTCAGCAGCATAAAGGGGGATTAATCAAGAACTGTACTGGTGAACTTCTATAAGAAAGGAACTCATTCCAGCAGTGCCTGTCATGCTGCAAGGCATAGATGTAGCGCCTTGTCTTCATCAACTGGAAAATAATTTGCTGTGCTGTTTGCAGATAGTGTTGGCAACCATTCTTCTGCATATCCTGCATTCCCACTCTGTGTGGAGTTATGTATAGCAGAGATTACACGTGATCCCCCGGGCAGTCCAGATATACTTGTGGACAGCTAATTCTATTCTGTTTAAACACAAGATACAGAGGTAGTGACCATGCTGATCTTCAGACAGATGTACAGAAGTGTACATCAGTCCTAAATATTTTTTTTTTTTATACTAGAGTAGGTGGTTACAAGAAAGAAAGAAATAAAGAGAGAAAAAAGGATACTTCTGAAATACTTAGTGAAGCTTACCTTGATGCACACTAAGGAGAAATCCAGGGATTTTGTCTGCACAGAGAAAATTGTCTAAATTGGCTGGAAAAACTCATTGACCCAGTCAGATTGTGTGAAGCTTGTGATCAAATACAGCCCCAGGCTCTCCTGCCTTATGCACTTGTGCATCTTGCTCAGAACACAAACCCCAATGAAAAAAACCACTATTTTACTGTGATAAACACTACAATAGAATGGTGTTTGCACAGACTGGTGTGAGTTGCTCTTCTTTATGTGGCTTGGAAACATTACATTCAAGGGCTTTTAGGTGTAAATTTACAGACACCACATGCAAAGGATTTTAAGATTTTGTTGTTCAATTATTTTAAGTAGAACAATGAGAACATCAATGTGACAACAATACAAATTAATCAAACAACAAAAAGTAAAGCAATTAAAGCTGAGCAGTGAGACTGATGAATTCACAGGCCCTTCTGCAATGCATATTCAAGAGCCTGAGTAACTAGGTGTAACTGTAGAAAGATTGTTAAATGTCCTTTATTGCATATCTATGAAATCTACTTCACAGAGAAAATAAGTACATTGTTTCTGTAGCTCACTTTGGACAGCTACAAAAAATAAGGAAAGATGGTTCTATAATTTAGAACATGGAATGGGAGATGGAAGTCTCTTGAACCTTTGACTTCCTATGTGGCTTCAGGCAAAGACTTAATTTCCCATCTGCAAAAAAGTTTGACAATCCTTCTGTGTGCTTATCTGGACTAGGAGGACATGTATATTAAGAATGACCAAACAGAGCAGAGAAATGAATAACAGTATCATTCCAAGTGTACAACTCACTGCACCACCAGTGTTCCATATAATCAAAGCTAGCACACACCTCAGCCTCTGTCTCTACTATTGTAAATACCTGTGTTTGCAAAAATCCTGCATATGCTTCCTTGCCATTATTGGGCAGAATCTTGTATTTCTAGTCACTAGAAATTCTCAGATGGTCTCATCTATGGAAGCCCAACTAAAGCTGCACTCAGTTCTGCAAAGTGCTGAGTATTGTCAGTGCTGATTTTCAGTGAGAGGCTCAGAATTTCTGCAAAACCCCCAAATATGAAGGTAAATTTCACCTTGTGAAGTTACTCCTCCTCCAGACAGTGTTTCAGGTCTTCTAGTCCAGGCCTCCATTCTGAACTGCTTCCACAACTCTCTTCTTCCTCCTTCTCTATGTTGACTATAGCAAAGACAGTATCACTAAGCATAAATTACTCCTGAATACTCCAAAGTCAATTCCAAAAGTTGAAATCAAAATTCATCCTTGCACAACCTCCAAGATGAGGAGGAAACTAATAAAATTGATCTAATGAAATTGTATTCCTTAAGTTATGATAGCTTGCTTTCTTTCAAATCCAGATTCTGGTTAAGGTTTGGCAGTATATAAATTCTGAATTAGCCAAAATAATTGCAAAAAAATAATTTATTAATCAGAGCATTACTCCTGTGACTTAATGAGCCCATAGCAATTCTCAGATCAGTAGTCTATACCTACAGCATGTATTCCCAACTCTCTGGCAAGATCTAGGTAAAGTACCAGATAAGGAAGTATCTTAAGTCAGGTTCAACTGTTCACCCTAAGGCAGCACTGTAGTCAGGAATGATCTTCACTGTAAGCCGAAGTCAATCCTCCTTTGGAGCAAACATGGCAAGTGATACAGAGGAGATGCACAGCAGTGGAACACTGTGGTAACATGAAAGTGAGACAATATGGTGAAGATTTTATATAGCTTCGTTTTGCAAATCCTTTCAGAGTTTTATGTTTTCTTATCTTAAGGTGACAAAGACAGATTTATAGAGACTGATATATATAGTAGTTGAACCCTATTGAGCAATTTTTGATGGAATTCTTTGTAGTAGACCTAGACAATGACAACAGTGACATGAGATTAGCTCTAACACTGAGCATATAAGGAAAACTGTGTAATAATCCTATCCTGTGAATCCAAATAACGTTAAAAAATGAGAAAAAGCCACCTTATCTGCCTTGACAATAGTGTAATAAATTATTCATCTGGCATAACAACAGAATGGAGTAAAAGAGTCCAGAACATCAGCTTGAATCAAAACACTGATGAGGTAACATATTTAAAATAAGCTAATTCTTTATGTCTCTGAAAATATTTAGTGGTCATCTTCCCTCAGGCTTTGTCTCCAGGCAATGACTGCAATTTTTTTTTCAGATAGAGATGCAGCTCTCCCTGTTCTCACCCTGACCTGATGCTTAAACCGTGGTTTTAAAAATATTTTGCTCAATAAAACACAGTGACCAAAGCTTCTTACTCTTTCTAAAGCATTCACTCTATCAAGGTTTTATAAAGAAAAGTTACATAAGATCCTTACCTTAATGCATGTGGATTTGACTGGAACTTTCTCTCAGACCCTCAAAGGTGTCACTGTGTGGATAGAAGATCAGAATTAAATTTATCCTCTTGTTACTCTGAAACAGCCAGTGAGCCTGTGAAATGGGGAGCATGCCACATCATTAGAAAATTATCCACTGCCAACTTGCTATTATCCTATGCCTTTCCTAAGAGGAACAAAAGGTGTGCCATACTGACAGCACTTTACACAGGTAATACAAGAAGCTCTCAAGAGTTTTCAGCAGTCTTCAACTTAAATAAAAAACACTAGATAGTTTATAATATGGTAGCTAAAGCTAAGGCCTTTAAGGAGCACGTAACCTATGTACTTAGTATACATCACTAAAAGTGAAAATCATAGTAGAACAGTTGTTTCTTAGGCTGAAGACTTTTCTCTTTAGGCTGAAGCCCAGCTATATTCCATTCCTGTAAACTAGGGCTTCAATCTTCATAGAAAGTTATATTTCTGTAACAAGCATATTAATACAAGGAGACTTGTATTAATCCAGGTTCTCATTGTCAGATTATGCTTTATATTAGATTGTCACAGAGAAGACTGGTTTTACAAAGTCAAAGATCTGAAAGATATTATCAGCAGAAATAATAGTGACTGATAGGAATCCAGGAAAAAGTCCATTGGATATCACTTAGTAAAAAAAGGCAGCAATATTTTGTAAAAAAAATCTTTAATGTAAAAAGAGGGAAAAAAGGATTCTCCGTATGAAAACTTAACAGTTCAAAGGATCTTTTTCTGCTTGAAATACTTAAGTCATTAATATTAAGTATGGCTTCTGTGCCTCTTAGAGGAATTTCAGTCTTACACAGGTGCCAGTTCACCACACTGAGAAAGTTAACTCAGATGACTTTGTCTTTCAGACAGCCAACTCACCAAGGCCCAAACACTCCTGAGTGCTGCTCCTGAGGGTGTAGTTCAGCACTCTGAGAACCTCTGGAAACAGGACTGAAAGGTGAATCCTTTTCCAGCCCTGGCCATAGCCCTGTCATAGCTCATGAGGCAGTGCTGGGAGTGATGCCAGATTTTCTGAATATGGTATCAGTAAATGAAGGTATTGTTTCCATCTCAAACACAATTCAAGAATTAGACAATGAAACTCACATTGCTGTCAATAAAATTTTAGCTAAAGGTCAGGAATATGTCTGGTGACTACATTGTGAAAGGAACTGAAAATATATGTCTCCAGGTGAGAAGGAAAACTCCTATTCTTAGTCAAGGACTATGTGTAGAAAACACATCACTGAGCTGTGCCTCGGCTAATGCTCTATGAACTGAGACAATCTTGTAGCATATTCACCCACCTATTCTCTAGTTGCATCACCAAGGAGGTATCTACAGATAATTGCATACATCATATCAGAGACTCCTAGCAAATTATTCAGTACACTTCTAACAGGCCTGTAATAACACAGAATAAAAATCTGAATGACTCAATAATAATTATTTCCTGTTAGATTCACCTTACCACCCTCTCTTTATTTACAGTTTCATAAGTTTTACCTCAATCAAGTACATTAAAAACAGTTACCTGCTTTCTACTAGCAGTGTTAACACATTTCAGAAGGTACCCAAATCACATGGATTTTCTAATGTCATGGGAGTTAATGCAGTCTGTAATACATCGCTTTCCTTTGCACACCAGGCTATAATGGCTCAGTTGTGGAGCTTGAATTTGGAGTGAGGAATTTTGCTTTCCAACTCTTTTTACCATCACTGTCGATGCCAAGCTGCTCAGCTTGGCAGGGCATTCCAGTGGGAACTGCATGTGATATTCATATTCTGTGCTTCCAGTCTGGAAGCCACCAGGTTACACAGCATAAGATATTTGCTTGGGTGATGATAATAAAGTTCTGTTCTTGCATTTCTCTCCTGAGCTGTTGGTTGATGTATCTACTTACAAAGTGCCTGTGGCCCTGACAAGCTTTTTACTGGAAGTCAAATTTTGCAAACCCCAAAATGTTCTGAACCTTTACTTTTTTTCACGTTTGCTAAACAAATAAGGAGGACTATCATGGAGGACATGTCCCATCTCCCAATGAGAAAATTATTTTCACTCTGGTCTTAGAAATCCATAACTACAGGGGAGAATAACATCAAAAGTCACTGCAAAATGTATGATCTTGGAAGGGAGATTAGGGAAAAAAAAATCAAAGTAGAAAAATAGAAAGAAAAAAATCCATCCATCATGAACACATTCAAGGGGAACAAAAATGCTCATTCTTAACCAAACTTCAATGCTGATTTACTTTGCTGTGTATTCCATACACTCATTCACACCGTGCTTCTTAAAAATAAACAAGTGAAAAGTAAAAAACCCAACTGCCAAAGGAAGTTTATTTATGTTCAAACTGTACTGGAGAAATTAGTCAAGGGCAATCCATGCATGTGAAAATATGATTTCTAACACTGCCAAGGTCGATAAGACCTTAGGGAGTAAATGCAAACCACATAAATCAAAGATGCCTAGAGGCAGTTTTGAAGATGAGGGGCAAGGCTTTAATAGTTTTAAAAATCCTGTTAATAATCCAAATGAATAAGCAATGATACAAGAAGAGCAAATATCTTGTTTATGAAAGAAACAAACCACTGCTCCACATATTTCTGTGGATTGAGTTGCCCACACCCAGAATCGTATGACTCTCTGCTACATTTCCAAAGTAAGTATCTGATTATTTCTCAGGCCTGAAAAATGAATAAAGGTGCACTAGTCTAAATGAATCTGAGCTGCCAAACTAGTTTGCTTGCAAAAATATTTAAAAAAAAAGACAACTTCAGTGACCCAAGTGCTGTTAAAAGAATAGTTCCTCTTCTGCCAAGCTGTCTAAAAAGAAATGCATTTTATCTGAAAACGCATATTAGCTGGTGTGTTAGTTGGGGTTTTTTTTAACCATTTTCCCCTGGCAGATGAACAGAAAACAAACAACTTTCTTTTCCCTATACAATTGAAAAGTGACAATTTTTCATTTTTAGCCCAGAGACTGGGCTCAAGTACTTCTGACTAGCTGGGTTTAGACACTCCTATGGTTGCCACTGTAATATCTAAAGTTAGTCTCTTAAGTTTCAGGTTGCCTTTCCAAAACTTTGGGTAAGTTAGAGCATACTCATTTCCCACACAGCTCAGATATCTGGGATACACATCTAGTGTGATATCTGAAGATCTCTGAAATCAAGGTGATTTTTAAAACAATCTCTTAAAGGAACTTAGTTTTAGCTGTTAAAAATATCTTGAATTACGAACAGGATGAGTTTGTTTTCTGAGTCAGACCCTTCAAAACCTTAAACAAAGATGAATTCATAATAGAGCTGGCAATTAGAACTCACTGTGTATTTATTCATTTCTATTAATAAATGATAATAGGTTTTTGAATGTTCCTGTGTTGTGCCATTATCTCACATTTTAGAAAATACCATCTATGATAGCATCCTGATTTTACTGCTAAAGATATTTAAACCATTTTTTTTTATGTTGCTTCTGTGTAGGTAAACTGTTAAGCTGCCACAATCCCTTTCAGGACAAACTCTTCACTGTGTAAAGTCCCTGTTAACAAACCCATAACTATTGCAATCTATTTCTTTTCTTTTCTTTGACATTGCTTTTCAATAGCTCTGCCATCTTGATCTCAGGAAAAAAAAAAAAAGGTTGATTAGTTATGCAGATTCCTCTGATAAAGGGATAGGGCATATTTAAAACTTGAGTATGAGCAGGCAGTGAAGTCAGAATAGTGAGAAAATGAGAATACTGTGGAAAGCAAATGAAAATAGACAGTTATGGACCAGTTGCATACAGAGAAACGTAACCTGAAGTCATGTAGCCAATTAAAATTTGTTGGCAAAGGGTGCAGAAGGAAAAGAAGGAAAGCAAAGAGAGGAATCATCAGCCATACATGAAAAACTGCTGAATTCTACTTCACGCAGGTGGAAATTGGTCAGATGGTTGGGGGGTGTGCATACCTGAGAAGCAGCAGGACAAATCTCATTGTTAATCTTGGTATCAGAGGCACTTGAGTTTCTGCATGAATTCTTCCTGTCTTTTTGGCCTTTCAATATTTCTGTTTTTTCATTCATTTCCTATATTCCTTGGTCTCAGGGCCATTCTGAAGTATGAATTTGGAGAATTTGACTCAAATTTCTGGAAGATGAAAGAATATTTGATCTCACATAAGCATAGTTTGATCAGCAAGGGTGATAGTGATCAAAAGCTAATTGCCATAGCTCACTACCTTTTTTTGTCCTACATAGATGTGCACTGACTCCTCTTCCTAAAAGACGATGCATTTGACTTAATAGAGAGGAAGCTTTCACAGTCCTCTCGAGGGTAAGAGTGTTGGGTAAACTGCATGGAAAATGTAGGCAGAAAACACAGTAAGAAGTCATTACATTTACTACAGTCACTGATTATCCTGGCAAATACCTCACTGAAGAACATATGGAAAACACAAGGTCACAGCTATCCAAGAAATCCTGGGGGTCTTGAGACCACACCTGTACACTCTTGTTTCTACACATAAAATTCTACCTTCCTCCTTTCCTTGCTGCAGAGAAGAAAAAGAAGCTAAAACATGGGTCCTCCTGCTTGAGATAAGTTGGTAAAGATCAAACATTATTTGCATGAGATTTCAGTGAAATTTTGCCAGAGGACAAAGGGCTGTATGGGCCAAGAAAAACCAGAAGCTCTACAAGTGTAGGAGGATTGTGTTTGTTGGCCGAGTTTGGGAATAAGTTGAAGTCAGACTAAAGAGCCAACAGCAGCTGTTCCTCAATTTTTTTTAATTTTTTTTTTTAACCCCAGCACAGCATGCAAATAATTCGCTATGGACTTGAACTGGAGAAGCCAAGTGTATAGTACTGTGGAATTGAAATCCAAAAAATATAATATTTCAGGTTAGGAGACCTGTAGCTTGGAAGCCAAAATCACTGTTTGCATTCAATTTTCTAGCTTGATCACAAGCACTTTTTCTTCCTGATACTTTTAACTAAAATATGCAGGTATTGCTTCACATGCACTTCCTTGGCTTTCTTCAATGCATACAAATATCTGCACAGTGTTTTAGAACTATGACCAGACTTTACCCCTAGCAAAATCATCTTTTGTATGTTTGTTTGTTAGAATGCAATGACAATTTCTGCCTGTGGATGTATCTGGAGTTTGCTGAAACACTTGGACTACTATGCCCAGCATATTCTCACAAAGCTGATCATCTGCTCTGAGACAAAAAGGCCACTGCTCCCTGCCTGCACACACCATTTTGAAAGGCAGAAAGAGTGAAGTTGTACAGACTACAGATGATGTAAAAATAACCTATAAAATACAACCTATGAAGAGGAACAGTATCATACACTTGAGCCGCTCTGTAGCTGTCAGAGTTGACCATTGTGCTTTCCCTCAAAACCTTTCCTCAATTAATCTCTCACAGTTTTGATAGGCTTTTCCACAGAGCATGCAAGGAACACATTGCTCTCCACATATCTGTTAGAAGTTCATATGGGGCATCTTCTTTGGAGACATTTATAATCCAGCATGAATTCCTTAGCATGATCACACTACAACACCTTCCAAATGGCTGGAAAAATCCTAAAATGCAGATATTTTCAAAGAATAGTTATTGTTATGGTAACTAAAGTGAAGAGTTTCAGAGTTACTTTACATCGAATTCAGGACTAACACAAGAAGAAAGAATCAGAAAAAGTGCAAAAGCCTGCACCTTGTTTTCTTATTTTTTAAAGACCAAAGTATCATAAAATATTTTATAAGAATAGGTAAGAGCAGTGAAACCAAAGGGGCATGACCAATTAAAATGCACATAATTTTAAGAGATAAAATGCAGATCACTTAAGATGATATTTCAACCCACCTATGCTAATTTATATTAGCTGAAGATCTGTCCCTAAATATTAAAAGAGCAGTCTTGATACTTCCTTTCCTCCTCCCAATTTAATAAAGACACTTTGCAGTTCAACAGCACAGAGTAAGAGAAGCTCTACTGCATGCTGCTTCTGGGTGATACCACAGCCATCATCTGCACCAAGAATAACAACAAAGTAGTGTGGGCTTTCTAAAAGACAGAGTGAAGAATAACTACCTAACTATAATCACAAAGGCAATTTTAGCTAAGTAAAACACAATTACACTAGCCAGAATTTCTTTTGGACATGATTAGTAACAAACGTTCCTTGTCCTATGAAAATGTGCCAGGAAATTTTAATTGACTGCAAGCATCCAAGGCTGTCATTAAACACATCATCTGAAAGATGAATTTATTTGGCCCACACTTAACTACCATGTAACCTGCTTTATGGTTTACAAGATGGAATGATTTTGCTTTACATGACAGTTATTGGGCCTAATTCTACTCACAGTTTTGCCAGTGAAAAATTTGGAACAAGTCCATTAAAGTCAATGGCTCTGTAAAATCAGAGTAAAATTAGACTCAGGCCCACCATGCAATGCAATAACAACTGGTATTACAAAATAGGCCAGTTTCTGCTTTTCCAATTGGTAGCAAGTGTAACCAAGGATTAGATATCACATTATTCTAAGATAAAAGATACCTCGGACTTGGCCCTTTCCCAAAGAGCCAGGCTCACACACCTCGTCCAACGTGACACACCACGGGATAAGACCAATGCAGAGATCTTTATTCCCTGGCACTTTGGGAGGACCAAATCATGAAAATGGAGAAGAAAAGTGAGGAATTCAGAAAGGGATTTTTGATTATAATAACATTTACTTTCAAATCACTTCAGAATTACAGATCCTCTTTTTTAACATCAAAAGTTTGAGCCACTTTCTCTTATATGGTTTGAGCTTATTGTTTCTTGCGAGTTCAAGGTTTTCCACAGCTTTAGGTCAGGCAGGCATTTGTTTTCTGTTTCCTGACAGGGTTATTATGCTATACAAAATAGTTTTTCTCTCAGTGTGGACTTCTCTGTTTTCACTGTTTCTTCACCTTCCTGGGACAGCAGTACAGAAATAGGCTTAATGAATGTGTCTGCCTCTGGGAAGCTTTCAAAAGAAATGTCCTAACTGTCAGTATATACTTCTGTGCAAAGGAACATCCTTTTTGGTTTTCCTGGAATGGAGAACCACATCTCACACCTAAAAATAAAAAATTAGGGTGATTAATATGATATAGTATAAAATGACAAGCATTTTTCCACTGCCCACAACCAGTTCCCATGATCTCCAAATACCAAATAGTTAACATACAATAACTCATACTCTGGTGTTCTACCTGATAGAAGCTTTCTTTTTATATCAGTCATTAATATTAACATTATGTAATTTATTTATTGTAATATTCAAATCAGAAGCCCAAATACATAATAGGACTATAAAAGTACTAGTAAGTGAAGTTTACATTCAGCATCTGCTGCAGATATGCTCTAACAGTGTAAGTTAACAGGTGGGGGATTTTTGCTGTTGTTTTCTTTTACACTGTTGTTCTAAAAATAGTAATTTTAATATATACTCAATTTGGAAGCTTTTGAACAAAATTAGACATACAGTTTATTCACAATCTGTACTCTACAAATTGAGCCCAGCATTAGGTCTCTGTACAAGCCACTGTACTTAGCACAGCTCTGGACCAGAGACAGTGGGAGAAGAAAGGAATTAGAAAGGAAATAAGATGCTGTATCATGATAGACACATAGGGATTTGTTCCCCTGCTTAAGAAATGAACTAGATTATTATTACTTTCTTGGGAAAATCACACTCTGAACAAACACAAGCCAATGTTTCTTGTCCTTTCTCTTCTGTTGTTGGTGTTGCTCATTGCTTGAGTTTTCAGATTGCAAACTGTTGGTAACCAACAGCTTTAAAAGGACCACATGTACATGAATAACAGTGTTCCCTTCCCAAGTCTACTGAAAACCAGCTGATTTGAAAAAATGTGTTTCTATCTATTACAGCACATGTACAGGTTGATAGCTTTCAAATTATTCCATTTATGTTAGGGCTGGTAAAGTGATATTCTATTATTTCACTGAAAATAAAATGTATTGAGACATTTCATGTTGTTTTTCATCTTCCTTCTGTTTCAGTATTACTTTAACTGTGATTTGTGCCATCTAACAACTAAAGGTTATCCAAAATAATTGTTGTACATTACATTCATTGCATTAAAGATGATCTGTGTTTATAAAACAAGATTTTTTATGAATAAAATACATTGAGAAAATATAACTCTCTCAGCAGCAATTCTGTCAGTTAAAAATACAGTGATATAGCTTGAATTTCTACACTTCAGTGCATCTCTAGAGGGAGTGAAATGCTTATTAGATGGTAGCATGTATTATTCTCCAAATCTTCTTTTATATGCCTGTTTCAAGTGTTTGATTATTGCCTGGCTAATAATAGGTGCTTCATCAGTCAAAGAACAGAAAGCAAAGACCAGAGAAGATAGTGTAAATTGTAGCATGTAATTGTTCACTGACTGCCACTGAAAAGGTTCAGCTACTACTGTATGACAATCTTGCTCTGATGTCTGCAGCCAGTGTTTCATGTAACAGCAATTAAAGCTGTGGGAATTGGGAAAAACTCACCCACAGAGACCAATCCTGCCCCATTAATTTTTAAGTGCATAGAATACTCCAGAGGACAGAATAGCCCACCTGGGGCCGATGAAAACGCATCACACCAGTCACTGATTTATTGGCATCAGGAGATGGGTGGTGGAAAGGTTGTGAACTTCCCAGTTCCATAGTTTGACTTGCACAGGTCATTCCCTGTCTTTCCTTCTGCTCCTTTACCTTGGTCCCAGTAACCTCATGGAGACATATTTTGGTTGCATCCTACACTGAACCTGCCCAGAACTGCATCTGAACTGAATCTGCATGGAGGCAAAGAGACTGGTAGTTAAAACCTCTTTCTGAGGCTCTGCTATGAAGAAGGATTTTGAGAGCGTGGCAGTTTTGCAAAATAGAGCAATGAAGGCCTTCTGAGCCAACCACAAATAGAGGAGTGTGTTGCAGAAACAAATGGACTGAAAAAAAAACCAAACCAAAGCTGCCCAGAAAACAGCAAGATATGAAAGAACTGAAGCAAAAAGTTACTCTTGGAGTCTGATGATTTTATCTATTCAGAGACAATCTTCATGGGAAAGAAAGGGATAATGTGACTTTTGAATTGAAAAATACGTGGCTGATCCCCAAGCCTCCAAAGATTTTAATGAAGTGACTGGAGATGGGCCTATGTAATACAAATGGGAAGCATTTCAGCTACTCTTCTTCATCTCTAATATCAACAAATACCTCAGAGCTAGACTGGACGCACCACCAGCACCACTGGTCTCAGTGACAAAGACTACGCAGTGATTGTGGAGCAGAAGGAAATGTGTGTCTGTCCTCTTACCAGTGCCAGCTCACAGCCTTGCTGTGCTCTAACTATCCTGCCCCGTTGCTTTCTACACCCACTCAGACCACTCACAAATTACTGTGGGCCATTCTGCAATAAGCCAATTTTGTTATCCAACCCTTTAACACTTAGAGAAGCCTTTTTATCCAGCGACAACATAGCAGGGAAGGTGCCAACAGATCCAAATGGGCTCTGGAATGATTTATTCATTCTAGGCTTCTAAGACTCTTTTCCTCAGCATTAATACTAAGATTAATGTGTCCCATCAGTGCGCTGCCAACAGGAACTTTAATAAAAGCAAGAACAACTAGTTGGCTTGGCTTTCTTTCTACTTAAGGTTAGGACATAATAAAAACAGCAGCCTACAAAGACTTTCGCTTTACTTATTACTTTATAAAATGAAAATATTTTAATTAAATTTAATGAAAACATACAGATTGCAGGAACAGAGGTCTATCACTGCCTAAAGTAATTAATTAGCCAATTTTTAAAAGGATAAATGTAATATATTTGCATATTTCAAATGTTGCATATGCATCTTAAATCTTTCTAATAACTTTGTGCAGACAGGTGTATTTGAACCAAAGCACAACACATACAATATTTAGGAATGATTCATAATGACAATGACCAAAATCCATAGAATACATGACAGACAGAATGCAGCTACAAATTAACATTAAAGAATTTGTCATATATCAAGGAATAATTGTTTATATAAGTATTGCCAAACCTGTGTCCCTTTCAAATCTCTTTATCTTACTTTTATTGCCAGGGACAATACAAGTGTACCATGATAATGGTCTTGGAAGTGTGGACACTTGCTCTTTATTTCACATATGCCCCTAAAGTCTTCATCTACCAACAAATCACAAGATAGGCTAGTTTTTGCTCAGGATGACTTTGTGCTTAAGAACTCCTTTTCTCTACTATCTCTTAAACTGCACAGGTTTTACACCCCAGGTCCTCAAACCTTTAGCTTGAAAATTCAAGTCCATCCAAGTATGTCCAGACTAGCTTGAAGAACACTTCATGAATGCTATTTGAAAATATAGCAAAAAGCAACCAAAACCTCTGTTCCAGAAGTTGCTGAGACAGTGACATTAGTGACATTCTAACAAACTGCAGTGTAACAAAATCACCTCGATGGACTGTGAATGACACTACAGACTGTGTATTGCATATTTGAATGCATAAAGTGAATCCCTTTGGCATGTAACTGCAATGCTGCCTAAACCATTTAACAACAAGCTTTCAAATTAAATGCTGATGACCTTGCTATACTACAAAATGTAACCATTCCTACCTGAGGGATGTTTTAAGTTCTTTTTCTTAAGGTCACCAACCTTCCTGCCTTCTTTTGTGGAAAAAGTATGTATGAGTGCTCACATACTTCACTTTTCTTCCTTCCCATCCCCTGGACCAATTGTTCACCGAACTCAGGCACAGAAACTGCAGAATGTCTGGGTGGTGGTGATGGGTGAGTGGAGCAGAAACTCCATTTCCCCCTAAAAGGCAGAGGTCGCTCAACTGAAAGAACAGAAAGGCCTTTTATTCCTATAAAGAAAAGCAGAGGAAAAAGCTCTTCACAGTGAAGATGAAAAATATTTTATTTGAATCCTGGGAAGAACTTGTTCTTCTTACACTAGAGAATAGTCTATTCACAGCACAATTTGAATAGCCTTTGGCTTTTCAATGTCCACAACTGGCAAAAAGGATACATTTTTACTTTTTCTTTTTTTTTTTATAAATTATTTTGTGACCCCAGTATGTAAGCCAGATGAAGATATTTCATGTTATTCCATTCAAATGAGGAAATTTAAATTTTTTAATCATCTTGGACACTTAGATTTTAAACTTCACCTATTTGGCTATTATTACAATGATAGTATAGTGTAGGTTTTAATTTATTGCCTCAAATATTTAGTGATTACTTGCATACTCCTATAAAAAGCAGGAATTTCAACTGGCAAAAAACTCCTGGGAATGTAAATTATACCTAAAGGTCTTCTCATTTTTTCCTTTCAAGAAAAATCTTTATAATCATTTTGAAAATTCTCTAATATTTCCTAGAAATACAGGAATTGTAGTCCTTGAATTGCCAACAATCTGTCTCTACAAATAACAAATGCTTGCAAAAACTGTTATACAACGTTGTTGGTAATATAAATGAAATGTTTTCTATCTAATGTTTTATTAAATACACTATGTAAATCAGTCAACAATGCAAAAATTGAGAACTGTAAAATGTAAAATTGACACTTAGCATAAAGAAGGTTCAAATGGAGTAATTGCATAATTTCTTTAATCAAAGGACACAAACAATATCACATGACATATTTAACCTAAGCATAGGGGTGAAGATTTGATTAGGAATACCTACATTTAAAACCAGACTTCTCAGTTTATTCAGTGCTCAGTGAAGATCAGCAAAATGAAAATTCAGAATGTCACGGTCAGAACAAAAATTTCCTGCTTACAAGTGGTCAAACTTTTTATTATAAGCTTTACATTTTGTGATACCTCCTGCTATTAAGCTTTTTACTAATTAATAAATAGTGGTAGACATACACTATTGCTGACACTAATCTGACAATAATAATTCTTTTTTAATTAGTAAATATGATATTTTTTCTGTTATAAAAAGTTGAAAAGAGAGGTAGACCCATTGAGCCCAGGTAGAACGATTTAATCTAGTTTCTGCTCTGAGCTTGGAAAGAATACATTAGATAAATGGCTTGAGAACTCAACCTACCTCTCAATTTTATTTTAGGAGCTGAAACTACAACCTGCAGTTTCTTGTTAAATCCTGTGCTCATCTGAATTTGAAATAGGGGTAGACCAAAAGTTTGGTCTTTTCTAAGACTGAGATAGTCTGCTTCCACCTTCCTGCATTGAGCTGTTTTCTGTTACAAGTTATTAGGTTTTGTTGGGAGGAAATTAAATGACATCCACAAGTCCTATTTTATTTCCATACCATCTTCACTTCTTCATTTTACCATGGCTGTGCTTTTGCTCATTTGCATTTCCCATCTTGTGCTACCTTTGAATAATGATTGAAGACAATTTGTCCCAGCTGAATACCCCAAATTTTGAGAAAGTCTGATTATGGGTCAAAATATGATGAAACAAATCACCACTATAAAGACTCCAAAGCATGCAACAATCCAGGCTGAGATGCCTTACAATGTGAGCCTACTTGATCTTGACAGTTGAGAGCAGAATGTGGTTGGCACCAACAGGATTATTTCATTTTTGGAGAGGGGATCTACCCAGGGTAAGGGGGAGCCCTACAATTATATTTTTCTAAACTAGTCAAACCATTTCTAATTAATTATAATGGTTTCAGCTAAAACTTTCCAGATGAACAGTTCAAGCTGGACTCAACACTGAACAATCATTGTGTTACTGAAACACTCTGGTATATTCCAAGTCCTAACTTTTGGATTCAATGAGAATACCAAAAAATGAGCAGCATATGTTGTCTCAATCCAGGAGATTTATAAAACTCAGATATCTTGTGATTGTGTTGCATCTTTAGCAGGATAAAAATTCTTTTTCACCCCCTTCACTTTTGCAAAATTCCCCCCTAGTTGTGTCTTAAAAATGTCAGACATACTTTACTGTTTCCAAATAAACACATCATTTTTGGCAGAATTAGTAGACAAGAAAGGTAAGGGCACTGTTGTTATAGGAGTTCATATAAAAAGCAAATTTTAAAGTTTTAAAATTTAAGACTTTCCTAAAGTTTTAAAATACATCCTCCCTGACTCCATCTGTACTGTTGTCAAAAGCATTATGTAGAGTCCCTTTGGAAAAGTAAATCTGATTAATTAGCATCAGTCTCCATTCTAGAATTCAACAGCTATATAAACAGCCATAGACTTTTCTTTACACATATTCTATTATTGTTTTCAGCATTGATATAATCTAAAATTATTTAATTGTTTAACCATTGTGTTCTGTGCAGTGTTTGTAAAGTTTGTCAAGTGAACAGAATTTTTCTTAGTGTTCTAGAATGACACTGAGACAGAATTTTTCTTCAGAATTGCTCTAACACACTATAAAGAAGCAGAATTACTTTTAAGTAGCAATTCCTCACATAAAGGGAAAGACAGGAGAAAAACTCAAAACAACTGAGAATGTGAAAATGCCAGAAAACAGTTTGTGATGCAGTACTCTATTTCAACAGAAAGTTTGTGCCATTTGTGATACCAATGGCACAAAAAAAAGTTGCTTTCGTAGCTGTCGAGCAAGTCCATGGTGGTTTCAGCTGCAGTTCTTCAGCAAAAACCTCTCCCTGCACGGTCACAGTGCTTGGACATTGACTCTGATGCAGAGGTTTAGCTTTTGTGCAAGAAGCTGAGCAGTTGGAGGCCACTGCCCGCAGAAATCCCCACATCTCAGAAATTACTGCTTTGAAGGCACTACTCCCCCATGTCTTTGCTGTTTTCAGTTCACAGACAAAGCAGGACTACAGCTCTCAACCAGCAGCAAGGAAGCCTCTCAGAAAGGATTCACATCACCCGCTGCTCCTGGTGCCTGCTGACCATGCCCATGAGGAGTAGCTTGTACTGCCTGTACTGCACCAGCTTAATGCTGGAACTGCAAAGGCTTCAGGTTTTAGCCCTGGAAATCTAACACCTTTCTTTAATAGTCACTCCATACAAGCAATTTCAGAAGTCCCCTGGTACTCTGCACAATTTCAGCTAACACATAGGTCCATTAAAAACTAGGAGAGCAAGAGTGTATGTTTACTTCCATATTAATATCCACAGGAATTCTTCAACTGTGAACTCTAAAGGTAAATATAAATTAGGGAAAAAAAAAAAAAGGCAAACTTTCCCAATGTTTACTTGCTTGTAACAAAAAAAAAAGCAGGATTTCAGCATTCACCAGAGCAACCATAAATAACATGGCCATCTCTAATTTGGCCTCCAATATCTGACCAACCTTGATTTATCCACAGACAAAACCAAGCATCTCTAATTTGCTAACCAATCACTGCAATTCTTTTCTTACCAACCAATAATTCTGCCATCTCTAATTTACCAATAAATAATTCTACACTCTCAAATTTACTAACCGATAATGTGACCAATTTGCTGACCAATGATTGTGTCAACTGGTAATAGTGCCCCTAGCAAACAGTAATTTGCCAAGCAATATTTGGACCATTTCCTCCCCCCAGCAATAAAGAACTGTAGTGGTCTTTGATTCAGTATCTACTGCGTTGCTCTGAAACTGCTTCTTGTCGATAGTGAGGTTTTTTACAAAGTATTTGCTTTCTGTAGGAATATTTGACTGCTTAGAAATCGCACAGGTCTCTCTTAAATGTCCATGAACTGGACTATAGCCTTCCCTTTTAGCAATATTAGCATTTGAGGGAAGGTTGTTTTTTTCTGCTAGCAGTATTCTTCGGCATATTGCAAACTCCTCTGTTACTACTGTTGTCATCACGCTGGGATTTGGCGACAACTCCACAGTGCTTGGACAGTGTGCATGGGTAAAGCAGTGACACTTCTAGCCAGCTCTGTCACCCTGCTGACCTTACCACCCAAGTTGATCCTGTCTGGGCAGAGATTGGAGCAGAAAGAGTTCATATATAAATCCACATGATTGATTTGTTTTTTCTGATTTCTACATCCCTTTGGCTTGGGTAAAAAACAAAACAAAACAACACAAAAAAAAGTCTTGAGTTATTGGTTCCTTTAAACAATAATAACAGCATTTTGAAGTCATGTAGTAACTTCTGCAGTCAATTTTTCCTCCAAGAAATGTTACCAGTTTTGTGTCATTTTATCAGTTCATATTAAAGCCATTGGCTAACGCAACATTAGTGCAGTGAGCAGCCACTCTAAGGGCCATTTTATAGGGAAAGTCTACACAGAAAAAGGGCATAGCAGGAGTGACCATCAGTGCTGAAATTAGTAAAAAATTTCCTAGCTCCAAGCCACTGGCTCAGAGAGCTACAGAAAATAAAATGTCCACAGGTTGTGGGTAAAATTATTGCAAAACTAGACAACAGAACATTTGCAAAGCCAGAGATTGTTTGGGCTCAGCTCTGTTAAAAAAACTGTAACTGCACCAGCTTGCCATATATTGTTCCTTGTAACCACCCTCCTAGTAGAGTTTACAGATAATTTATTGCATATTCCAAAGAAATGTATTCATATTTCAAAGAAACATTAATTCCAAAACAGAATCAAATTTTGAGATTTCTAGCTCTTACAAGAAAAAAAAAAAACACTTGCGTTTTAAATTCATGTAAAAATACAAATTGGTGATTGGAAGTAATACACTGGAAGCACATTCTAAAACTGCATAGCAGGTCTCCCTCTTTACCCTTTTCTTTCCCATCTTGTGGAATAAGCACAGCTTAAGCAACACTATTGCTTCTCACTTTTTTCTTCCTGAAGTCTCCTGGGTTTCTTGAAAGCAGAGGCAGAAATGCCATTCTGGGTGGCTATTCCTTTAGAGGAGGTTGTGAATAGGGAAAGTTAGCCAAGAAGGAAAGGGAGTTGGCCAAGAAGGCAGGAATTCCCAGAAGCCCAGAGGTTTGGTATGTTTAACGTTTTCTTGGTGCTAGAGGAACAAGCATAATACAGCTGGAGCTTTACTAAAGCTGATACCCTGAACCTAATTAAATGACAAAAGTAAAACATAAAAACTCACTATCTGAGTGTTAAGGATAAGTAAAACCTCTGATGTTAGCTTCAGTAGTATTGCTGGTAAAGATTTCAATTAGCCATAACATTAGGGGGGGTTCCACAAAAATATTTGGTTTACGAGCTTGGACTTTTTTCAGTGGCAAAAGTTTCATTGGCCAATATTGGAAAGGTTAACTTGAATACAAAAAGCAGCACTGTTTAGCTGGTGAGCCTGAAAAGTAGGTGTGATAAGGTAAAGGCACCAAGAATGTGTTTGGGTGCATTTCATCCTAATTTAAAGTGGAAGAGAGTGGGAAAATATCATAAGTAGGAGATGGAACTTGCTGAAGCCTAACACATGAATGAAAGACAACAGCACAGGACAAGGCACTATGAATGTGAGAGCAGAAATCTAAGGACTAACAGAGGGACAAGATGTCAGTCAAGAGGGAAAGTGACAGAAAACAGGAATATGTTTACACCTTGAAAGATGAAACAAATTTCTAGATGTGTGTAGCTGCCAGTTTCTCACTTCAAAAGTGGCATGAGAGAAAAATGTTCCTGTTCAGGAGTTCCTCAGTTTGTTTTACAGTATGCACAATAGGTTGCAGAGGATAGTACAAAGAGAAGCATCAAAGGATAAAACACATTAAAAGCACATAAGGATATGGTATAACTATAATGTGTTACACTGGGAGGGAACACAAGGATTGATGCAGGTGGAAAGATGGTTTTGTCTTGTCTGGTTAAATTTTCTACGTTAGAGTACTATTGATTTTCCTAAGTATATAGGATACTGTATATACCCCATTCTGCTACCCTTACACAGGTTAATTCTTTTATCCATTTCAAACGTGGTCAATCAATAACAGTGATCAGGTAGGTTGTGAAATTGCCTGGAAAACACATCCACAAAGTAAACCCAATACATTGGCCTGTCTATGTGACTTAAAGCTTAGCACAGCATTGAAAATCACTAATGGAACACTGTGCAGTTTGTTCATGCTACGAGCAGTCAAGAATCATGCATAATGTAATAGTGCATCTGCTAACAGCAGCTCACACAAGCTAATTTAATCTTGTTTTACACTAGACACAAGGAATTAATCTTTAAAGCTGCTCCCGTGATTCTCTTTGGCCCTTAAAATATCGAGGGTCTTTCCACCTCCCCATTTACAATACTGTAAAGGGATACATTTCAGTTATCATCAAGTATTTACACTTCATCTACATTAGCTGGAAAATGGATGCAACTCCATAATTTATCAGTCTTAAAAAGCACACTGCTGGCCCAGTCCAGAAGCTGTGTTTTGTGTTGTCACATCTGAAACTAGTATTCCACTACTGTGGAAGTTAGATCACCTAAATAATTAATATTTGATAATAAATAAATAAATTTTTTTTCTCAAGTTTAACTTGGAAGTATTAATTACATGAGACTGTGTCACAGCTTAGCTTTAAAAATATTATTATCTTAACTACTTGTATTGCTACATTGCTATTGTTTTTGCTACTGTGCAAATACTGAAAAAGACAGTCTTCAGCTGAAACAACTAATCACCCCAGTATAAGTAAAGATACAGATAGACTGGAGAGTAAGTACACAAGGGAAAAAAAACCCAAAAACAATATCAATAATAAAGACAGGAAATAAAATACTCATACATAGTAAACCTGATTTTTGCAAGATTTCAATTTGGGAGCTTGATCGTGAGTTTTTGGACCTGTAGCCAAAGAGAAATTTTAGGAGGGCTGTAAGACAACAGTGAATTACCTTTGCAAATGGTCATGGCAAGCTCCTTGTGAGCATAAGGAAGGCTGACAGAAGAGAAATGCTCATAGGAAGAAGTAACAAGTGGGAGGTGGAAACTAGGCACTCATTACTCATTAAGATTGGTGAGGCATATGATGTCTTGATACTGAGAGCAGGATGATAGATAACGGGAAAGGAAAGAGTGAACATGAAAACAAGTATTTTACTACAAGTGTGATGGAGCTAATGGAAGAAAAACAAGGAGGGGGGGAAATAGTCTAGGTAAACAGACTTTGAAAAAGGTTTCTGGTCATGTGCAAATTAAATAATATTATATTTCAAGAAATAGTGTGCAAAAATGAAAGGAGAAGGATGAGAATCTGGGAAAGAGTTTATGATGCAGAGGGACAGGACAGACTCTCTGAAATGGTTTTCCAAAATAATGAACAGGACAAAGACATGGCCTGGCCACCTAATATTTGGGCTAATGGATGGGGACTGTAAGTGACAGCACCAGGACGTTGGACACTGAAGTCCACAAGAGATATGCTGAAAAGAAGTTTCATTGTTGTAAACAGTTTTCATCAAAAGTTTTAAATTCTGCTTTAACTGTGATATATTGAACATCCATGGGAAAACATTAGATGGTGACAGGCCAGTATAGCACACATCAAAGAGGGCAGAAGTAAGCCCAGGAGGGATAATTGTTGAGTTCATATTTGTGGACTATGTCTTAAAGATAACATACAGAAAGAGCAAAGTGCAAGCAAAGGACACACTCATGAAGATGAAGAGCTCGTGCAACTTCCCTGCTTAGTGCAGAGAGGGCTGGTCGACCGGACCTTTAAAAGCCTGTTCCAACCACAGCTATTCTGATTCTATAAGAATAAACTCCTTGGAATCAAATGAAGAAGACTAAAACTGATTTAGAGAACCTCATCGGTAAGAAATTCAACAGACTTAGAGCAGACAGAGAAGCAAAACAATGAGTAGAAGTGCTAGGAAATAGTCTGGAACCATTTTTTTGACAGACTAATGTTTGCATGATGAAGGGTTACACCAATATAGAGATATATGAGAAAGATATGATCAAAATAATGATGAGTATTAGTGTCCAGAGGAAGCCAACAATTTGATCAAAGGGATAGAGCACCTATCCTGTGACGAAAGGCTGAGAGAACTGGGAATATTCAGCCTGGAAAAGAAAAGGCTTCAGGGTGACCTGAGGCCTTTCAGTACCTGAAGGGAACTTACAGAAAAGGTGGTGCAAAAAAATTTACAAGAGCACAGAGTGACAGGACAAGGAGGAATGGGTTAAAATCAAAAGTGAGTAGGCTTAGTTTAGATATTAGGAATAAATTCTTCCCTGTGAGGGTGGTGAGGCCCTTGCACGGGTTGCCCAGAGAAGCTGTAGCTGCCCCATCCCTGGAGGTGTTCAAGGCCAGGCTGGATGGGGCTCTGAGCAACCTGGTCCAGTGGGAGGTGTCCCTGCCTATGGCAGGGCGTTGGAACTAGGTGATCTTCCAGGTGCCCTTCCAACCCAAAGCATTCTATAATTCTATAAGTATAAAAAGGACACCAGAGAGAGATGAAGTTAAAGGAAATGGTCTGAAATGGAGAAACAAAACAACCCTCATGCAGTGTGATCAGGAAGAAAGAAAATTTTTCAGGAAGGAAAGAGAAAGCAAGAAGGAAAGGCAGAGATCTGATAAAATTTGATATTGATCTCTAGGAAAGCATGCTAGCAAGCAGCAAGCATGAGCTTGCTTGTTTACTCAGGTCTAGAAAGGAAGGGGAACACTGTGCTTTTGTGGCTTATTAGACTGGTGTGAATAGATGAGTTAGACCAATACCAATCTTCATCAATTTTCAATTTCAATTTTAGATTCAAGTCAGCCTTTCAAACTCACTTGGAACCCTCAGGTTTTATTCTACATCCTAAGAAATACAAATATTCCCCAGATCTTCTGGAAAACTATAAATTGGAGTACTTTGAAGCTTGTTTAAGACCACTTCAGAGGTTGGTGAAGTGTTGCAGTTGGAGCATTCACTAAGGACTGTTCATAAAATCTTGCTGCTTAAGCTTTAAATATAAACAAGCCTCATGAGATTCAAATCTATGTATCTCCTGCTCTGATTTATAGTAAATGTTTAAGGGACAAATAAGAAAAAACAGAGAATCTGATAAGGAAAATTTTTAAACAGATTCAAACTAGTAATAAGAGAAAGAGTCCTCTAAACACATTCAGTCTGTTTCTTAACATGCATGAATAGTATTTCTTTAAACGCTTTCTGAATACTTGGACATGGCTCCTACTTTAAAATGCACAATCCAATGATACTCAAGTACTCAGTGAGTGGTGGAAAAAAGACTAACAATAATAAAATTATACAATTTATATATGTCAACTTGATTCACAATAAGCACAGCAGATCCTTAAAAGGGGCTTAAATGTCAACAGGGTGTTATGAATGAAAGAACAGAATAAACATCCATTATGTTACAGTGTATGTGAAAAACTGCATGGAAAATAGAAATCAGGTTTGATTTAGGATTATGAACCCATAAATTCACTTGTACTTCTTATATGTTAAGCCTATCTCACACAGTACTTATCATTATTTCTAAAGGAAAAGAAAATCTAACATCCTGTATAATCATTAGAATTTACTGGCTCCTTGTGTTTCTAGAAAATAGTTTGTTGACACCATTCTCATTTATAATTAAAGTTTCTTTCTGTTTATTTTATATATAACTTAGAAAATAATTTGAGTCCTATAACCTCTGTCTATACACAGATGCACAAATAAATGATGTATAATACACAAATCCAAAACATGCTTATCATGCCTTTTCTCTCAGATAATGTCATTTTAATACAAGATATTCAGATAAAAACAAACGCTTAAAAATAGCATTTAGCAAAATTAAACTTGAGACTAAGAATGAGGCCTGAGCTGCAAAGCTTTTTCATGGCCATAAAAGGAAAGTTTAAGTAAACAATACACTGCTTTTATTGAAGAAAAAAAAAAAAAAAAAAGGAAAGAAAAATCATCCTATGCCAAGCCCAGTCAAAATGCATTATTAGGGTGTCCCGGAAATTATAGCTTGTGTCCATTAGTCCTTTCAGGGTTAATATTGATGCAGATATTATTTCTATCCACGGTACCATTTATTTGAAATATTATGACTGGGAGTAGCTGCAGCAGTGAATCAAATCAATTGATAGAGCAGTTAGCCCCGCAGTCAAGGCTGCCTTTACACCGTGCAGTGAGCATGAAATATTATGGAGATTGTTCTTTAAAGTGATCACTTTATCATCATTTGTCTGCAGCCCAGGCTATTCCTTCCTGCCTCGCTTCCCTGTTGGGTTAGAGCTGTCATAACTCAATCAGCCGTATAATGCTGTTCATAGCACCTCCGTAGCAGGTATTGAACCTGTCAAGGGCCACTGAGGGAATTATACTTATCCATTTTGACAGCTAGCAACACCACTCTGATATTTATGTCAGTTTATATATGTATGATATGTATTTCTTAAATGTAATTAGAAGCCTGTTTGTGTGTGATATATCTGAATTGCCCAGAGCTGCCCATGATTAAGACATTGATTTCTAACCTTGTGCATTACTGGAGAAGGGAATATGACAAGCTCCATCACTCAGGGGTTGCAGCTAACCTCTTCTGTCTATATACATCATATGAAATTGTCACTATTGTTTATCTGTTCCACAAAGTTGACTACAAAGCAACTGTTATTTTAGTTTGCTAAATAAACTAAAAGACTGTAAAACAAACCATCATCCCTGTACCTCCGGAGCACTCCTGCTTTGCAGCTGTGTTACTTGGAAAGCAGAGCACAGTCTGAAAGCTGGGGGAACATCACCATCATGTTTCCCATGACACTCGTTCTCACAGGTAGCTAAAGCATACTACCTGGATTAAGGTGACATTTTTTTATATATCCTACATGCCAAGCAATAGAAAATACACTGTATTGCCATTATTGCCAGACCAATATGGACAAAAAAACCCCACCTCTCCCTGAGAAATCAACCAACTCTTTATGCTTATCCCTTTTTTTCTTGTTATGGTTTCAGAATGAGATTGTTACACAAAATAGTGTATGTATGATCAGCCTCTTAACTTTTTTTCCATATAATATACCAGTGGCTTGAGGAGATTATACTTTCCAAACCACTCTTTCTCTCATTGCATAATTAATGCTGAAGCAATCTGTTGTTTTGTGTTTGTTGTTTTTAAGGTTCAAACAAATTTGGGTAAGTACTTCTGAATTCTACCTTAGACAACTCAGATTCTCAGATTCACGGGGCATAATCTGTATTTATACTTTTATAGATTTAAAAAAAATAAAATAGTATGGTTTGAGGGTTTTTTAACTGTATCCATCAGGTTTTACTTCCATTTCCTTCAAAAAAATTATCTCCTTCTGAAGATACTTGGGGTCAAAAGTTTCAAATTTGGATAGGTCTTAAAAAAGCATCTGCATTAGATTATGTATTGAAAAACCCTCACTGTAGCTCTGATTTTACAATACAGGATTCTAAGAAAATTTCAAAGCAGTATTTTAGTCGATCAGAGTTTTCTGCATCTTCAATCTCAACAACATGGGTGGACAGTTTACGCTGTCACCCATCATCAATAGAAATCCCCATTTCAAGATGCCTTGAAGCTTGATGAGATCAGAGATAAGGGTAAATTGTATGATCCTATTTCTGGTTTTTTAAACAAATAACAGATGAATCCAAGAAAAATAAGAAGCCTGCAAATGCTGCTCACAAATAGATGCTAATTTTTAAAAGTATATCTACCTTCTGGAAAAACTCCAATTGCAACCTTAACATTACAATGACTGCATTTAATTTTGAAATTCAGGTTCTTACATGAAACAGAATTTCAGTGAAACACATAAACAACATTAAAGGAGTCCAAAGCATCAATCTTCATCTCTAGACATATATTTGTGACTGGTCCCTAGAAAGCAATCTAGAAAATATCTATTCCAGCAGTCTCCCACAGAAAACCTGGTTCTGTTCTCACAGGAGCCAAAAGATACCTAGAGATGTCATACACAAAGCATTCAAGCTAAATATCATTTAGATGTCACTCTTCTGACTTTCCTTTAATAAAATCCAAAGACCTCTGTAATCCAAAGATCTGTGATGAGAGCTATGGGGTTTACTTCATATGTTTCTTCTTCCAGATTGTTTAGTTTATAATGAATACGGGAGCATAATTTTGTTTTCTGAGTTACAGTATGATGTGCCTGTAGCTGATAACTTTTATGTAGTTAGGAAAAAAAAGCGAAAAACCCCATGAAAAAATAATAATTTTCCTCATCTCTGTGAAAGAATAGGGCTGTGATAAATGTATCTTATTTCTGAATTATCACACAGAACCATGATAGATTAAAATAAAGCGCAGCAAGGAAACCCAAAAAAATTAGTAGTATCTAGCAACAAATTAGTACTTAAATCTAAAGTGCTAAACATTAATTGAAATAAATCTGAAAAGCCTGCTCATAACTTTTGTCAAGATACATCAGCTGTCTTAGGCAAGGATTCTGCCATTAGAAAATAGCTGGATCAGTCAAGGGCATAATCGCAGCAGTTATATGTGGCTGCATTAACTTGTGAGTCAAATATTTACACAGCCTATAGTGCTAAACGGTGCTGACCTCAGTGACCATAAGGGACAGTCCATACAATTACCATCAGCTGCCCCCCAAAATATCTCCAGCTAATCAAGATCTTCTTTCCTATATGTCGTTATGCCAGTTCCCCTTTGCAATTTTTGAATAAGTAGATGATCTAATGTGCAGTTAGAAGGAAAACCACAAAACTCACTGACAGTAAATTGCAAATGATCTTTCTTACATCTTCATAAGGAATTGACACAGAAAGGGGAAAATCATTTTTGTTTTAAAAAAGGTTTTCCAAAAAGGACTCCAACTTTTGAGCAGGCAGACTAAGTATCCTGGTTCTGCCATGTAAAGATAGGAATGTGTCGAACTTGAGAGTTATTGTTTATTCTTTGGGTGCTGAAAAATTTTCTTCCTTCCAAAACATTCCAAGATGACTACAAATGCACCCTTTAGACAGCTAATGAATTATAATCCTTTTAGTTTTGCACACTTGAATGGTATACAGAAACAATTCATAAGGGAGAAAGAGGAATAATTATCTAACACATGTATCACAACATTTAATTTTTGACATGGCTAAATCATGTCTCATAATTTTTTGATGGCTTTCATTTGACCAGCTATGGAACTAACACTTCCATGGAGAAAAGGGTTGTATAGAAATAACAAACTGTCTCAGCTGGAAATGACCTGAACACTGGTGTTAACTAAAAGCACCACCCCTTCTTTATTAACAGTGCTCGAGACTCTCATTTTCCATCTCCACAAAGGCAGCTCCTTCCAGCAGCAAAGTGCCCCTTTAACACCACTGGTTTGGAGCTGATGCAGAGCACAGATTGCCCAGCAATGAATCACCCCTGGTAATTCCATGCTTTGCATGGAAGATCAGACAATTTCATAGTGTTACGTTATTCAATTGCTATGTGTTGCATATAATATTTATGATGCATTTTATATCTTTAAAGCACTGTACAGAGCCTATAAATGAAAATATGGTAGGAATTACTATTTCTGTTCATATGAGGTGAGACAACAGATTCAGTGGCACAGCTAGGAGAAAAATTCTGATTCCCTGTCTTGAATTTTGCCAAATAGTCCTGATAAGGGGGTTTTTTGGGTCACACTTATACTCCATTTTCAGAGAAGCTGAACTTTATTGTGGTGTCTCAACAAAGACACCCAGTGCCATTTGAAATGCTCTTGGGGATCCCAGCAGCTCCCCACTTGCTGTTACAAAACAGCACAATCTCATAGCCTGCCCATTTACAGATTTCTTGGACAACATAGGACATTTCAACAGCTACAGACACCTACCTAGAGTTAGAAAACTGACTCAAACATTCTATGTCGATATCTTGTGTCACAACAGTAAATTCCTGAATGTGATGAGTAGAGCAGTACCAGTTTCAAGACAGGCCCAAGCCAGTATTAATTGGCCAAACTCTTTGAATCCTAGCTATATGCAAGAGCAGATGTAAGAAATCTTATTCAAAATTCAGAAAAATCCTAAGTGTACCTTCTGTTTACAACTCATTACCATTTCTGGCTTGCAGCACTTCATTCCAAAGAAAAAATAAATTTTGTGTATTCTTTGTAAATGCAAAGGGCTCTGCCTTCTAGGAAATTAGGTGCTCATCAGTGGCAGAGTTACTCTGGCACTGCACACTGAACAGTTGCAGGGTTGTGAAGAATAAAATTTGTGGCAAAAGAAGAAATTCTGCATTCTACTAATCCAATGCAAATTAATTTTCCATAATGTCTGGCAACTTTTTTTGGACACCATAGTCCTTTAATAAAACATGAACACCACAGACATTCCTGTAACATAATATCTTAGGTATCCACTAGTTAATATGTAAATATAAAGAAACACCTATGGAAATATACTTAAGCTGTTACCAATACCACTTATGTAATATTAATGATTTTTTTAAGGGCATTTATAACTGTCTACTACTACTCTCCTTCCTTTTAGTGTACCCTATTCCTACAGCTCTTTATGATAAGTGGTTTACTCTAATGGCACTCTTTCTTTTTTTTTTTTTTTTTTTGTCATTCTGAGGATATCTTTATTTAGAAAATAAATTGGGGGAATCCTCATAAGGATATGTTGATAACTCAGATGGGTGTTTTAAGATCTGCCCAACTCAGCCCAGACTGAAAAAGGAACCACATGCCAACTTTTGATCCACATTCAGGTTCTGAATTCCCAAAACCTGGTGTTCTTTGGTTCACAGTTTTCTCACTAATGCACAGAGCGCAGGAGGATGACTCGGATATTTCTGATTCTGCCACTGATCTGTTGGGTGAACTCAAGCAAGGTTCTGCATCTGGATTGAATGGTAATGAAAGCAAATAATCCTTGTGAAATATTCTCAAATCTTCCTATGAAAAGAACAATAATGCTATTGTGATCTGTAGTGTAAATTATTATATATCACATAACAAGTGATTTTTCACTAATTTCTTTACTAACTAAAGTAGCTAATCCAGTTTGTCTCCAACAACCTGGTATAGACCTGTGAAGAAGGACAGGGAGACACGGGAGGAGAGGAGAGAGAATATGGACTGATACATCAGGGTAATCAAAGCCATCACTGGCTATAAAAGCTTAGGGCTGTGCTCACTAGATCTGCTTTCAAATAAGCAGTCACTGTGATGCACCTCCACTGGCACTGCACAACAGAGTCAAATTTTAAAAATAAATTCAGCTGCTGCTCTTATGAGCTGTCAAAACAAGAGCTACTGACATCCTGATCTTTAGCATGAACGTGGACCTGCAGTACCTAACCACCAACGATATTAGAAACAAACACAGTTCTATCTGCTAAACTGCTGCATCTTATCTCTGCCACCTTTTCCTTTCATATTCCAGGGGGTGCACAGTGTACATAATTATATAAAATAATTCAGACACATGTGAATTTGTTCTTGCCATGCTATTTGTTTTACACAGCATAAACAACAATTAGCCAACAAAACAGAAAAAGATGAGCTATGGTTCATCATGACCATCTCCAAAAGCTGTTCTCACAACCTTCCAATAACCTACCCTACACTGATTTGTAAGTACCCCTCAAATTCAGATTGCAAACTCTGGTCCTGTATTCACATGGCATTCAGAAGCATACAGAGTAATTGGCCAGGACTGGTACCAGACCCAGGACTCTCTCTCATGGCAATATAATGTGCCTTCCATGGCTCAGTCAGAGCTCTAACCCTACACAAACAACTGCAGAAAGTAGCTATTTCTGCTATTACTAAAGGCATCAGACTTTTGAATGCCAATCTACCATTTCAAAAAGGGTTGCTACAGGGAAAGGGAGCAAAAGAACAAATTCAGTTGTTTTTTTTTTTTGCTGGGGCTCTGGGATTCACTTCTATAATGGTCTGTCTGGTGATCTCTGAGCTACTCTGCCTCCCACTGTGTCTGATATCAGGAGTGCCAGAGTGGCTGAGAGATCAATGGAGCAGCTGAGGGAGCCAGCTGGCAGGGGAAAGGAGAAATGGATTGTGAGGGATAAAGAAATAAAGAGGAAAAGAAAAAAAGATTTGTTGAATTAAACAGTAATGAGGAAGGGACAGAGGAACTCACCAGCCCTTTTAGAAGGGCCACGTTAAGTCCTCCACAAAACCCAGGACCCTCTGGAGCATTCTAATCAGTTTAATGATGCAGATCCCCCTCCCACCCCCTGCATGAGCTGAGCTAGTTTTTTGTCTCTTTATCAAAGGATGACTTTTCTAACAATGATATCATTCACAATCCATACATTTATTTCTAGAGTTGGGGCAGCACTGATTTGCTGAGATAATCATGGTCATAAAACACTGCTCTACTACAGAGCAGTCTGACATGATCCTCAGTTTGGGAAAGAATCTCAGATGTCTTAAGGAGAGGAAAAGTTTGCAAGAAAGAGGAACATGTATATCTCAAAGACCAGTTCTGTGTTTGAGGAAAAATGGATAAGCTTTCTTTCGGGATTATATGAATATCTTCTTACCTGAAGCAGAAGCAGCAAACTTGAAGATAAATACAGATCACAAACAATTCCTGCTATTTAACTTAATTATGTTCACCTATTACACAATTTGAGAGAAACAGCTTGTTGGAATTTGCAGACAGGAATGCCAGTGAGACTGATAAAGGAACCAGGATTTCTTTGACAGAGAGAAGAGAGGTGTGCAATCACAATTATGGAAGGCTGAGGAATACGGAAAAGAGGCAGAAGATATTGATGTGTCAGAATATAATGATATGCATTTCATAGCTTAAATTCTGTATACAGAGTATGTGTCCATTATGCCTGTTGAGTAGTTGATACAAGAAATGAACATTCACATGACCACATTTACAACCTCCATTATTAATATAGATCTCTTTAAAGTCTAATACATAAAGAATATGAAAGAACAACAAATGGAGGAAGAATTTAAATGAAGCAGTTGAAGATTTGGTATGAGATGTGAGGTGACAGGCATTCCTACCAACATGCATAATGTGGTTGAAAAACCATGGCAGGCTGCTTCGGGCTCTCCACTGCTGAGGAGAGTAATATGGCAAATATCCTTTATATAAATATATATAACCTGAAAATAAACATAACCCCCTAATTGCACACAACACGTGAAGGAAACACCTATATTCATCTACACTGTTTCACATAATACTAAAGGCAAGCAAAACACCCAGATTCCTATGAAGACTACATAGTAGAAACTCAATATACTCTTTTCTTCCTTATAAATTATAAGCAAAGCTTATTAAAAGGGTCACAAATGTGTCTAAATTTAATTTAGATTTAATACATTATCAGGTTGCTCACAAATGCAGCAAATTTGACTTTCTTCTTGTTTGAGTTGCACTAGTATTCATCTCTATTGCTCTTGCATCTCAAGATGTGTTTAATATTCTAGCAGAATACAATCTCAGGTAGTCTGAGGATAGATGTTAGTAGAAATCCACATGGATAACATGAAAGCATAAGGATTCAGACTTGATGCAAACAGAAAGATGAAGATGAGTCATTCCCTTGGGCACTGGATGTGCAACATATAAGGTATTTCCAAAAAGGAAATACTAATTTCCAAACCAAAAAGGTATTTCACAGACCATTGTCCTAGACAACACTTCTGGATCTTCTTCCTTTCTAGGAGTTCATAAGTAAAGTGTGGGCCACAGTTTGACCTGTTTCATTAATCTAGTTCAGCCCTGTGCTTCAAGACCATTCCCGTATACGTTCTTGTCAGGATTCCACAGAGAGGGTTAGACAAAAGCAAACCTTGTCTTGACTCCAGGCAAGGAAGTACAGTATCCACTTAATGGACAAAGGATGGCAAGTCTATAACAGCTGAAACAGACCCAGTTGAACTCCCCCCTAAGGTAATTGTTTGGATTAATTCAGGAAATGGTGGGCACAGGTTAAGGGGAGCAAAGGATAGTTGGAGGAGTGTGTCCTTCCTTTAGCAGTATTCCAAGCAACAGGAATTTAAGCACAATTGCCATGGTATTACCACATTGCAAAAACATTTAAAAATACTCAGAAAATACTTCCCATGGGCTGAAGTTATCTAGTCCATGTGTCTCTTGATCTTAACATGACAATCAGAGAGGAAAACATACCAATCTCATTGCTCTTCCAACACCTTTTTGATGGCCCCCATGATACAGAACCCTGGAAGCTTTACTTCAAGGGCTCCCAAGCTCTTTGAAAGGATATTGCTAGACATGACATCTGGATTCTTATCTCCCTTTTATCACTCAGCTAATTTACCTAATACTACACTGAAAGAATGTCTTTTTTGAAGAAAATACCACATGAATATCATCCAGCTTTCTCCATTAGATAAGACAGACATTGAGAGGGAAATTTTCTTCTCTGTCTGCCACCAGAATACCTTTAAAGAGACATCTGTGCCTCAGCTTCCCTATCTGTGAAGGGTGAAGGCATATTTGTTTCTCAGAGCTTCCATTTGATGGCAGGAAATATGTAGCAGATTCAGCTCAGTTTCATTTTCCATTTTTGTGTTCATTTGATCTTAAAGCTCAAAAATATGCAAAGCCACATGAGTTTTAATTTGGAATATGGTGTATAAAAGGAAGACTGTACAATACTCAATAGAAAACTGATGCCAAGCGATTGTTAGTAATGAAGAAATAATAATGGTACACTACAGCTTTGTTCACTCTGAAAACAACAAGGAATGGCCATCAGCTTGCAAAATGGTGCTACAGGAAAAGTCAGTCTAATTTGCTAGGTCAGAGAGGGGTGATTTTGCAGCTCCTGCCTCCCCTGGTACCTTTGGAAAGAGATTAGAATGGGAAAAAACTGCAAAACAATGGCCAAAATATATGAGAGCTCAGAACAGAACAAACTTCATTAATGAAAAAATCTGGATCTTCACTATTCTCTTCTGGGAGAATTAATCAGATGTTGCAGTTTCAGATTTATAGATTGCTCTGAAAATGGGTAATCTGAGGGGAAAGCCTCATAAAAACTTAACAGCAACACAGAGATAATCTGTGGGCTCACAGTGGCCATGTCAGGGCTAATTGAAATGTTTAAGAGCAGCACAGCTTCCAGGCTCCCTGTGATACATGCTGAAGACACGAATATAGACCATCTCTTTGTCTTGACTGGACATATTTTATCGCTCTGTATCATGAGACTGTCACCCCAGACTTCTAATTGCTCAAACCTTTAGACATAGGGCACCTAATAATTGCAGTACCATGGCCAGCCTAATAATAAAGATAATTTACAGTTCAAAAGCAAAGGGTAATTTGTAATATGAATGGCTTTTTGTGTCCCTAAGCTCATTTCAGGACTCAAGGATCCATGCAGCAATAGCTACAGCCTTTTGCCAGAGTGTGTGACTTACTGTGCTGGTTTATTTAGCCATTTTGCTCCAGAGAAACACAGAAGCCAGTGGATTTAGGGGAAATCAATGGGGCCTTCAGCACCAAAGATATTCAAAACTGTATCTTTATTAATCCCTCTTGTACAAGGATATGTCTTGCACAAATACAAAAGATTTTAAGTTCATATAATATTTATAACTGTAAGTGTTACTAAAGTGTACAATACCAAATGGAAGTTTAAAACTCATTCGTAATTAGAAAAGTATCAAAGTCACGGTGATTGTTGCATTAACTTATGCAGAAAACCAGGAGTTATTGAAAGCAAAACCAGATCTCTCCAGGGAGGAGAGGATTGAAGAATTTTATCAACACCAGGAAGAAAGTGAAAGTAAGCAGCTGCCCCCACTATGCTCTGCCCCCTCCAGCGGGCTGCGGAGCAGACCCACCAAGACCCTCGAGTCACTGTCCTGCTCCTCCTGTGGAAGAATTTTCTCTTTCACAGCACCAGGCTCCTATTACACAACCACATTTTTTCTTTGCCTTTTTATAGTTCTCTCAGTATTAGAGTCAAAGCCCATGCCACAGCCCTAAACCACTCCTGGCTTTGCCTTGCCACCCACATTGCAAGCATTACCAGAACAAAGCCTCTGTTACTGTAAAGCTTTAAGCTTGACAGTTTTAAAGAAAGTCACAGTGCACTCCATGCAGGAGAAGGATCTCTTCTCTCCTCAGTGAGAGCAGGTTTGGAAGAGACAAAGAGCAATTAAGATGCACATGTTTTTCTCATGATGACACAGCTCTGGACCTCATAACCAAAGGCACAGGAGGTCTGTCTCACCAACCATTTAGACTCTCATAATTTTTTTGCCATTTGCTTGGCATGCCTGATTGCTCTGAATGCTCAAATACACTCGCTCATCTCGCAATAGTAAATGGGTCTTGAAAATCCTGTTGACAATCTTACAGCCAAAGCCATGTGCAATTTAAACTATTAAAAAAAAAAAAAAAAAAGAAAAAGAAAGCAAAAAAATGGGAGAGCACAAGGACGAAACAAAATGCTAACAGGGACCTTCCAAATGTGGTCACACTGACAGGATGGCACTGGAATCTGGGTTTGTTTTAAGCTTACATTGTTTAAAAGCAGCAGGGGACCAAAATGATGATGGCATCATACTGGCTGAAGGGAGGAACCTGAATTGAACTCTCAAGCCAAATTCTAATCTCAGATTTCTGTGACTGCAATCTTCATTAAGAAACTCCCATGGATATTGATGGGACTCCAGCATGAAGACGGCTGTGTGAGCGGAGCATGAGGATCAAAATCTGCTGTATGGGCACCACACATGGAAACACTATCCACAATTTTTCTCACCAGACGTCAAACATATTGAGAGCACAAGTAAAGGAAAGCAACATTCATAAAATCAAAACCACAAATAATTAAATATTTAGTTTTCTAATCAAGTCAAGTTGTGTGTAAGCCCTTAAACAGCATTTACAAGCATTTGATTTGTTTTCTCCATCGACTATATAAGAGTACTCATGGGCTCACAAATCAGGACTTCTTGTTTGATTTGTTTTAACATGCTTGCCATGTCAGGTGGTTTTTCCATATTTCTTGCTGTTCCTTTAGAAACTTGTAAACCAGGTCAATTTATTGAAATGTCAGCTTTTATAAATATTCCTATCCAGCCAAGCCTCTAAGTTAACACATGCTATAATTACAGCACAGCCATTTATGGAGAGTAACTAAAAGTGGGACAGCCCTTCTTACTCACATTGAGAAATATCCTACTCCTTGAGTCAACATTTTTATTTCAGTTAATTTACTTTTGGAATTCACTCTGGAAAATGTATTAGCAGCTGCAGAATCTGTCCCTAATCTTACCGCTTTTTCAATTAAGTCTCAATCTTTAAAATGGGCATTAAACATATCTGGGATTGAACATTAAATATCTCTGAGACTGAACATTTTCTATAGTGTTATTGAACCTTCTTCTTTGCCAAAATGAGGGTGATCAGCCATAAGGTCAGTGACATAAATAAACACAGCCGGATTTGGTTAAATGAAAATAATATTAAAAAAACCAACCAACCAACCAACCAACCAAAAAAACCACCACACAAACAAGCAAACAAACAACAACAAAAACCAAAACAAACAAACAAAAACAAACAAAAAAACCCCACAACCTTTAGAAAAAAAGCACTATCTTCCTAGAATTAGGGACAACCTTAAATTAGTCTCATCATTGAAATTTTGCCAAAATGAAAAATAATCAATATTCTTTTATTTGACAAGGGCTGCAGACTCTTGAAAAAATTATATCTGAAAATAAAACACCAATACAGAAATACAATCCCAGACAGCAGTCAGAAACAAGAAGCAGTAGCAGACATTACAAGGGAAGAAAAAAAAAAAAAAGGAAAAAATAGTGTATATATTAGCAAGTTTAAGCAACATTTGAGTCCCTTCTACTGTAGCAGCTCAGCAATTCGATATGTGCCGTTTCAGGGTGGAACAGTTTGCCCAGCATAGGAAAGTACTGAACTCTGTGCCCATTCTGGAACAAGAGATTTGTTTTACAGATACCCTGGTTTAGTCAAGATATAAATCAAGCAGCATTTCATTTGAGTGAGCCTGCAAGAGAATACACAGAATCCACAGAATACACCGTGCCCTGGGTGACTGCCCTGTCCCAGGAATATGGATCACTTACTGTCTCCCCTTCCCACCCTCCCCATCTCTGCCCGTAAACATTTGTGTTTGCAAAAACACAATGAAAGTGATTTGCTTACATAACAATGCACAACATTCCCAACTGCCTATGGACAATAAGGTAGCTTGGGAATACACTGAACTTCCTTTTATCCACACTGTCATTGTTGAGACTATCAATGCAAAATACATATGGCAAAGCTTTAGGCAAACAGATTTTTTTAGTTAAAGTTAGAGGCTTGCCTGAGACATGGCTGGATTTAAATGCAAATCAAGCTACTAAACTAAATCTTTTTTAATTCTTGCCAACAGACTCTCACACATAACTGTATATAGAAACTGATAATTTCCTTACATTTTGGCTTGTAATGGAAATCTAGGTGATGCAAGCCCTATCCATTCTCCTTATTTCTCAATTCAATTTATTCTCCTCTGACATTTATTTTTTCTCTTTGTTTTGCAAATATGAATATAATTTAAATCCATCAGGTTAAATTGCCTCTTATTTTGTAGCAGTCACAAAAAACCAAAACCTAAACAAAACAAACAAACAAACAAAAAAACCAACAACAACACCACAGGAAACAGAAAAAACCCAAATCAATACAATAAAACCAACCAGCAAAACTTAAGAAGTACCACAACAGAAAACCAAAGCAACCCAAAAGGAGGGGAAAAAAGCACTATGTCCAGAATCCACATTACTCAGTATGTACGAGATAAATATGAATATTTCAAATACATCAATTTGAAGTACTAGCCCAAAAATTAGCAATACTTTGTACTGTACTAAACTAAATGTTTTTGCGAAAATCATAGTTTGCTCTTTGTCATTTGGAAAATGAACATGCTAGACATGGGAACAAACAGCTGCAGAAGTGAAAGAATCGTGTCTCTTAGAAGACAAAGCATTGGAATCCTCTACACGACCTTGGGAAATACATTCAGTGTAGATAGGTAGACACGTACCTAAGTCTGTACAAAAACATCCATCCATCTGCATCTTCAGTGGAGTTTGAAAAGAGCTTTCTTAAAGCCTTTGCCCATGCTCTCAGGAAGCACACACAAAATACTTTTGAGACTCTCGATACCTCAGAGGACATAATTATTTTGTTAAGAGGTCAGTGGAGCTGAAGAATAAAATCCAAGGGATAACACATTTAGATAAGACCTAGAGCTTCACACTCGTGCTGTAATTATTAGGATGTACTGCAGAATTTTTACCTAGTCACCAATTCATGTCTCAAATGAGTGTAGAATGTATTACCTTTCAAAATCACAATTCTTTTTAAATACCCAGTCAGGTGCTACATACCCACAGGAGAGCCCATACCTCCAACCAGAGACATTCACCACTAAAATCTATGCAGTTTCTTTTAATAAATGAGTACAAGTTTTATTTCTAAAGCACAGGTGCCTAACCTTGCAGCAGCAGACACAAGATGATAAAAAGGACACTGACCAGGAGCACAAAGAAATCTCATGTGAAAGGGAAAGCCATCAGATATGGAGCCTTCACTTGTTCAGGTTCAAACATCACATAACATTTATATAGCACAGGTGCTGTGGTGCAGAAGTGCAAAAGTTGAGAACAAATTAGGAAAGGAATGTTTGAGATACTCTTAATGGCTGCTTTTGCAGTATTGAACCACTGATTTTATATCTATTCCCACATCACTTTGCTTATATACTTGGCCTTATTTTTCTGGCTTCTCAGTTTTAAGAAAATGATTGGCTGACTTCTGAGAGAGAGGAGTGGTTCTTCAAGCACAAAGAACAGCTGGAAAGACAGATGTCATCCCTGTTACCATTTGGATGCTGGAGAAAAATAAAACAAGCTGGTGTTTCCAACTGAATAGAAATTTTTAAGTTAATTCCAGCTGTGACCATGTGATCAGCATCTACTGTGTTTGCAGCTGTGACCATGTGATCAACCTCTACTGTGTTTGGCCCTTCATCCAAGCACATCTGGCAAAAATATTTCAGTAGTGGGGGAAGAAAGGAGGCAGTTTGTGTGGAGATTATGTTTTACTTTAGCATGCAAGATTCTTGGTTTTTCTGATGGAATTTTTAAAGATTTGTGGGCAGATGATAGATAGGAAGAACACTGAAAATTAGAATGAGCACAAGATAGGCACAAATAGGATTGAAATGTTGATGGAAGTCCAATTATAAAGGATTGATTTATAATTATGAGTTTTAACAGGGTGTTACTACTAAAATAAAAATATACGTATCAGAAGATTCCTTTGAAAATCTTACTCTAAAACAAACAAAAGGAAACACACAAGAAAATACCACTTGTAAATTAAATACAGAGAAAAGTTACTAAGACTACTACCTACACATTAGTGAAAGACCTGGGATCTACAGAACAAGGTCAGGTTTTGCACTTTACTGTCCAAAGCCACCTAATCCATATATAGTTGAATATTCAGCCTTACAACCTCACTAAGCAAATCAACTGCCCCTGACTTGCACCCTCAGCTGTGCTCAACTGTCCTCCTACATCTCATTCTCAGGACATCTGACAGATACAGCTGCTTAGCAGAGTGGGTCTGTTGTCCTGTGCTCCTGCAGATCTGGAGACACAACTGTGTTCTGCTGTGCTTGTAGAACTGGAGACTGTGAGTGCACAGTAGTGCTTAACAGTAGACACTTGAGTCTAGCCTTGGCTTTCTGCTAATCAGAGAGCAATTATTTATAATAAATTATTTATAAGTCTAACTTCCTTCTGCTGAGGAATAACCATTTCCAGAAAGCTTTATTGAGTGGGTGAGAATGTAAAGAACACACCTTCTACTCTTTCCCTGAGCCAGAAGGCGTGAAATTAAGGTGCATGAATCCAGAAAATACCTTCTAATAACTTTTTGCTCACTGCTAATCTAAGAACTAAGGTGCTCCCACGCACATGGGATTTATGCAATTCCCTCTTTGCAAGTTCTCCTTCACTATCTGATATATAAAATTCTAACAAGACATCTTTTAAAGAGCTAAATCTGTGACCCAGAATCTGTGAATCTGGGCTGTGGCTCCTTTAAAAGTGATCAACATCGAGAAAACCATTGAGGTGGGGAGTCAATAACTCACCACATTAGAACAAATAGGCTACTTTGCCACAGTTAATTTTTACATCTGTCTAGTATTGCAGGAACATATACAATTCTCATGCTGCTGATAGGCTGGTGAAGCTCAGCAAAGCCTACCTGCATTTTAAGCACTGCAATTTAGTGCAATTATTTGAAAACAAACAGCGTTCCATCCATTAAACATTATTTAGGTTACATTTTTGGTATTTTCCATACAGCTTGTGAAAACTGACATTCTGTTGCTACCGTGTGTACAAGTAGCAAACAAATGGATCACACAAACCAAACCTTAATAGGATTGTAATCCCTCCCTCTCCAGTCTAGAAGGTACACAGGAATTACTGTTCACCTGTATAACAGCATCCAGTGACAGTAATTATTGTTCCTTTTATTCTTTAGAGGACCACAGAGAAACAGGATTTAAGCCATTAGCAGAAGTTCTGTCAGGGAACTTCTTTTGAATTACATATGATTGTAGAGACTTGAACACACTTTATATGTGGTTTCACTTTCATAAAATATCAAACAGCACAATGCTCTTAAAAGTGATTTTGAATATTAAAAATCTGTTCCTATTGACTGTCACATCCCACTGTTCTGTCTCCAACTATTTGAATTGCTAAGTTTCCCGTTAGTCACTGGTCAACAAGAATTGAAACACTATTTTTTGCTTGGCAAAGTAAAATAACTTTAAAAAAATTAGACATCATATAAAATAATTAAATCACGTTGCTTTTTATAATGAAGACATCTTCATTTAAAATTAAAATTTTCCTCTCTTATTTGTGTTTGGTTTTTTTTTTTGTAACTCTTCAAATGAAAATGTGATGTCCATTATTTCAGACCTTGAGGAAGTTACAAAAAGTTTCAGTTGCACTGTTGGGTTTTCTTTCTCGATCAGTTTTATGAAGTTTTGCATGGCATCTCAATACTGAGATCAAGGGGAATTTTCAAATACTTAGTCCATCAAACCCAGTTGTGTGAGTAACTCCATTACTTCACATATTTCTATCCATGACATACAGTATATCCAGAGCTTCTATGCTCACATTTTCCACTCTTAGATAATATCTCAGAGATCAATTCCAATTTTGTAAATTACTGCTCTTACTTGTCCAAGGTACAGTTTAGGAACCATGTTACATATGCCATTTTGTCAGTCTAGACACATTGTTTGTCTCACTAGAAATATCTGCTATCTTAACTCATGACTTCTAGGCCTTGTGGTTGCATTATATGCAAGTCCAACAAATACTTCATAAAAGTACCATCTTTTCTACCCAAAGGGTACAGTGAGATAAAAACTCCACTATGGTAAATGGAATGATCAAGATGACCACTACATATGTTTTACATGAAACTCATAGTCAATGGCAGTAACACTTGTCTTAGAATCTTGTAAGACAGGATTACAGTCAGGAGTGTGACCCTAACTTACTACATACAGGAGTACCAGTGGCAAATGATATTTTTAGAAATCAAATAAAAATCCTGTTCTAAAATAACTCACTGCAGAGGTGAGGTGTTTTTATTACAGAGAAGTGAGGCAAGTAGAAATAAAGAGGTTTATACTGAAGCAGTCCTGAAAGACAAAGAAGATACATGCCAAACTTGCATTTTCAGAAAACTAGCATTCAGACATGGACTGGACTGTCAATCTACAAATAACGCTATTAGCATATACGTAAAAGAGAAGTTATATTTGCGTGTAGGTTTAGAGAACCACAGGTCAAGCTTATAGTTTGTTAGAACCTACAATTCCAGTGCAGGTCAACACTAACCAACATCAGAGATAGAACAGACCAGCCTTGTTCAGTGTAATCCAACAAGGATACACCAGATGTACAAGTACACCCCTAAGACTCCGTGTCCAGGACTAGCACTCTCTCTCAGGGGCCACAACACCACCTGGCACTTTTTTGCTGCAATGCTTCTGTACAGATGTTCCCATGGCTGGAATGCTTGGGTTTGCTCCCCTTTTGTTCTGCCCTCTAGAGCTTTGCATGGAATCTCAACACTGTGTGTCAAATTCTTCTCTCTCGTTTTTTATTCATTCCAGATTGCACTGAGACACAGGACGGAAATGCAACCAGGAGATTCTATTCTTTGATTGGAATAGGAAAACTTTGGAAAACTTTACATCTTAAGATAGTCTGTGAGAAAGAAATGAAACATTTGGGTACCCCTCTGCAGTAGAGGCTTTGGGATGGAAACTTAAGTCTCTCCACATGCACGTAGAATTTTTATGCAACAGAGTTGATTATGCCAGATATATATTGCAAAGCTAGAATTTAACTACCTCTCCCAAACCCTCTGACTCTCAGTCCTGTGGTACAATCCTAATTGCAAAGAATTACTTACATTTAGAGAGGGGTAGATGCTATGCTTTCAGCAAGTGTCTCACACTTATTCCAAAGGGGGAGGCTTAGCAGTGCATCCTCCTTGCTAGAGCAAAGGCAAGAATTTCTCTGCAAATACTTGCAGATACTTAAAGAATGACTTTTAAAAATATAGTTCTGTCTTCAGTGAGTCCTAATGACTGATACACCTTTAATATACATATCAATAGGCAAATGGTTTTAATATTGCTATCAGTGCAACCCCCCCACTATTTAGTGTATCAAAGCACATGAGCCCTGTCGTCAAAGGACCAGTTTGGCTTCACCTCAGTTAGTAGCACATTCTTAGGATAAAATAAGTAATAATAGTTTTCTCACCTAAAAAAGTTGATCGAAATTGATAAAAAAAATGGTCTTTAATCTGGTTTCATTGATTCTTCCTCTGTTGTTTATCACTAATTGCCACTGATGGTGGTACCTACATCCAAGGGAATGTAATACCAGAACTTGGGTTCTCAGTAAAAAGAACTTAAATACTCACATCAGTGAGATGTCTGTGATAGTTCAGTATTGCTAGTGATGGTCTTAGAACACTTCTACACTCAGCACAATAACCCTGATTCACACAAGCAATATCAATCCCTGAGAGCCAGTTTCCAGTCTGGCTCTGCTATGCCTTATATCTGTTACATAGAAAAGTGGTGGATCTCGTATTTTCAAGCATGGATAAAGCCAGAGAGAATGTGAGGCCTTGATTAGCCTTAGCAGCAGCCAGCAAAAGCTGGTCTTGGCTATTTTGAGGAGTATTAGACTGCTTTTAACATGCACTGACACACAAGGACCTCGGATGGAATTTTAATTACCAACCAATTAGCCAATAACAGTCTGCATGCTTACAGCCAAATTTTGGGGAAAATAGGACAGGTAAAGTTCTATTTGTGCCACCTTCTGTATCAACAACACTTGGCTGAATATAGGTTAAGAATTAGATGCAAGGAAATGGAACTGTTATCACTAACAGGAAACAGCATAAACATCACGAACAAGATCTTTCTAAGAAGATGGCAGAGATACAGCCATGGAATCTGCTTGCTACTTATCAAGATAGTGGAAAAAAACCACAATGATGATGCATCTCTCAATCACTTTCCCTGTTTTCCCTCTGTCAGAGTGTAGCATATAACTGTTAGGATATTGCTTTACAGTTAAGGAATTTAAACTCAGGAAACACTCACAAAGTCAGCTCATTTCAATATCTCCAGCAATGCTGATGCAACAAGATCATTTCTAACATGTGTGGGAAAGGGTCACAATCACCCTGTTAGCTAATGCCTGCAGAACCAATTGTAGAAGTAACACTTACAATCCACTCATCCATGCATATCTGTGCAAGAAGTTACAGAATAGTCTTCCTTGTAAAACTTGGCCATAAAAAATAAATCTTTGCAGACGATAACAGGACAACTTCTAAATCAGTGAATTGCTGTTACTTTTTAAAGAATTCATCAGGACATCATAGAAACTGAAAATACGGAAGGAAATTACTTGAACAAAAATAGCTCCCTGACTTGATGTATTTAAGATTACCACTAATTAACATATTTCAAAAATTCACAAAACAAATAATCCTTTTCCATTAAACACTTGCATGACTGTACATCTGCCTGGGTAGGCTGCTAAAGTAAGCAAACAAACAAACACCAAGCCAAAAAGCTGACAGAAGAAGAGGAGGTTTATGAAAATCAAACAAGGATGTACTGTAAATTTTTATTAACTCCAAAGAGGATTCTTCTCTGGGTAGTTCACAGCCAGACTTCCATTTTTGTGCTTGGACATCTCTGTAAAATCCCCGCTATCTCAACGTTTAAGCATCTCCTACAAGTCATCCTGATTCATAGTACAAGAAGTCCTTCCCTTTCCCACACTTTCATACCATGTAAAATAGAGAGACTCTGGCATGTTTCTGGTGGGTGTTAAACTCTGCAACAATAATCTTCCATGAAGGTGACCTCAGCCCAGATCCTGGGATAAACAGGTCAATACCACCTGCACAGATTCACCATTTCATGGAATGAACAAAACTAAGAACTAATTGTACCCATATTCTTCCTCATTTCTATCAGTAGTTCTTGTATCAGCTGTGCTTGTGCTATGAACAAACAGCAAGAGTGTCAAGGGGATACTGACAGACTCTTCTCAGTGGTGCCCAGCAACCTGAAGGAACAATGGCAATGAACTAAAAACACAAGTTCCACCTCAACATGAGGAGGAACTTCTTTACACTGAGCAGGCTGTCCAGGGAGGTCATGGAGTCGCCCTCTCTGGAGACATTCCATACCCAGCTGGACATATTCCTGTATAACCTGCTCTAGATGACCTTGCCGGGGCACAGGGGTTGGACTGGATGATCTCCAGAGGCCCCTTCAAACCCAACAATTCTGTAATTCTGTGAAATGATCTGCAGTGTAGCAACATGACAGGAAAACTGATCAGGCTCCAGAAAAATTTTAATTTGAAAAAAGTTCAGGTAAAGGAAAGAAATAATTGGGGTTTTTTTCCATAAGAAAAATAAAATTAAAGACCAAGATGGTATTAGAATCATAGAATAGTTTGGGTTGGAAGGAAGTTTTAAAGCTCACCTAATCCAGCCGCTCCTCAGTGAGCAGGGACATCTTCACTAGAGCAGGTTGCTCTGAACCCCATCCGACCTGACCTGAATGTTTTAAAGAACTTGACTGTGGTATCTACTACACCTCATTTCTTGGTCTGATCAGAAAAGCACAAAGATGCTATACTGCTTCCTACACTGTCTAGTTACCCCACCAAAGAGAGAGATCACAAAGCAGTTCATCATCTCCTGCAGGAGAAAGTCCATACAAGATTTTATTACAAGCAGAGGAAAAAACCATATGGAAACAATGAAATAGCAAATATTAAAAAAAAAAAAAGAAAAAATTGAAACCCCTAAAATTAAAATAAACAACGAGCACAGGATGACGCCACTAACTGTAGTGAGCTTTAAAATCACCAATACTGGCATTGTGCCTCACTGGGGAGGCAGCATGCCAGGATATTGCCATGAGCAGCTAATAATCACTCACACACAATGGGCAAGAGAGATTAAATACAAATATTTGAAGGTTTGCTTTAAAAATATTTTTACCATATTTAAGAAATAAAGCAGTATTTTGTTCTTTCATATTAAAACTATTAAGCCAATTTCTTCACCATTAAAGCATTTCTTATTTCCACAAGCCACCACTATATCTGATTCGTCTCCTGGGTGTCCTGCTATAGTGCATGTGCACTCTGTGCTACGAAGTCTGGGGAATTCCTTTAAGTCACTCAAGTCCTGTGCCAGGTGTTTGTAAGGATTAACCTCGCAAGGACTTAAACAGATTATGGGTTTCTACAAATTGCTTTCAAATCCGGTTCTTAGACTGGATGATAACTGATATCACTGGGCAGAGTTAAAGAAAAGCCTCTCTCACATTTTCATTTTTTATTATCTCAGCACTGCCCTTTCCTCTTCCATGCTGGAGCCAAGGGGTTAAGAGATGTGACGGTTATTATGATGTAACAATGCAGAAAGACTTCTTTTCTTAAGGAAAGCAGGCAGAGGTTGTTTTTTCCTATCATCACCATGAACAATTTTGCTGATTTTTTCTGTGCTATCAGTAACTGATAAGGTCAGGGAAAATGTGATATAAGACAGAAATTTGGAAAAATTTTGTTTTAATGCTGTGGCTGAAAGTCTTCTGTCTAACACTACATGTTCCCTCTGGATTAAGTAACCTTTGCAAGTTTTCTACAAACTGATTCTGCTGAATAGAAATTGATTAATGAGCTCAGACACTGAAATTGTCACTAGAAAATAGCCATTGAGATTCTAGTCAGCAATCACTAGCCCCAGGGTCAAGGAAGACCATGGACCGACTCAGCTGCAAAGAGAGCAGCCTTCATTTGTCTTCTCACTAACTTCATTTTAGCTGTGCCTGGTGGCATTGGGTGCAGCCAGGAGCCTGCCACCACCTTTTTTTATAAACCCATGTACTGAGGGCTTCTTAGCTAAGCTATAAAAATTCCTTCAAGGATATAATATCATTGGCCTGAACCTCCACTGCCTCAAAGCTTGTAAAGCTTTTTATGCCTCTGCAAAATTAGAGGAAAGTTGGAATCAAACACAGTATCATTCCAGGTATTAGAGGCATCACCTATGACATTACCTCTGAGGTTTTCTAATATATTTGTTGCTGGTTTCCTTTGAAAATACATGCTATAGGAGCATCAGACTTACTCATGAGGGTTCACTTCCCTTTTATTTCACTCTGCATCATACCACTGCCAGCTAACACAATGAGCCATGTTTAAGCCGTACGTAAATATGAGATTCCGAAAAGTCAATGTTCAACACCCCTCCCAGCCTCCAGCCTTCAGAAGTTTGCATCCACTGGCCTGAGTGACTTTGCAGTAGTAACTACAGATACTGAAAGTTATGTAAGTGTTGTATCACAAAGAATCTTTTATAAAGAATATTTTATAATACAAGCTGGATTTCTAAAAAGATAGAAATTTGTGAATTATTAATGAAATGGTTTGTGTTTTATCAACTAATTTTAAATTCTATTTTTCTGGTAGCTATTCCATTGATAAGGAGAGATGTTCTATTTGTGGTGTTAGACTTTTTTTTTTTTCTGAGAGATCTTAATTGATTGATTCAGATTCTTTTTCTGTCCTTTAAAAACAATACATTTTTTGATGACTCAACTCCCTACAGTTTTAAACATCTAAAAGATCAGTCCTGTGGGTTTTTTTAATCAGACTTTCTATTTTCATTCTTAACTTCCTTGATGATCTCCTTCTTCCCATTATGTGCTTCTTGACCAGATACACTCTCCAGGGGTTTCTTTAGACAGGAGTAATATAGCTTGAAAGTTATTTTATGATGTGAACATTGTTCAATCCCCGAGGTTTACTTCACTCACGGAGCGAGGCAGGTGATGGTCTCTTATATTTTAAAGTTAGAAGGACCTCGTCATTCACTTATCTCTAACATAAACTGCAGCAAGATATTTAAACTCACTAGGTTTCTCTTTCCCACTTGCAAGATGGATATCAGGAATTTCTTAGGGATATTGTGATGAAAAAATATAGCTTGTGCATGGAGTACAGTGCATAATTCCTGTACACTAAGGTTGTTGATATTAGTGCCAGTTCTGAAAGCCCTGTGCCTATGGGCAGCACAGTAACTTAGCAATAGACTTCTATATTTCTATACAAATGCCTATATTTCTAAAGCTATTAAGCATTTTTGAAAAAGTTGCCCTGCACTGCAAATCAAGTTACCTCTAAAAAAATAGCAATAAGTTACACCAAAAATCTCATGTGAAATTAGTTGCATTCAACACATGCTAGCAAAGTTTTGTTTTCTCTTAACCATCGAACAAGAGGAAAGCAGCCAATTAATGAAAATCATTTTTTTTACACAGAAAGCACTTCAGATACTAAATTGCTGAGTACTAACAAAGTATATGAAAAAATTCAGAATTTATTCCAATGCATACCTCAGTGTTTTTTCTCTGATACTCTTACTGCAACAATAATTGAGCTATAATGAATTTTAACAGTATCTCGCACCTGTGAGAAGCAGCACTGACAGACAGACAGGTTTGCTGCCTAGAAATAGAATATTTCTAGTTATAATGATAGCCAGACAAAAAACATAGAAGCCTGAGTAGCTGCTTTGGAGTTATTTTCATCAGATGTCATAAGGTCCCTGGGTACTTGTACAATCAGTAACACTTCACAGAGCCTTCACTTCTAACAAATAATTAGCTAAAATTGAACCAGAGATTTCTTACATGCATGTCATAGGTTTGATATGAATAATGAGGAAAAAGGTTAACAGCAGGTCATAGACAGTTCCCTATCTTCCAGCTTATTTATTCAGTGAAATGAGAAATTGATCACATTATTTTGTATAGAAGAACCTGATTCATTACAATCAGCTCTGAATTGGCAGTTTTTGCTTTAGGCAATTTCAGAACATTACTTATGCTTAAACAGTTACTGGTAAGGTCATTTTACAACTTGTAATCACCTCTCTGACCCCTTCATGACCATAGTCACAAAAGCTTAAGCATGTGTGAAAATTGAAAAAAACACACATACGAACAGAAAACTAATGGTTAAACGAGAGAAGCTGAACAAACAAACCCACCCAACTGAAGTATGGATGACCACACTCAGGGGTACTTGAAAATATCAGGAACACAGTATCTCTTGCACATCAAAAATGCACAGGAAGTCATCCCTAATTTGGCAAGACAGCTATTGGAGAGAGAGAATAAATCTGCTACTGCATGCAGTATTAACCAGTGGAGGGCAAGAAAAAGGAAAGGCAAAGGAGACAACTACAGGTGAAGATCTGGAGTTGAATGTGATACTATGGGAGCTGCAGGGACAGAAAAAACAAGTCAGTTCTTCTGCTAAGAGTAGCAATGATCACTAGTCCATCTTCTACTGACCCAAACTCCCTTAGCACCGTGAGCTTTTATTCCACAGAAGGTTTCTAATAACTTTCCAGATCGACTCACAACACAGGATAAGTCCTCTCAGGTGTTCCATGTCTCTGAGAACACTTTCACCTCTTTCTACACCACTATCGCTCCAGCCAGGTTGTCAATCCCTTCCCAATTACAGAGACACGTGGGGTGATGCCAGGCTGAAACCTGCAGTGTTTGAGACCCAATGTCATACAGACGTTGCAGAGTGCTGCTGCTGCACTCTGGATTAGAAGGCAGAAAATAAAAGCTTCTCTTTAAATAAGAGAAATTATTTTATTTATTTTTGAAAAATTGAGCCCCTGATTCAGGTTATGCACTCCACTGTGTGTTAGGAGGAAAATAGTGGGGAAAATGTAAAAAGTGTTTGAGAAGAAGGGGGAAAGAGAACAGGACAGAACTTCAGCTGATTTATGATGAAGGGTGTAAATTGCTATAGAATTAACTGCTTAGCATATTACAGTCATCAAAGGGCAACAAGTACAAAACAAAGAAACATTGCATGTATGTTTCAGTTGGAACAACTTCTTAATCACGCCTCTTAGCTCCATTGTCAATAAAGGCATTTGTGCCACTTCAAAGCATAAGAAAGTGATGTTTAGAAATAATTCTGGTTCATGACTGAACTAGGATCTATTTAAGGATAAACTGCAATACAAAATATAATCTACAGATTACTTTTTTTAAGCAGCCGAGTTGCATATTCTTGGGAAGTTAATGTTCAGATCTGAAAAAGGATTTCATCATCTAAAATGAGATTAAAAAGACTTCAGGCTTCTACATCCACTTAAAGGAATTCTTCAAACTCCTTCCTGACCCAGTAAAGATACTAGAAGTCTATAATTGTTTACATGTCCCTTAAAAAAGTTTACTAAGTGCTTAATAGTCTGCTTTGCACTTGATGAAAACACCCTTCTCAGCAGCAGAAGGAAGTAGTTTGAGATTATCTAGCAGCTAAAAATGATATGATCAACAAGAAGGCAATTTTCTTATGTTCCCAAGAACCAGTGCTTCCAAAGCACATCAGTCTGGTAGGGATTATCAGAACATGTCCAATGTATATCTACAGGAGAAACTTGTGATCAAGATAAAAGGATTATATCAAGACCCTGATGTCTTAGAGACATCTCACTTTTTATACAATAGGTTAATGAACACGCCCTTAAAACCTTAGCAATTCCTCTGGATATTTTGTCTCAGATTCCTTAATTTCATTGAATAACACACACAAATATAAAAGGTCTTGTTCCAGAACGCATAGTTCATTGAAGCTCACTGGAATTGAACACAAATGCCTGAAAAGAATTTTTATAAGTTTTGCCAAAATCTTCTTTGAAGGTGGACGAAACTGTCTTATAACAGTCACACTGCTTACTGATGCTTCCAACAGTTAAGGGGGGGAAAAGCACACCTAAAGATGAACAACATGTAATGTGTACTCAATCACAGTTTTGGTATCTGCTTTAAATTAAGGTATTTCTTATTCATGACAAAGCTATTTGAAATATAGATGGGGAGATGCAGTTTACTTCTAAAACTGCCCGAAAAAAATGGCACTTAGGAGTGATTTAAAACATGCCTGCAACAATCACATCAGTCAATACTGGTAACGGGTCAGGTGAACGTTGTAGTATGCCCATTAGGAACTGGATGACAGCTGCAGCTTTCTTATCTTCAGGTTGCTTAATTTAATGAGCTATTTTAAACAATCATAAGGAATGTGGTTGAAAACAAAATAGGAAATACCCAGTTTAACAGCTAATAAACTTACAGAAATCTGTACACCACTTCAAATATTTTGGTGAATATACTTTGTCCAGCTTTTTCGGTACATGATAAGCCTTTCTGGTCAATTAACCTGAAGTATGTGATTAAAAGGTTAGTAGTAGCAAAACTAACTGTCTGCGACGTTTCATACCCTCCATTTCAACACATCTAATGTTTTCTCTTTTTCTCACGTGTATTCCATTTCATACCAAGTAAAAGATTAGCAAAGGAAGAACTTTCCATGTCTTTCCGGTCTCTAAAATTGACTCCCTCATGCAATCTCATTTAGGACAAAGATTCCTTCCCTTCATTTAGGTCTTGTTGTATTTCTAGGTGACTGCTTATGTTCCTTTACACACCACCCACATAGATTTAAACCTTCTATTGTATGAGTTGTGCAGCAGCTTTGGCTCTGATCAAAGCTTTTCTTGCAACACACTTTCCATCTCTTCCCAGGCAGGGTGGGGTAGGCAGCTGCCATGGACACATGAGAGCAAAACAGGTCTCTTTTAAGCCCACCCCTTTTCCAGAGCTTCGACTGTGTCAGCACACCGGATTTACTATTTATATCTGCTAGGACATACAGTATTTGAAACAACCAGGCATTTTGCAACAATTCCAAAAGCCAGCCACTTTTTCACTCTGGCTAGCACAAAAAATATGTCTGTCTAAACAAAACAGCACGTACAAACACAGCCCCTTCCCAGCCTCAGAATCTCACTGGTGCTCTTGCTTCTATGCCAGCGGCTGTAACAGAAGGCTAAAGAGGGAAGACGCTCCAGCTGAGACAACTCACTACACCTCTGCAAGGTCTTTCAGTCCTGCTCCTACTTAGACTCAATAGTTTCGAGGATTTGGCAAAGCATTAAGACCTGAGATTTTTTTTTTTTTTTTACTTTTGGAAACTTTGCAGTTAGACAAGTCATGTTCCCTGTTGTGAAGTCAAAGGAAACATTGTTCTGAGATGCTCCTGCAAGAACAAGAGCTATCAAAATGCAGCACTAACAGCTTTTGTTTGGCGTAGCAGCAGCCCTGAAAAACATCACTGACATACTGAGCAGAAGTTAAACATTCAGATGGTGAAAGCTGAGCAACATGTAAAGAGACAACACAAAGACCATGAGTCACCCTGGTGGAAAACAGAAGCATTTTTCCCCTTCAAAACTATCATCACTAACCAATAGAGGTCTTGGGCCCAAAAGTGAATAAAAAATTTAATCATAACAAAATATGAATGTCAATAAGTCAACAGCTAAAGTATCATTTCTCTGAATAACAATCTCTCGCCTTGCATTTTCAACCAAATATGATCTTGCAAATTTGGGAAATTTTGTGGAGTAAAGAGTTTCACATTCTATTTAGAGCTTCTAGGACAAATTCATCAGGGAAATAAAATTATGAAAGGGAAAAGTGAGTATTCTATATACTTAAATCTAAAATTATGTAATGTTATATAAACTGATTTTGTGAAAGTATTTTAAAGGATTTCTGCTCAAACTCAGAGTGAAGATCCATTTTCAAGCTTTAAAGATCACACAAAACATAGTGGTGATTTTTTCAGGCTAAGTGTAGACAGACTATCCCATGATAAATTGTACATCCAGCTACAAACCTCAGAGGCCTAAAAAAAACAGTTAACATCCTATTTCTGCAACAACAGTATTATATTCTTTCTTCAAAGTTTCCTAAATCCCTATAATAAATGGAAGATATTTCATTTTAGACACTAGCAGATTCCATAATGAGTTAAGCCTCTTTACAGTTTATTTTAATAAAGCACAGCTTTCTAAATATACAGAGGCTATAAAACTTGCAGGTTGGAGCAATAATATGTTTAGTAGCCTTGCTTTATAAAGTGGAAATGTTTGCATGTCTCAAATTACGAGCAATTTAAAGTAGGAAGTAAGCAAACTAGCTCTTGTGTTATGAAGCTTGACATTGTTAAGCCTGAAGAGAACACATCCTTCAAAGTCATACAGACTGAAATATGTTCTGTAAGCTTGGCAAAAGGACCAATGCCATAATGATGTACTGCACAAAAATCACCACAATTTCTATTTCTGTGTGAAGTAGCCTTGCTGTAAACTTTAAAATTTTACTGCTGGTCCTATTTTTAAAATTAATTCTCTATTAATTTTCTTATGAAGAAATCAGTGCATAGCTTTCCTTTGAATATCAACTAAGAAAAATAATAAATGCAAACTATAAGCAAAAAATGTAAAAAAATGCACCAGCTTTTAAATGAATAGAATCATAAATATCACTTGATAACATATAGTTCAAAAATATTAAAGTAAATAACTACTCCTATCCCATTCACTAACATAAATGTGAAGACTTATTTCTCCTCCATGAATTTGGTTTTTATTCTGCATTGACACCTCTGCCTTCTGTTAATAAATGGCAGAATTAAGTTAAATGATACTATTTAAAAAGCTAAATGTAATGACTGCTACTTCTTCATGCAACTGTAGTTAGAATTCAATTAATATTAAATTATTGTATATGAGAAATACAACAAAATGTTAATAATTGACTAGAAACATAACATAAATTTCAAAAATCTCCACCTAAACAGCTTCTGATTGGTCTGTCAAATCACTTTGGAATATCATGATTTTTTAAATCTATACCTACTTTATTTCAGAATATAAATGATTCAGAGATGTACCCACCTGGACTTGCAAAGAATTATTCTCAGAGAGGGCTACAGCATGAAATATGTACATAAGTCCACAAATAGAGTTGTTACATGCATAAATATTAGAAAAAGGAAATGCCATTCATCAGTTCAGCTAATTACCTGACTGCAAATAAGAGAACTAGAGGCAAATCAACAGTGTAAACATTTATGTAAAGTTTTTCAGAAAACAGGTAACTCTTTACTGAGAATCTTTGTTTGTTTTATGTCCATTACAATGTAAAAGTAGCTGTCATTTTTATTATGATTCTAAAAATCTTCCCTTTAAAAGTAGCGTCAATTCATAGATATAAACATTGTGATGGCATAAATACAAAACCTTATTGCAAATTCACACCATTTTTCAAATTTCTGTCTGCTCATTTTTGAATGTGAGTTGCATTTAATGAACTTTCTTATTTTTCCTTTGTTCCTTTAGTACTCATTTAGATGAAGCTCACTGGCTGATGTTAGACATTTTTATCACACAGCATGCTGAATCTTATACATAAAATGTTGTTGGGGCCTTATAAAAATAAAGATTCTTGATGAATTGTCAGCACAGAATTGAGTTACTATTTCTATCCATTGGCACTAAACTACAGTTAAGGATAAAAAAAGGCAGGAGGAGGTGTTCATGAACATCTCTTCCTCAAGTATTTCAGTTCATGAAGCAATGAGCAAGAGATGATCGAGTAACAGGCAAGGATGACACTGTGAGTTACCTGGATGAGATGTTCCAACCTGCCTGCACCCTAAACCACAGTGGTGCTTTTGAAAAGCCCTGTCTGTGTGCCTCAACACAACAAATGTCTGAACGTTTTAAAGGCCCTGACATGTAACCAGCACTGCTATGTCATTCAGTTTGAGGTGCTACTTGAAAGACTGCTAGCACAATATTACTGCCAGTAAGAGAAATTAATGTATATTAAAAATATTTGAAGCTTTTTTATGATGCTCTGAGAAACTTGGGGTGCTTTGATTAAGGACTAAAGCTGCTGAATACAGAGAATCACAGAGATGCCCTTCCCTGCCCTGAAGATGTGAGGGCACTGCAGTGTGGAGTGCCCAGGGAGCGACCTGCTCTGCCAGGGGGTCAGACCAGCTCCTGCACTGCTCTGGGCTCTTATGCAACACAACTGTTAAGTGACTTCAAAATTTCTATAGTACACCATGATTCATAATGCAGGTTTTCTCCCTGGTGTATTGAAGTTTATGGCAGCCTTCACAAATGAGGTTTTATTAGCAAGTTTAAAACGCAAAAAACAAGAACTTACTTAATGAGTACAAATAAGCTGGTGTGGGAGCAGACACGTAGCTCAGGACTTTGAGTTCCCACTCCTTTGCTCATACGCCAGGAGGATCAGCATTCCCTTTCTAACAACCAGAAAGTGATAGCAGCAACAGATCAGTCTTTGTTTAATCAAAACTACAGAACTCTTTTTGTGCGAAATTAGATCTCTCCAGACACTATCTCTTCAGGCATACACGATGTATGCAGTTTGCCTTTTTTCTAAAAAACAAGAAACATTAGTCAATTCAGCAGAAAGAGGGTTTGTGGATTTCTCTGGGCTCATATTATCACAAAAGGAACTGACTAGTTTGATCCAGACCATATGCAGGTGGCGACAGGTCTATCCTCCCAATTCTGATATAATAAAGCAGCTTCAATTGACTATAAAATAAAAACTGCATCTTAATGGGTCTAGGTTTTTAATTTGTTTGTTTGGGGTTTTTTTGTTGGTTGGGAGTTTTTTTGTTTTGTTTGCTTTTTTGTTAGGTTTGTTGGGTGGGGTTTTTTTCTGTAAGTCATGTGCATTGAGCATCAGAATGCTTTGTCAGATAATGCTTTCAGTTGATGCTTTTGGAGACTTGAATGCATGTAGCTCCTGACAATGATTATATGCACGTGTTCCATATAATTCCAAAAGCACACCCATTATGAAAGATTAGTACAGTTGTGCTTATGATGTATTTAGGTCGTCTGTTACTGAATATTTCTACTGTCAGTACAACAAAAGTGTGATGATCACAGTTAAAGCTTAACAAAGAAAATGCTGTCAGGCAATTAGTAAGCTGAAGTCAGCAGTACTAAAGTGAAATATATCATGTTTGGAATAGCACAGTGGTTTGCTTGTGATAAATGTTGAAACAGGTCCTCATACTCAGAACATATCCTAGGCTTGACAAAAGTTTAGCATCTAAAACAAACAAACAAACAAAAAAGCAAAACAAAAACAACTCCACAAAAAAAAAAAAATCCCACAGCTTTAGCTCCTTGTTACATTTCTTACTTTTCCTTACAAAACTGTCTCAGCCACTGGACATACAGGAAGGCATTTATTCATTATAGCACTTCTGCCTTTTATAAAAATGGTAACAGAATACCTATGGAGAAGACTGCACTTCAAACACATATATCTGATTAGGAAAAAGAAGAGTCTATCAGTCAAATGAATAATCTCAAAAATTGTAGAAATTTAAAAAAAAAAATCAAGTTATTCTTGAAAGTAGTTAGCATGCAACCCTAAGAACTGAGGTTTCCCTTTACTGTTGAGACCACACCTTGAACTACAGAGAACTAAATTCTGAGCCTGTTAACTTTGCATGCTGAAATACTAATGTACAATACAAAATGAAAGAAATTCAGCAAAAAAAAAAAAAAAGTTTTGGCAGGATTGCTAAAAGCATCATAAAAGCATCTGTACCAAATGCTTGGCAAGTTAAAGCTATGGAAGGTACAACAGTTTTCATTGGCATGAATAGTACAGACAAAAAAAAGCAGTAAAAATTGCTTGGTTAATCAAACTTTCAATAATATTTGGCATCACACATCTTAGAGAGATTATGGGAAAGAATGAAAACTGGGAAGGGTGAGAAAAAGAAATGATAACTTTTGAAACTCTTTGTTTAGGGGAGCCTTTTTCTAGCTGCCTGTATGAATTGACACCTTCCCACAGGCTTGCAGTGAGCAACCAGTGACAGTGACCAAGAACAAACAATAAGTAAGGCACACCCTATAAACCCTAAACCACACAACCACTCTGTAACTCTTACAATAAGCTAGCAAGTGTTCTCTGATAGTCTTTGATATTGTTTAGTGCAGTTTGTGCCTATATGGAATCCATAAGTAAAAAATTCCCTGGCACTTGGCATATGCTGCAGATAGTTCAACAACGACAAACCCACACACAGTTGTACACATCTGGCCCAAAGCTCTTCAAGGCTTTATATTCAGGACAGGCAGCCATCAGTCAGATGCTTTGGGAAGTCCTCTGTTATTATTCTACAGAAAGGGAAGAAGCTGTGCTCTGGCAGGTCTCTTGCAAAAAATTCTACGTCGCCACTAATTGTGAACTCTTTTACCGAGGCACTGACTGTGTCTGTGTCACACTCATTTCATGTCATGTAACTGACCTTCCACATTTGTGACTTTCAGGTCCTATGCAGGCAGATAGAACCAAACTGCTTAGGTTTATATGGCTCCATTCAAATTTAAAGAAAATGATCTTTGAATCTATTTAATGGCAGATGAACTAGCATGAGAGAATGACTGTGAGCACTTAACACTGAATTGTAATTCATCCTTTATCTTTACTGACATATGTCCTTCACTGATGGTCAACAGTTTCTCGAAAAATTCTAAAAATAATTTTTTTTCTGAAGAAACAATCATTCCATTTTCTGTGAAGTTGTGCTTTTTGTCTCTAATTCTACACTTCCAGTAAGTTCTAATGGAAAAATTTTTCTCTCAAAGGAAAAGACATTTCTCAGGCAACTAGATAGTCCTCTATTGCCTTTGTCTGTAGCCTTGAACTGACCTTCTCTTCCATTATAACACATGCCAAAATGCACACTATGTTCCACCTGTACAGCAAATATGGTGCCCTTGGACAGCAAGAACTCCATTCTTAAAATTAAAACTTAAAAATTAGATGAATCACTTCCTGAACCATTCAGTAAATTTCTGATAACGATCAGAGGAGAGGCAATCACGGTATCTGTGAGAAGGAGAGGAAAGCAATTCAACACAACCTATTTCAAAAGGCAGAAACTATCACTCTCTGAGAGAGAACTCAAAAGATCCTTGTGAAGTTCCAGATGCACAGACCTCACTTTGGTTTTGGATATATTTTTATCTCTGATCCAGCTCTCTGATCCAAATTACACTTTCTTAAGGCATTCCCTCCCCACCCCTCAGTAATGAAACTCTCTCTTACATTCTGCCCTATTCCAGACACAGCTGCACAAGCTCCCTCCCCTTCTATCTCGTTACACACGACAAGAACATTATGGTTCTCTTTAATACATTTTAATTACTCTTAATGAAATTTAACAGCTGAAAAGAAGGAAAAAATATGCATCAACTCTCAGATATGTAACAACTGTGAGTGTTGTGCAAAGCACACCTCGGTAATTCTGCAGGAATCAGATCTATGATAGGGTTGAGAGTATTGATAGGCACCTGAATAGATGCCTTCTTTGGTTCATTCTACTTATTTTCCTTATGGAATCCTAGAGGAATTTTATAATGCTTTGCTACCACAAATAGAGAGAAAAATCCTAATTCCATAAATATTATTTGGCCATAGGCAACAGGCAAATCAGGCCACTGCCAAAGCAGTGAACAGACATGGGACAGTAAAATAATTGCAGTGCAATGACCCGCTTTGCCTGTGCTTGAACCCTTCAAAACTGTTAAAAGAAGAGTCAAAAGAAGAGCCAGGACCTGAGAGGAGGCTGCAGCCATCAGCAGGAGTGCTATCCAGCAACAGTTTTCAAATCCACTGTCACCAGGATTCACCAGTTTGCTGCCTGAGGTGTGTCCCTTCCTTCACTTTCTCATTTTTCTTTACAGGAATGATTCAATTCCTTTTCTCAGGGACAGCAAATCTCAAATTTGTTTATACTACTTTGAGTAGCTTCTTCCTGGTGTCCCAGGGACTACAGGGAAGGCAGAGTTACATCTTTACTCTTTATCCGAGCTGTGTGTGCCTTTGAAATCAATGTTAGCAGCAGAAGTAGAAAGTGAGATTTTAGGACTTAATTTCACTATCATATACAAATATACAAGTCCATCTGACAACCTCACAGGGATTTTTGACTTTCTGCCCTGGTAATACCCTGCATTCCATGAAGGAGAAAGTGAGGTGTTTAACATCCACAGCAGACAGAAAACCCCTGAGTGTCCACACCTTCATTTCTGCTACTTTTGTTATTATGTACTCACTCATCCAGTAAGAAAGATATTCCCTTACCAGGTTTATGATGATGTAACCACAGTGTCTGCAACTGAGTTATTGATTTATACTAGCATAAGAGAAGAGTCAGGTCTAATAAATATCTACAAGATGAGAATGAAGACCAATTAGTGATTGCACAGAAACTGTTTTCACTAAAATTAATTCCATCTGCAGTAAATCCAAACAGAAGACAGAAATGTCAGTAGAAAACCAAGGATATTTTATTTTGTTTTTCTCTTCCCATTTAGTTTATTTTAAGGATATATGTTTTATCAATCGATGCTATTTGTCAAAGTTGTCATTAAATGTGAATGGATTAAGCCCAATTCTGCCAGACAATATGTGCCATTGAAGAGCCCTAAGGTATGAAAGCATCTTTCCTGAGTCTACAGATTTCTGCACAGCAAGGATTCTTCCAGTGGTTTCTCAGCATTTATACATATCATCCCACATCACAGACTTAGCTATTACAAAGAGACAGTGGTACCTTCCACACACAGGTCACAGGCCACTGTTATTGACATACGCCTTTAATCCTTTGGATGCTTCAAAAGATGAAGATTAGCAGCAATCCTCAGAACTCGCACCCAAGAGATAGCTATTTGTCAAAAAGTTGATATTATTGATGCTTACAAAAGAAAGAGAGTATGTAATTTATCTAATAAAAGTCAGGTCTTGTTTGCCTAGACTCCAGAGTTTTGACAGTTCCCTTGCTGAGTTGTTTGATGTTGAGTTTCACATAATAAATGCAAATTTTTCATCAGATCTGCATCTTCTTAGGAGCAACTGGTATTATTGTGTGGATTTTCTTCCTTGGTTTTCTCCAGAGTTTTTCCTCTTAAAGTCTTTGTTTCCTTGAGAATTCATTATAAATGACATAATTATATGTCTTTTTCTCCCTTGATTGAGAGCATTTCTTACAGATGATGATTTACCACTTGGAAATTACAAATAGCATGAATAGATACAATTATTATATTGCAGAATTTCCTTTAAAATCCAGAAATGTGGTTTAGCTGAACTGTTCATAAATTATAAGTAGGCAGGTCACATTATTTCCTCTAATCTTCATATGACCCTTGATGCAAATTAAAGTGTTTCCTCAAACTGGATTAGAAGGTTTCCTCTGGAATGTTGAATACATTTAAGATTGGGATGAGCAGAAATGGATATGAAATACCAGTAAAAGAAACTACACAAAATAATTACTTTTATGAGGATACTTTCAGGCAATCACCCTGTTTCAGTAAGAGAGTGTTCCAGCTGAGTTTAACTGAGATAGAGTCAGACCAAAACCCATTGAATCTACTGAAAACCTTCCCATTCGTTTTGACTTGGCTTTGGCACAATTTTAAGGAGAAGGTGCATTAACAGCTCCTTCAATTTTGAGTCTCATTTTCCATGGAGAGAAAGAACAGTTATATAATGCTTAAAAGTGTAAAGTATGATTGTATGGGGTTAGCAGTGTTTTTATAGGGTTATTGTAAGATTTATGTATGGAATGCTCAGATGTGTCTTGTAGGTGATTCTCTACAGTTGATGAAGATGAACCAAAAATAACACTTTTATTTGTCATACATAAATAGTATTTCCTTTTTTTTTTTTTTTTTTGTTTTTGTTTTTGTTTCTGTTCCTATGGAACTGTCGGAATGCAAATGTTCTCTGCTTTAGAAACACATTTAAAGTAAAAGGGAAATAATTTGACAGTGGTGTTGATTAATTAATGAAACAAAAGACGAGCAACCCCTTTAACACATATGATTGCATGTGTCCATTAGTGAGTCAGTCTCTGCTGGTACACATACATTCTAAGGGCTGCAGCAGGGTCTGTTACAGAAAGTATGGCCTGAAGCCCACTGAAATCAATCTCAACACGGAGTGACTTCAATAGAGTCCTGTATGCACGTCTTTGCAACAGATGGCTGTTAACAGCCAGTTCTGAGTATGTGAAACAGGCTCATCCTCTCCACCAAAACGAGGGCCTGAGCATCCATTAACAGAGTGAGGAGAGGAGGTGAGAGAGCCAGGGGAATTAAAGATCAAAGAGCAGCAATTAGGCAATGTTAATGAGGAGTACCCTCAAAAGGTTTCCACTTCTGCAAAAAACCTTCAGTTTGTTTTATAAACAGAACTCTCTGTAATGCAGAGCCATCTATCCATAATCCAGATTGTTTTCAGGCTCCAGTCTTTGCCAGAGGGTTATGTTAAGGCTACTAACATGTTAAACATACTCTGGGTGAAATCAAAGTAGAAAGTCACATGCACTTTAGTTTGAACAGGGCTAGGCCAGTGCTCAGGACTTCTTAATATCCTATTCATAATGTCTAATATGAAGTTCCATTTCCTTCATTAGATATTTACAACTGGAAAAAAAAAAAAAAAAAACACAAAAAGAATCCACATCACGATATTTTTCTAAGGTGTTTTACAAAAATTGCCATTTCTTCCATTGTCTTCAATCTTCAAATAAAGTAACAAATATATAAATAACACTCAAATCTCACATCTCAATTAAATCTTCTCCCATTGCTTGCTACTCCAGGATTTGATCCTGGAAGTAACGCACAACACCAAACTTTACTGACATAGAAGCCCTTGCAGTATATCTAAACAAATGCTGCAAAAAGCCCCAGCCACTTCTACTTCATCCCTTCTCCTGGTCCTGTATTGCTATCCCTTTGCTTCTTCCAGCACTGGCATTTATCTGACCATGTAGATCAACTCATAAAAAATAAACCCTTTAAGAAGCAACAAATATATTTGAACATGACGCAGACATAATTCAGGTGTATATCAGATGTGTCAAGAGAAGCACTCACTCTGTGGAGATTTATTGCTCCATAAAAAGAAATAAACCCCCCAGAGCCATAGTTTGATTACAATAAGAATGTAAACCCAAGACATAAGTTTCTACAGCTTATCACCAACCTAAACCAAATAATCCCAAAGACTTTAAGAAACAGCTTCACATTGAGTTGAACTAATTTATCTGCTTCTTCTGACAGTAAGTCCTCTCCCTCCATATGCCTTCCCTTATTGTCACTCATCTGAATTATCTGAGTCAGTACAACTTGTGAGACCTCAGAAAACTATCACCTCCTCTGGGTGGGGAATTGCTTTTGCCAGGTTGATGAATCAAATTATTTCAAATAAGCAGCAGGGAGATGTGGCAGAAGTCCCAGCAGAGGGACAGATAAGGACCACCTTTCTTCTGCTGTGATGAATTTGTAGACCTGGATGAACAATAATGGTCACATTATTTTCCTGTGTTCTCCTGAACGTTTGCTTTCTGAGCCCTATATCCAGACTAGAAGGGAGCTTTATGCTTAAACCATCAGGGGTCTGCTGGTGCCTTTGACTTCTACATGTTACATCAATGCTAATGGTTGTTCGGTCCTCTGATATAAGAAATCCCTAAAGACTTCTGAAGATCAAATGTAAAATTAAATCAACACTTTTATCTGAAGTTTTGACCATTACTTTCCGTTCCATTTTTTTTCTAAAATTATACACTAGCAATACATCTTGTTTTTAATACAAATATCCTGCAGAGTTCAAAGTAATTTTTAAATCATAATTTTTTTATTTTACTGAAAGGTATTTTTGAAAACCTCTCCTAAAAAGTCTCTTTTAAAATTGAAAATAATTTAAAATATGAACCAAATAGTTGAAAATCTGGAGGAGGAATAAACATTCTATTATGGACCTGTAAAATGGAAACAACTACAGAAGTTAAAAATGTCTCACAAAATCATTTTCATGTTTTTCAACCAGCTCTAGTTACACACTTACTACAGTAAAGCAGCTTTTAAAAAGCAGCTGTGTTTTCCACCAAGGGGTGACAGCATTTCATTGTGGGGATAATGTGTGTAAATGATCCCTTCATTATATAGGGTCTGATCTTGTATTCCTTGTGCATCCTAAGTTCACACTGAAACTTACTATGTGTTAACAATAGTATTCCAGACAAATTCTAATGGGATAATTGCGTCATTATAACTACCTAAATTTCCCTTGTTTCATTTGGATTCAGCATTTTACTTTCTGCTATTGAGCCAAAGTCTGCAACAGGAGTTTTTCCATATAAAGTTGTACAGTTTTGTTCTGACTTGCTAAGATTTTTTGGACCTTGGTCCATTTTCCTGCTGAGGGAACTGCCCTTCCAACAGCAGAGAAACTTTCTCTTTTACATCTTGCAGGATCTGGCAACTGTTCAAAAGCAAGCTAAAGCTATCCAAGATAGATCAGAAAATAAACAAATGTCCTCAAATGGAAACAGAAGAAGCCATTCAAGTTCTGGACTACTGTCACCCAACCTGGAATTTCTCTGGGATACTTGATCAGCATAATTGCTCTCACAGAGACTGCTTGTCAAAGGCTCTTCTACTACCTCACTGGCCAATGGAAATTTTGCATGGACAGAGAAGCATAAACTCCAGTGTACAATCTTATAAAGAGCAAAGTAATTGCTGCAAACATATTATTAACAGTATATACATAACATATTATTTTCCTACCTCAATGTTAATCTTAAAACCTTTAGGCCAAAGACAAAAAATTCATACATCATTAGGACCTGCATACTCTCAGTTTAAGGATGTCTTGCAATGAAAACATGAAATTATTTCAAATTAATAAGCAAAAAAAAGGCAGTGTTTTGTGAAGAAAGGCAGATATGAACACAAATTTTAAAGACCAGAATTACCATATTTCTTGGTGAAGAGTAAGTTAAACACATGGGGGGAGGGGGGGGAAAGCCCAAATTATTACTTACAGAATCAATAATATAAAACATATCTCCATTACTCTCTGCTTTAATTGAAACTACATTTCTTTAATCCTTGCCAGAAAAACAGAAGAATATGGCTACAGAATTCATGCACCCACTTTTTATCTGCATGACCTGCTTCAAGAGCTAAGCCAAGTTTCATTAAAAATTATTGGTCTCATAACTTTTTTCTCCTTCTTTTTTTTTTTTTTTTTCCTAAAAGACTCCCATATGGCACCAATATCAAGATAAAACTGTGGCCGTGAGAAGTTTTTCCCACTCTTAATTTTTTTTAAAAAACCTATAAAGCAACTTTATGGCAAAGCCAAAAGCTGTCAAGAACAATAAGATCTCACTTGGTCAAAGTCTCATGGGCAGTTGTATTAGTTTTGAAATAGGGTATTTTTATCTGAAAGATGACACACAAGATGTTCTTATGTCTTATGCACGGTACAGAACTACACCAGCTCAGTGGAATACTTTCCACTTCTTCCTGGGTGCTTTGCTAACACATATTGTGGTATTAAGGAATTCTTTTGTATTACTGTGGCATCTGCTAAAAATGTCAGATGTGATCACAGGCCTTGCAAAACAAGTATTTTAACAACCAAAACCTTATGATAGGTTATATTTCAGTGACTTGGAAACAACACTGCATTATCTGAGAAAACAGCACAGATGTTGCTTAATAAACTGCTCAGTTTATGCATTGTATTAACCTCATGAAACATTTATGCAAATCTTGCATTAACAAAAGGTAAAAGAATCATTATAGGTTATGAAGAAAACAATGTGACAACCTTTGTTTTTACTTCCATGTTTTATGGGGGCATTTTAACTCTTAGGGGTTTCTGTTTAGGAAGACACAAGGGCATTATAGATTTTCATCTATTTTGTTTTCAGTTCTGCTATCATTCCTTCCAGCTGATTTCACATTTTATAATGCTAATAGTGGGTGTATGGTTTTGAGTTTCTCTACTGTCAGCTGGTCAGTAGGTCTGGGGGATATATTTAATGGAATCTGACAGCTGATGGAACTGATCTCATTGAAAGGGGATTTGATATGTGGGATGAATGTGGTGACCCTCAATTCGACATATTAATGACCATTATTATTCAAACTCTTGCAGCCAATATAACTCTTTTTCTTGGACACAGCAGTACATGTGTATAAAAGAAATGACTTATGGATGAGTTAGTCCATATACTAGTTTGAGTGTCATTTAGATAGCATGTCAAACCAGATTAGCTATTTTACCCTGAGATAAAATTAAAGGAAAAGCCTTTGTACTCTGTACACTTGTAAACAAAGCAATGATAAAAATGGGTAGTTTCACAGGACTGAGTCAGATACAAACACCCTTCAACTGTGGGAAAAAGCATACTTCTCTCTGGGCAACATAAAATAAAACTCAGCAGTCAGAAACCGTAGGTGCAACCAACAGGTCCTCTGCTATAGGTCACCAAACTAAGTTATAGGTACTCTTTGTGCTTTTTCTAAAAGAGAGATGTATCAGCCTTACTTTACACAAACTAGAATTTAGGTCTCTATACTGGCAGAAGTTAACATTCTGCCTTGATCTGTGACAAAATATTTGTTTTGTTTACTCTCTGCTTGAAGAATAGGAGAAATTAGGCCCAGTCAAAGCTGTGCATAATGAAACAAATGATGCTATATTCAAAAAAATCCTTAGATTCCTGCCATCTTTTGGCAGAAAGGAAGCTGGTCACAGATGCTTTAACAGATGTGTAAAGGACACAAAAGAAAACCTTGATATGTGAGCAAGAATCACAAGGAACCATTTGACTTTACATTGTGAGGTGCTGTGAGCAAGAATCACAAGGAACCATTTGACTTTAAATTATGAGGTGCTGCTACTTTTTCAGGTCACAAATATAAAATCTATTATTGATCTTGAGCATCGCCTCCTATTTTAAATGTCTTTTAAAGCCAAGGGCACTCTAATGCCATTTAATCAATAACTCCTTTCACATTTTTGAAGCAAATATGCAATTTGTTTACAGATTTTAAAGGCTACTAATGTACATTGCCTTTTCTTTTCTACCATGTCTGAGAGGAGGTGATGTTCTCTAGTATTTAGCTTAGGGTGCCTGCTGTGCTAGGCAGGACATTCAAAACCTTTGCAGCCTGTTTTATGGCTCTGGTGGTGCAGGAATAATAAAAGCACGCTGCATTTCTCTCCTTTCCTGCTTTAACAAGCTCTCCAAAGGGAGAGAAAGCTTTGAAGGGAACCAGATAAAATGAAGCCACCACCAAAATAATGCACTGAGACACTTGACCTACACATGTAAGTATTGCAGCATATGAGGAATGCATCAGTAACCTTTGAGTTATTAAGGAAACCATCTGAGAAAGAGGATGTAATTAGATCATAGCAGTGAGGTTCACATTTGGTTTCCATATTTTTGAGGATTCAGTCAACATTTAGAATATCTCAATTAATGTATGGTCTGAAAGGCTTAACCATATGATGACACTCAATTACTCATTCATCTAGCCAAATACGTTAAAAGTACTTGAAAAGTCAGTTCTTTAATCTTTTATGAACTGCCTTTATCTAAACATTGTCACCGCATGGGCAAGGGCACAGAGTATCATGATCAGCTTACGTTTTCTTGTTCATCCTCTATTGATGGAAATTCTAGCTAGGATTGCTTCTCAAATTTAATATCTACACTTTTAGGACAAAATGCAAATTGAAATAAAGGCACGCTTAGAAACTCACAAGGAACACGAACACATAAACACAATCAAGCTAATGTTAATAGAGCTTGTTAATAACAATGTTAAGAGAAAGAGCTTATTGTGCTAGTCTTGTTTGAGAATTTAGACCCTCAGGACTGTAATGCACTCAAATTTCATGTACCTCCTGCAGAGTCCTCTCACTGTCCACAAGCTAAGTTGACATTATGGGAACTCTGATCTTTATCATTATGTCTTGCTCTGGAAAAAAAATCTCACTTCAAGATCTATGCATCTGCAATCGGTTCTCTGCAGAAAATTAAAAAAAAAGATACCCTATCTTTGAATCCTCAAACTTGTTCATAGCCCTGTTTCAAATATTGATTATTAGTTCTGGCCAATAATAACCAGTGTCAGCACTTCATTTCTGATCTTTCCATTGTTCCTGGAAGAATACAAGAACTATTTATCTGACCACTGGAAGGCACTTATAACTGCATATATTTACATAAGTACATTCCTACATTACATATACAGAAACAGAAAAACAAAAAATGCATAAAATACATTAATTTCTTTCTTATAATGCTCACAGGACCAAAGCTCTCTGCACATCTACTATTACACAGAGAAATTTGGACCAGAAATCAATTATCATCACACTCTAAGGGAAACTAATATAAAATAAAACAGATGGAATAGAAAGAACCATTATTTAGTTGTGTTCTACTTCATGCAAAATGAATATAACACTCTGCAGACTTTAGGACCCTGAATGCTATATAATCCCACATACTGGCTTGCTGAACCTGAGCCACAGCTGTTCTGATAACAGACCCTTTGAAATTGCTACAACTTTGGATAAAAGCAATGTTTGCAGTAATGATGTTACATGGATGGTAGATTAATCATTGCTGCACATATTTCTCAAGTTTTTTTTGTGTTGCTGTTAAATGAGTATGTAATACTCTGAACACCTGAAACTTCCCTTCTTTGCATATTGTCAGAATGGTCAAATAAAATGGGTGAATCCCTATCATCTATTAGAAAGGGTGGGATTTTACATGCCTTTAACACAGTCATATTTATTATCAAATCCTGTGAGAAAAGCTGGATCAACGTCCCTTTTACCACCATTACATGTAAGAAGAAAAACTCAACAAGCCATCATTGTAACTGACAAAGCAGAACAGGGTTCACAGTATATCATTTATCAATTTGGAGAGGATCATAATGTATTAAAAATTAAAAATTGCTGAGCAAAAATAAATCCAATTGTATGACTTTTATTAGAAATTTAGGTATCTTGAAAGAGAAAATTCAGGTCAAATAAAAATAAGTGTTCTTTTAATCCAAACCCCATTTATTTAATCAAAAAATGAAAAATATTAGAGCTCATTTATGTGCAGTTTACTGTCAAATTTTTTTGTACTACAAATGAAATTTTCCCATTGCTCTAGATAGTGATCTCTGTATGAATTTTATAGTGTACAGCCAAGTCATTCCATCTTTCAATGACATTCATAGGTCTAACCTAACTCCACTTTCACAAAAAAAAGGAAGATGATGGCACCTGCCTCTTTTTCAAATTAGTTAAATATATTTACTCAACTCCTGGCTGGAGACTGGCTCCTCTTTTGTGTGAGAAGGTGACATCCAACAACAAACAGCTGGATTTCCTCTGCGCCTCTGGAACGGCCAGGTTTAACAGCAGTGCTGTTGTACTAATTTCCCTCTATATCATTCTTGAAGTAGTTAATCATTCCTTCTTCACTGTTCAGTCTTCAATTTTTGCAGAGAGAACTTTTCATAGCCACCTTGAAGTTCAAATAAATTCAGTGAAACTGGGAAGCTCAGAGATAAACAAAATTCCACCTACTTTGTGTCAAGTGCTTCCTATTGTTTGACTCTAGGCCTTCAAAGGCACCAAGCCAATAAAAGATTAACACTGGATACACCATGGCTTAAATTTAGGCCATCTGAACATCTCTCAAAATATCTGCTATAATTTATTCATATTTTGTAGCTTATTAGTTAATTTCTGTCCTTTGAGCAAGTATTTAAAAATACAATAAATAAAAACATTATTAGTCACTTCTGTCTGTTATAGAATGCCAAGACAAAACTATCCAGGATTGGGACAGTTAATTAATATTCCTGTTGATCCATCTGAAATGCCATACATTGATCAAATTCTAAGTTATGAAGAAAATCATATTCTTATTTAAATCAAAGCTGCAGGGTTGTATTCAGTAGCAGCAGACACTAAACAGGACATTGCTGAGACTGCCTGGTTAAGATTTTTATTATGTGACAGTATTGACTGAAGAAAACAGCAAACCAACTCTGGTGTAAATCAATGAGCTTTTGCTAGGCTTTCACAAAATAAAAGACCTGCTGGACTCAAAAGTAAAATAATCAATTCTATTATACAGAACAGGTTGAAGATTGCAAGGAACAACTCCACAACCATCCACAGTAATAATAATTTAAAGGTACTGAAAGAGATCCAGGTTTTATTATCAGACCTGAAATACTCAATTTTTTTGAAGATACAAGCACCAAGGAGGTTAAAAAAATGCAAGGTCCTGATAAATGATCTAGCTCAGCAGCAAGTTATTCTGCAAAAAAAATTCAACAGAAAAATCACCCTGTGAAAAGCCCAAAAGAAGTAAATGTTTGAGATTATACATATATTAGTTTTCATCATTTGTGCACTTTGGGAGGGCTAATATGTTTTATTTATAAAAAGGGAAAGTAAATTAATGGGGGAAAAAAGTACCAGGAGAAAAGATAACAATTCCGACCACATAATGAAAAAAAATGTGCTTTTCTGCCTTATTTGTGTCATCTGATTGAGATTACTAAATAAAGTTAAATATTTCACTAAAATTTATAACAGATTTCCTTCTCTTTCCTTCCATCATGATCAATTTGTTACAGAAATTTTATGTACGAGAGTATAATTTAAAAGATTTACTTTCTCTTGGTTTGGTTTGGGGATTACAGAGAGCACATTTTCTTTGAATTATATGAACAGCTGAAATCTTCAAGAACTCTTTGCAGCACAACATTGGTAGTGCTCTCAGGAACATCAGCTACAAATAATTCTATATCTTATTGTTAAAACTTCTGGAATTATAGCTCTAGCCCTGGCAGAAGACTGCATATGTGGTGTATAAATTTAAGAGTTTGTGGATCCAGTAACTAACTGGATAAACTGATGAGAAAAAGGATTGCCCAAATTAATAAGTTAAAAAAAATATTCACAACTAGGTTTTATTAGGTATTACCTTCAGACGTGGCTAAAATCAGGTTTACTTCAGTTAAATGAGGCTTAGTAAGGCTGTAAAGTGCATTTTACCCTCTCAAAACCAACCATAACCTCTTCCCTTGACAAATAGCTTCTGAGAGGCACCAAAACTCACATAATTATGGGCTAAGAAAAACACTAAAAATATACTCAGTACCACACACATGCAGCATAACAGCTTGATTTCATCATAACACTTAAATGCAATATTTTTCTGCACAGTATTATATTAATATGATAAAGTGCAGCCAGCCAAAAAATAGCTGAAGAGCTGCAAAGTGATTTCAGAAATTGAAAAGCAATTTCAAATGTTTGGTAAGCATTAACTTGCTCACTGCGCCCTATCAAAACCAGCTGCTAGCCCATAATTCTAACCTTTTCCCTTTCAAAAATACAAGGCCTTGAAATACCCTATTAATGAGAAATGAATATGGTAATTGAAAGAGTAAATGTAATTTTAAAAGAAAGCTCCCGCCATCAAAACATTCCTCCAATTACATCAGCCTGTTTCACTAAAGGAACAACATGGAAACGTGTTCCTGTGTAGGATACTTATTTGCCTGTGCTGATAACCAATAGTTTTAATGACATTTTGAAATAGCCTTCTGCACTACTTGGTGACTGGTCTCACTGAACATTCACTTCCTACAGCTCCAGCTGATGGATGAAGGGATGCTAAGAGGTATAGGCATAATCAGGAACAGTGTCTGAAAACAGGTTTTACAACAGGAAACAGAGTGGCAGGGCACCAGAGTGAGTTCATGTCAAATGTTAAAGACTGGGTTGTCTCAGATCCCATGTCTTACCTACGTTAAGATCCTCCCTGTAGTTCTGCATTAGGACTCAGTGTGAAAGTGGGATTCATTTTCCACATCTCAGGTAATTCCCTTCAGTTCAGCCAAGCGGCTCTGAGCATGAGAGAGAAGGCTGCCACTCACTCTTCATACACACAGCCCACAACACTCAGAGTGGTGGAGTGAAATGTGGACTTCTTGACTCAAGGCATTCTGAAAATGTACTTTTTACTTCTCTAGCAAGTAGTTTTACAACCAGCTGCAGTACTGGAGTAGAACAGGATGCTCCCTACAAAGAAAAGATCCCACAGCATCTGTTTCATATATATACATAGTGTAAACAATACCCAGCTTATGCAATTAAATGAAGACATTTTCTTCAGCAGGACAAAAGAGGAGAATGGCTAATGTAGAGATTAAATTATGGAATAACTGCCATACTACTACCCTGGTGCTTCAAAATGCTTCTTGATATCTTATCAGCATTCAGGCTCATTAAGAGCCTAAGCCTCATGAGATTTCACAAAATAACAGGACTCCTACATGGCTTAAATAATTTTAGAAAGCTCAGTCATCATTTAAAAACACATCAACTATTGTTTTAACAAAATTACAGTAGCACTGAACATGTACACAAATAATAGTGTAATAGCCAAAAGGACAGACCAGGCTCTTCTCAGTGGTGTCAAGCAATAGGACAAGACACAACAGGCAGAAACTGATGCACAGAAGTTCCACCTGAACACGAGGAAGAACTTCTTTACTGTGCAGTGGCCACACACTGGGGCAGATTGCCCAGAGAGGGAGTGGAGTCTCCAACACTGGAGAGATTCAAGAACCATCTGGACACAATCCTGTGCCATGTGCTCTGGGATGACCCAGCTTCAGCAGGGAGTTGGGACCAAACGAGTTAGCCTGTATAAACTTACTTTGACACTAGCACATAATTATACACTCTATAAAGAACTTCAACATGTCTGGCTATTAGAAATGCACTGTGAGAAAATGAAATTGTCATTGTCTGCAAATTTGCAAACTTCACTACCAGAGATCTCAGCAACTCATTGCTTCATACACTGCAATCTTAAAGAATAATTGATTCCATAGACAGACACAAAAAAATTTAAATGATGAGGACTTGAAGTAAAAAACCTACAAATTACGTATTACTCAAAGTAAGGATTGTGTTAAAGGAGATGACAACGGCTACCCTTGCGTTATTCCAGGTGGGAACTCCCCAGTTGTCATTATGAGAAAACAGAATACTTTCTACGCTTGCTTCAATTTTTTTTTTCTAGAACTGACAACATTCAAGAGAGCAGATTAATATTCATATCATGAGGCACATTTAAACAGAGGCTGTGCACAACCAGTGCAGGCCAACTGTGCAGCTGATGGGCCAATTCATACAAAACACTGTCTTTTGTCATTGGACAACACAGCAAAGTAGCAAAGAACTGGAAGTGTTGGAAAAAATGAAGCAAACTAAAAAGTTGCTCTGTATTTTGATACTCTTTATGGAATTCATAACACAAATTCCAAGGAATAATTATTCACTTATGAGCATCTTTTTTCTGTCTAACACCAGGAAGATGTCCCAATGCACTAAAAAAGAAACTGCCAAACAGCTGCCCATTCCCCATGGAATGCCCAACAGTGGTGTACTTGACAGTAATTTCTCAAGGTAAAAAAAAGACAATTCCACACTCTGACCAGTGCTGACTGGGCTTTGAGCACTGAAATATAGGGTATATTTAGCCCCTATATGTGCAGTTAGTAAAACTGCACATGAAAATATTTTTCAATCTATATTATAAAACACTCCCTTAATCTGTTTTCTTAAAGCACTTCCATTATGATCCAAACACACTTAACACCTCTTAAAAAAAGTGAAGGTAAAAGCATAACTCTTCTAAGGAGCAAACTCCTTACTAGTTGTAATTAAATAACCAGTCTTTCCTCCACCTATTCCCAATAAATATTCAAGGACAATTCTGTACAGAATGCTTTCTGTGAAGATCTGGGGGAAGAGAGGGGAGTTGATACAAAGGACTTTGATAGATCAAAACCAAGCAGAAAAAAACTGAGGGAAAACAAAGCCTTGTAATACCTAGGGAAAGTTCTGGGAGGTGGCAAGAATCCGAGATCATCTCTCTGCCCACACAAGGAGCCATAAGCAGAGGCTGGGATTGCTTTTATTCATCCTTACTACCTCTAATTCTCTTTCACCCCAGACAAACATGCAGTGTGACTAGCTTTCACTATACCTAGCTTCTTTCCAAAAAAACTGCTGAAGCTTTCTACATTATAGCCATAAAAACTAAATAAAATTCAAGTAATAAAGATCAAGAGGATCATATTAATCATCTTGTATAACCTCCAAGATAATAAGCTGCAGCTTGGCTCAAGAGTGTGCTTCTGAGGGGAATCATCCCCATTTACCACTTTTGAACCAATCACAGAACAGGCTTAGAAAAGAAAAAGGGGATAAAACCAAACACAGACAAACTCCAGGAATGCAGCCAGTGGGCTCCAACCACTGATGGGTACTCATTCCAAGCAATCACACAGAGATAGAATGAAATAACCCTCTGTTACAAGGATAACATCAGTGCCAACTGTTTGGTTTGGTCCCACAGATCCACCCCTCTTGGGTCACAGACAAAGCACAGGAGCAGCACATAATAATTCATTTTTTCCAAATACCTTTGTCAAGATATATGCCACCATAAATTTCTTTAAAGGTTGTTCTAAACACAGGCAAAGAAAGGCATAAAGAACTTCATGCTGTTATTTAATTTCATCAAAGTAATATTTTAATTGTTGAAAAGTTTTGCTTAAAAATTATTAAGGTGTATAAATCTATATGACAAGTTAATACCTTACAATTGTATTCTATAGGTAAGAACAAAAGAAAATTCGTTATTGCATTTAATTTATCAAAAGTTTAATAAGAATGTCATTACTTAATCCTCCCTGCCTTATAACTATAAACAATGGCCTACCTCCTTGAGCTTCATGTTGCCATAAGACCAAAACCAAATACATAACTTCAAGAAAAAAAAATTAATCCTTTTCCATAATTGCCTAATGGAGTGTGAACAAGCTCTTGAAAGTCTACAAAGGCTAAAACCATGAATAATAGCTAGAGATACATCAAGTTTTCAGCAAGAATGCACGGGATGCTTCAGGTTTTGTTCTTGGGGCATGTTCAGTACTCTAAGTCCCCCAATTACTCAAAAGTAATATCTCTGAGTAGGATACCCTCAAAAGTCAATAACAGTCAGTAAACAAAAATAGCTTCTGAAAATGGCTTTCACATGACTTTTGCTTTAATGTATTTCTCACTTACTGGTCTATTTTTGCAAATATATTGCAACCTCATTTTGAAACTCCTCCGCTTTACTTTAGAAACACACACATGGCAGTCAGACTAGCACAGGTGAGGCAGTATAAAAGCAAAACAGACACTCTGTTATGTGTGTGTGCACATATATACATATATTTATATACATAAACTATGCTGGTACTAAAGCTTTGGACTCTACTTTTGTGATTTGATTCCACATCAAATCAGTCAAAGAATTAAGATGAGTTTCATTTCCCTTGATGTTTGTGTGCAAATCCCTGTAACATTCAGATATTAAATATACATAGAAAGATGAAGAAAAGCTTTACCATTATAATGAAAAGCAGAGATAGATAGGACTGGCTTGTAAGGGGAAGTTATAAAAAATAGACCCATTTTTGTTCCAGTTCTTAGCTCTGTTCCCACATATCCCAGCACAGTGCTTGCTATGGAACTCAGGGAAAAGTGTTCCCTGTGTTTAATTCAACTTTAGCTTCTATCACAGGGATTCCCTGTCCAAAACACAGATTTGGGGCCAATTTACATGTATAATTTTGTTGAGTATCACTGCAGTTATCAAGAGCTATCAATCTCACAAAGAATTTTTTTAAAAAATTTTTCTGATTTGATACCATGTTATAACATGGCTGAAAGATCCATGGTATAGGCAGGACTAATCAAGCAGTGGCATTTAGCTTATCAGCCACACCTTGCTAAGTAAAAAGCCAAAAGCATCGTATTATCTGGAATTTTTGAGGTCTTAAGTCTTACAAAAAATAATTCCTTCTTTCTGAGATTGTACTATTTCTTTTTCTACATGGCCTATGTTAGGTAGATCAGTACACACAGTGTCATTAGATGAGGGCAACAATCACTGCTAAATTATTGTTAGTCTCTGGTATTATACTTCCATACAGGGCAACAGAACACAGGTCATTTTAGGTCATTTTCTCATACATCTTTTAAACTGAATTGAACATTTTGCCAGAGGATGCCATGAGCTCAGGCAGACATGTAAATAATTTTAATGAAAGTCAGTCCTACACACTATGGAAGGAAACAGGAATAGAAGAACAAAAGCTCTCATCAAACTGAAACTCCAATACTGCTCCTAGTAGGATGTTAGGCGGCTTTGCTTTTCTTCACTATGAGTCCCCTTGTAAAAGCTTCTAACTGCTATTTGAAAACCAGTCCATTTGCCCCACCAGTGATCAGTGTAAGTCTACATTGTTCACAAGGGTCTGGCTTAAGAAGAAGAACCCAATTCAGAAGGTGAAAACCCCTCAGCTCCCATTGATTTGAGGAGAGATGAGGAAATCATTACTGGAGAAGAGGAATTTAGAGTGCCTGAATCTTACATGCTGACTGCACCCAGAACTGCAGCCCTTGCTTCAACCAGTAATAATTAACTACTGTTGTTGATCTCATTTGTGTGAACCAAGGCCTCAGGATCTGGCCTTACACCAGGTAGAAATCATCTAACAGGTATTTTGTGCATGACAGATAATCAGAAAGCCTGGTTTATCACTTATTCTACTGAATTACTCTTGTAAACAGCGTAAGCATATGCTGATTCTACAGCTAAAGTGAACTCCTGATAAATCTGGCAGAACACCACCAAGAATACAGGCTATTCAGACAATGCTTTTAAGTCACTGGTAAGGATTGGATTTGTTTGTGTAGCCTTTACTTTAACAAGAGCAGAAGCCAATGTTGGCACAAAAGGTGTTCCTAGGCAGTCTTATAATTAACAGCTCTTGAGCTTTCAACAGTAAAATACAACCAAGAGTGCAGAAAAAACAAGGTCTTGGTATTAATTTAGATGCTCGAATAAGATCCTTGAAGTTGTTCCCAATATTTCAGTCAATTTATTAGGACCATAGCCATTTTGTGAATCCCTGTTTCACAGTCCAAGGATCAAAACCAATCATTTACTTCTTTTGAACAAATGACTTACCAGCTGTACAACTAAATGCAGACATAAATAAGGCAAAGAATTTATGTAGTAAGGTGTGACAGACCCTATACATATAAGATTATTCATTTAATGGATTGGGAAACACAGCAGAAAGTGGGCTATTCTACATTAATAGTCAGTACAAACTTGAAACCATTTGCAATACATACATTGTTCGTTTACCTAAATGACTGTAGCTAACTGGAGTGTAAAGACCAGAAGATATTCGGTTCTCAACTCGGTGATCTCACTGCCAAAATACAAGCCTTTGATTACTATATTTACCATTTTATACCTCCTAGATCTGTTTTATGCAAAATAAATCCTAGCCAACTTCACTGACCCAAATCCCATTTGCAACTAACCGTCTTCAGTAATATTGCGGTATGTTCACATTTTACTGCAGTAAAAAACAAACAAACAAACAAAACCCCATATGAATCCTTTAGGGTACTGTTCACCAATTAAAAAGTAGCATATTAAACTTCTTCAAACCTTTGTAATCTGCAGTATAAAATCACATTTTATGTTAGTAGATAATTTAGCATCCATAATCTAATTAAATGAAGTGAGTGACAACTGTATTCTCTACATAAATGATATATCAGTAACAGATAATGTATGTGCTTAAGAGACTGGAACCCCATCAAAAAAGTTGTTACAAACATTTGCCCTTATCGTAAATCCAGCTAACATTATGGGCTAAATTCCGCTGCCTTACTGACATCGCACCAACAGGGAACTATTCAGCAGGGGAAGAATTACTCACATGAGTGAAGTTTTGTAGGACTAAACTGAAGGAGTACTTTTGCTTAAGTGACAGAAACAAACAAATATATTTCTGGTGTTACACAGAGAACTATGCCTACACTATAAATTCAACTAACTTTCAACTACATGTGAAAGTAATTTAAAAAATGTACACAGAGCAGTTACAGAAGTACTTCATGCTATTTGCAGACACCCTCAGAGAAAAAAGATGTGTAGAGTGCAAAAAAAAATTCAAAAAACTGTATCCATCACCTGGCATCAACACAGAATCTCATTATTCTAAGCACTTATATTAGACTTATCAGAAAGACATAAAGGAAAAAAAAAGCTAAGAAAAACAATGCTTTTTCTACATTTCATATAATGGTCACTTTATTACAGCCGCAAGTACAACCACTTTTGGAAAATGGAAAAACTGGAAAAAAAAAAAAAAAAAGAAGGAAAATATTCCATGTTAATTTTGGATGTTTCCATAATACATGGGAATGCAACAGGTGACAGGTTAACACAGCACTCTGCCCTCAAAGGGCACTCTGCAGGTTTGCACTCAGAGCAACTGCTCTGCTGGTCCTTGGGAGTTCTTTCCCTCTTTTAAAGCAACTGCTTTGAAAACACTCTCCTTCCTCCCCACCCTCCTTCAGTGCTGCCAGTGCAAGGGGAGAGCCAGTCGTGCTGACAGCATTATTGGCACCACGGCTGCACTCCCAGCATGTGGTTATGGTACCTTGCTGAACACCTGTGTACACTGAACTTTTCTAGTGCTCTGCTGCTGCTTCTCTTCAGTCATGTTGCTGATGAGAAAACAGCTTAGAAAAATCAATGCCTTTAAATTATAACTTTATGTACTACATAGACAAAAATCACCACCAGCACAGGAATAGTTTTTCAATGAATAAAAATCAGTCTTTCTGATTCTTCTACTACTTAAGCATTTGCAAAAAAAAAAAAAAAAAAAAAAAAAAAAAAATGTAAAAAAAATTAAAGCTTTTCCCCAGCCCCCAGCTGCATCTCATTGCTTTGTTCAGGCTTTCTTCAGGTTTCCTTCTCAAGAGACTAGTTTTATCTAAAAGGTCAATTCATTCAGCGGGGCACCAAGCAGAATTGAATATAATTATCCCAATCTTTACTGTGTAGAATTCATGCTTGAATTCATTCAAAAAATAGCAAGCAGTATAATTAACTCAGAGCCCAACCAAATCTATTGAGAATGCCTCAGGTATCATACAGTCCCACTTACAATAGAACATTTTCATTTAAGGACATTGTACATATTAACCCTAGTCAGCATCCAATTACTTGGAATAAGTGAATTCTCTGTTTCAGGAATGCAATTTGAAAATGTTGTCATGCAATCTGAGGTAAAAGGTCTTTTTTCATTAATCTACCTCTCATTAAACTGGAAGCCTGTAGGTTATTTCAAATCCATTAGATTTAAATACAGGTGATTACAATTCTATTGCACATAAAACAACAGAAAAGTCTTTCAGGAAATACTGTGTAGTTTAGAGGAGTTGATGAGTTTGTGAATTGCCTCATAGTTTAAAAAAAAATAAAATTATCTGACTAGAAAAGCCACAGCTACTGTTAATCTAAGAATTACATATAAGCTATATAGCAAAATTCAACTAATTTTTATATGCAGATGACTTCAAGGTAGCAGGAACACTTCAGATAGTTCAGAGGTCAAGATAAGCATCCCAATATTTTCAGGCAAACTCCTCACACCCCTTAAATGTACCAAGCTGTGATATGAGTTTTTTAGGATTTTCTGCATGATCACAACAAGAAACATGATAACAATTTTTTATGTAGTAGTCTAGTAACTTAAGCTCTTGGTTTAGTTAAACATGAGAAATCTGAACCCTGAAGAGTCTCAAATTTGCATGAGAGCCCCTTTATAGATAAAAGTTTCATAAGAGGGGATCTTTTCAGCTCGAAACACCCATCATGCTGGATCACCTTAGGCAGCACGATTTCCCCAGTGACTCGGGTCTTGACTTACATTGCTCTATTATTTTATGCCTCTGTCTGTCTCTGACTAATATGAAAAGATTTTTTAAAGGAATTTTTAGCATACTGCCTTTCTCTAGGAAGGCCAGGTCGTTCAGACATCTGTCAATACATCTCTCCCTCTGTGCATTTGCTGCATGGCCTCCTGCAGGTGTGGAGTCACAGCTCTCCCAGCAGGATGAGCTCAGAAGCCACTACTGTTTAAACTGTCCCCCTGTGCCTTCCTTCAGGTGTGCAAGCAGGTAATATCCAGCTCTGTGTGACAGAAAATAAGTCTCTGCTGCACTGGAAAGCACACCATAGTGGTGGTGAAATACTGCAGTCCATGACTCAGTGAGGAAAGCACAATGTGCACACACGTGTTACAAGATCAAGAGTTCCCACTTAAAATTTCAGGATGAACTTCCTATTAATTCTTTCACAGGCCAATGAATAATTCCTAGTCAGGCTGAGAAATAAATATCTCTTAAGAACAGAAATCTTGAGTACAGTGTTCATTAAGGTTCTTATCTTAAAGTGTAGCAAGTTAAGTATTTTATCTTTCTTTTAAAAACAAATGCATTTTCCCCCCCGTTTAATAAAGTTGCCTGACCACCATCTGGAATATGAAGCATCTGCAGCTTTCATGAACATTTAAAAAATGAGAATTTTCTGAACCAGTGTTCTGGTTACTTGTTTCAACCAGAATACAAAAACATTTGTCTGAATTCTCTCAAGAGTTTGCAGATTGTGTCACTATTTGAAATCTTCAATAGAAAAATAACTCACAGCTTAGATTATTCTTCTCCTTTGACACACTTCTCCTCTGCATGTTTGGTTTGCAGGTCTACAACATAGTCTACCCAGCATATAACAATGGCATAACCCTTCTCTTCTGAATCCACCCACAATCACTCTTATAGCTGTCTTTTTTAAAATCTATTGTTCAGGACCTACTTATGTTATAAATCACAATGGCAATCACCTTCTGGTGTGGCACTACAGCTTTTTTTGTTATAGGGACCATCAGAAGTAAGTCTGAAACCTGGAGCCAGACTAAATTACACAGACAACAAGGGAGCAGTATTTTAGAGAAGCATTTATTATATTTTTTTAAAATGAAGAAGACAGATGTGTTCCCACTGTGATCCACACAGTCCCTGTAAAAGTCTCAGTTATGTTTAGTTTCACATGAGCCTGCTCATGAGGAGGATTTATGGGTGCTGGTTAAACCTCTTACTGCATGTGATCATAAATCACATGTACACATATGCATAAACACACATGCACACATATATTACATGTTGTGTACACAACTGACTCGAGCTACCAACTCGAGTGGTTTGCAACACTGAATCTGTGTTATCCCACTGCCTATCCAACCACATGCGTAAGAAAATTATACAGCTGACACATTCAAAGTAGGTCTTTCTTCCTAATCCTTACTAAGGGTGAAAAAAAATTTGCAGTATTCCAAAAGATGCTCAAGGAACTTAGAAAGTAATGTATGAGATGATTGCTATTAAAAGACATTTTAAATCGCAAATTGAGAAGTACTTAAAAGAAAATAAATACAGTGAGTCAGAAGTGTGATTCAGCAAAAGGGACTTAAAAATAGAAAAAAGAAAAGTAAGTCTGGTATACCTAAGGAAAAAAAAAAACATTAAAAAAGAAGAGAGAGAGAGAGAGAGAGAGAGAGAGAGAGAGAGAGAGAGAAAAGGTTATCAGTGGATGACAACAAATAAATCAAGTGAAGTCGCTGAACTTAAATGAAGCCAAGATTTTACCAGAGCTGCACTAAAGATGGAAAGAAATTAAGACTATAGCCAGATGGCTATTTTAGACAAGACTGGTATGGTGGAAGTCTCAGCAGAACCAGGGACAGAGGGAGAGAAAAATCAATGAGCTGCTCTCCAGTCCCACCCACGTTTGAGCTGCTCAAGAACCTACATTGCTTCTTTAAGAGTTTCTGCTGATTGTGATACTTTAAAATATCAGTATCATCATGTATTTCCACACTTCATCAAACTGTCTCAAAAGCAAAATGTATAATCAGGTTGTAGAGGTCTGTCCCAGAGGTTTCCACAGTGACAATAGTAGTAGGACAGACAGATGGACAGCATGATCCAGCACTATTTATTATGGTGATCAGTAAACATTAACAAAATTTTCTAACTCCTTGTTACCTCAAAGTCTGATTGATTTAGTCTAATATGGACAGATACCAGCTGCTACTGTGTCTGTTTTCAAAAGCATTCACACAGCTGGCTTGGCCTACTTTCTACTTTTTAAAGTCACTTATCTTTGAGATTATGGAATTATAAATAAATAAATATTATATTAGCACGATTATATGTAAAATAATAATATTAAAATAACTAATGAAATATTTAATAATAATTTATACATCTACAAAAAGTCTTAAATCTTGATTATTAAGTGGATTAAAAAATATATATTACCTGTGTGACTCTCTATAGATCAAATATTTACATTTCATAAATATTTTTTTGCTTACAAATGGAGGCATTTTGTCATTTCTTGACAAATGACTAATCACCTCTGCATTAAAAGTTATGACTCAGCTGAAATACACAACCTTTCTCTCCAAAATACTACATGCTTAGCAGATATTCCTGGCTTTAAGAACCAAGGAGGATCTCAGTAAGCTGGCATCAAATGCACAAAACCAGATTTTGGCATGCTAGTCAAACACGTTGCCCCATCAAGACCTTGTCCCTAACATTTGCAATGCAAGAGATCCATTTATCCCTTTGAAACCATTTGATCTGCAGCTGATACGCAGGTTTGTACAGTAAGTTCTACAGTGAACATCCATGGAAAGTTGCCTGACTTAAGTGTACAACATGAGGACAAGAAAATCTACTTTAGCTGCATTAAACACAATCCAGCTCATCCCTTGGCACTGTTTGTATGTAGCCTCCATTCTGTTCCTTCTCAAAAGGACTAATGAAATAACACTGGGAAATTGGCACAGGACTTGACCTGCTTCCACACCGTCCTGTACTCGGACTCAAGTTACTTTTTGTTAAACTGTTGCTTTTTACATCTGTGCACCTGTGTGAACCTAACAGTTTGGTATTCCAGGCAGACTCTCAGCTCTTCTAAGCTCAAGAATTTTCTTTCACGTGTTCATTGCCCACTGCAGCAATCGTTCATTTTAACAGATTCCCATGATGTGTTTCATAATGTCCATAAGTTTCTCATGCCAGGAGTTCAAAGAACAAGAATGACCCAAGTGAAGCTCTTCAGAATTGGGGGGTGAGGGGGCAGCAAAGACATTCAGAGAAATCTGCACTGAGGTTTTGCACACACTGAAAGGTAGTTCTTGCAGGAAGAGAGAAGCACGTAACCAAACTGTTAAAAGAGTTTTGCACTCAGGCAAAGACAGAATTGCTATCTAGTTTCAGAAAGATGTGAACAAGGTAACTCTTTAGACAAAAGGGATTCAGAGACCTTACTAAAAAATATCAAAAGAAAGGAAGATTGTAGATTGACCTTGAGAAGCCATAGAACAGGATTAAGACATGAATTTAGAAGACTAGAGGTTGGGTAATAGTATACCTCAGATCAAAGCTTGTGTATTTTTATCCCTTATGCATCCTCATACTGGATAAATTTGGCCAACACAAATAAGAATAGATGAAATGAGCTGTGGGCAAAAATAGAAGCAACGGAAGTAATATTTTTAATATTAGAGAAAACAGCAAACATGCCTGAAAAACGCCAAGAATAATCAGAGAGAGATGGTCAAGAAGTCATTATTTTTTCATCTTGCACTTAGGAAGTATTTATCAGTATTGAAAATACACATATACCAAATGTTTCATCTGATTTGCAACAAAACACGCATGATTCAACAACAATCCCAATTTCTTCAGAAAAACAAGTAGAACATGAATCAAGCCTAAAATCACTGGCAGCAGGGTACCCCAGAAGTGGATCAAAGGAATGTTGAAAATGAAGCCAACACCTTGTATCAGTTCACCGTTATGTCCTACCAAAAGAAGCACTTCTGGTTTCCAGTGCCATTCAGGTGACATCCAGTCAAGAGGATCTTAGAGCAACAGAGACTCAAATTACCACCTGATTACCACAAAAGCTGGGCAAAGTAGTGCTAACATATGGAAGACACACAAACAGTGAAGTTACTCTTCTCCCATAGGAATTATAGAAAAAAAGACAGTGTTTTCCAAAGAGGTATCAATTTCAAGATGAGTTCTGAAAGTTTTCTGTTATGTTGATTTTATTTTGCACAGGGGGGAATGTACAGCTTGAGATTTTTTAGGCTGAGACAAGTTTCAGAGGTCAGATGATTAATGCCTATTTTGTTTTCTCAAAGTAAGGCCACAAAATTCCTCAGCAATCCTTAAAATGGTAATAGCAGACTATTTTGGCTTAGTTCTTAGGTGTCTACCTGAAGTCTCTAAGATAGTTTTTACACATGCACACAGACAATTTCAGTGAAATCTCTTCTATTCAGACAGAATAGCTATAATTGTAATTCACCACAATTTAGTAGACAAGAGGCAACTTAATCAAATCTCATTTCTATAAATTACTCTTCAGTCCCACAGACTCTCCCCACAGTGGTGGATAGCTACCCTTTCATTCCCTATACTCAATGATTATTTTGAAAAATTTGTTAAAAACATTTATTGCAATTGTCCTCTGAAACAAACAACACTGTAAGGTGAATGTGGCTACTCTGCAAATAAAGTGCACAAGAAGATAAATCAAACTAATAAAATTTGTGATTGACATTATCTTTCTTTTGCAATTGATGGGTAAAAGAGGTTTTGGTTGTCCAGAGATAATAGCTTTTTAATTGAGAATCTGCTAACCTTGCTAAAAAAAAAAGGGAGACTGTAAGCTGCTCTATATTTTAGAGCAATTCCTCCTCACACCAAAAGAGCAGTTCCTCTCCAGGAAAGAGGATCATTTGTCTAATTTTTCAGGTGGGGACACATTTAAAACAAAACAAAGAAAAGTTTTGTTTTCTTTTATATTTCAAAAAACCTCTAGAGACCAAAATATACAAATTCAAACATATCTAACCCAGACAGCAAAAGCCGGAGCTCTGATTACAGTGTATTACTCTCACACAGGTTTAAGTTAACTGAAGAGGACAAACAAGGAAGAAGAGTTCTTACCACTGATGGAATGAAGGGTCTTTTCTTTAACAAAGTAACAGGAGATATCATCTTTCCCTGAGAAGGAATCATTCACTATAGGCACAATGTGTTATTATTGGGATTTTTAATTGAAATGTAAATTCTGGGAACACTCTGACCTAATTTACTCCCAGAAAAAGAGGGCAAAATTCGCATTTTCAAAGCCCTATATAGTCACTTTGCTATTATTAACGGGTCTTGGTCAATAGTCTGGGCTTCTACCGCACTGCAAAGCTGACAGTATTTCACAACATTCAGCGGTGGCATATTTACACAGCACTAAAGATTGTTACTTCAAGTGACTCCCTTGGATTTAATTCTTTGACAAAATATTTTTAAGAAATAGTTTTGAAATCATTTTAAAATAGCTCTGAAGTAGCAAGCCTCTGTGGACAGGATGCCAAGTGCACTGACAGCAGCAGCACAGCCTACCTGATGGGGAGTGGGATCCCTCCTGCAAACCTCCTCACCCATGAAAGCATAAATCAAATCAGAGCTGTTGTGTTATTTTGTCGTGTTTGTGTTTGTTTGGAGGGTTTTTCTTTATTTTTTCAAGCAGGTTAACTGTAGGCTTGAGATATCAAAGTCTCAATTTAAAAAAAAAAAAAAAAAAAAAAAAAAAAAAAGGAAGTAAAATGTTTCCATGATGTGTCTGCCATTAAACGAGATGCTTGATACATAATGTTGTGTATTTCAGATTTAGTCTCAGAAAAGATGTCTTCTTTAAGAACTTGCATGCGCCAGAGTCCTAACACCAAGCCTGCATGTGTTACTCGCTTTTAGATGATACACTGCCAGAACGAAAGGGTGGGGTTTTTTTCCAGTACAGTTGGCATTCCTATAGATTTCTCCCAGAAATAATGATCAAGAGTTCACAAGAATGAACATGACAAAAAAAAAAGAACTGAGTGGCAATCCAGGAGGAAAAAAGCTTCAAAAATAGCAAATATTTATGTAAACTTGATCCAATCAGAAGTGTGAACAGCAAGTACATTTTTTAGAAACTACAAAGTGATTGAATTAATGTCTGTCTTTAAACACACAACACTGAAAAATCTTACTTCCATTCTGTTTCCCATCTAATCTTTTCTAAGGAGTAACTTACAGTAAAATTCCCTTTTCTCTCCTTGGGTTTATGTATACAACACTTTGGGCATGAGAGTTTCAACCAAGTATTTTGAAAATAATTTTGGTCCTCTATTTTAAATTTTCAAGGTTCGAATATGTGTTTCTTGGAAATACAATTCTTTATAATACTTATGTTGTTTTGTAACAGGTTTTAAAGTGCTTTCTGCAGAGTATTTCACCTTGAAACATTTGTTGTCACACCTAATCTTAACTATCTTTAAAGTCTAACTGTACTTCTATTACAAAATAAGAAAATTATTTCCCCTATGTCTGATAAAAAGAAACATATACTTAATTACAAAAACATACAATAAAATTATTTTTCCCCATGTCTGATTAAAAGAAACACAATTCCCCATTCAAGAAACAGAGCTATATGAACAAAATTCAGTGAAATGAAACAAGCAAAATGTAGCTCTTCTTTAAGCAAGAGGAAGCAAATTACACTTGAAGTTACTGAGGACATTCTACCTGCTACTCTCCAGTAGCATGTCATGACAAAGTCCATTTGAGGTTCCAGTTAAACAAATAAGCACCTGCTTAATTTTTAGTATGGGAATACTCTTTGGAATTCTAAATTCCTATGCATTCACTTCAGTAATGTTCTGATTCTGTGGCAGAGTATTCAGTATTTTGCAAGATCAATCCTTGACCACATTTACTAAGGTGATCAACATGCAATAGATGTGTGCTCAAAATAAGTAAACCAGACTATTATGGTAGGAATCTGGATTGCTGAAAAATTAAACATGGGTCTAAAACAGCCAACAACCTCCAGATGAAAGATACCAAAGTCACTGTCTCATTCTCAACATCCATGTGTTAAATGAAATCCAATTTTCTAGCTGATAGAAATGGTAGGGGAAAACCCTGAAATATCTGAACTACTCATCCTTCTCTGTGTATTATCTGTTATACAGTGATGATCATAATGCTAACTGTGAACAAGTCGCATCATGGTGTGTATACGAATATCCTGACATGCTTAATTATTAAAACAAGACTACATAAGAAGTCCAGCACTCTCTGCAGAAAGCTAAGGTGAAAATGTAATTTGACAATAAGGAATAAAATAATTCTGGCAGCAAGAAGATCAATTAGAAGGGTAAATAATAACAACCAAAGAAGAGAAAGGACCACTAATCTTGGAAATCCATAGGACAGGAATTAAACACTATAATCAAATTGTTTGTGCAACCATTTAGCATCTCATTTTCTTGCTGTGCAAGCTGAAGAACCACTTGAGACAGGCCATCTTGGAGAGTAACAAAGTGCACCAATAACTAACATGGGATGAAAGCAATATTGATAGCCTGTGACAAGCAGCTTCCTGAGAAATGTTTCTTAGTCAAATAGAAGCAATCATTAAATATATGAGGGTCACACAATTTAATCTGCTCTTTTTATATGGATTGGTTTAGCAAAGTAACAGAAGAGACAATTAATGCCTCCATAGCTTTTCATGCCATGACACTAGCCCATCATTTTTAGAACAAATACTTGAAAGATGATTTTCTACACCACTGAATAGGGCCACACTCATTTTAGCAGCTATTAACAGCACTGATAAGGACTGAATTTATTATGAGGCACAATTATACATTCCAGAAAAGCATTACAGTAAAAGTATAGACTGTCTTTTAGCCAAACAGATACCTAAATATTTTACATAAAGATTTAAACTCCTATGCTTTCCAAACTAAAATCATACTGCTGGAGAGGCTCCACACTTCTGTGCCACTACTGATTTTATCATACAATCAGATTTATGTCTAGGGATGTAGCACTGCTATCAGTGAAACACATACAATAATTGAATGAAGGGTGGTTACTGTTCAAGACTGGAGAAAAGACAAATAAAAATTCAGGGCAAGAGACAAAGCAAAACTATCATCACAGTTTATAGGAAAATCCTGTAGACTGAAAAAAATAAGTGTAACCTGCTTGGAAAAAATAGTTTCTTATTCTACACCTTACTAAAGAACTACACACAACTAAAGGAATACCAGTTTAAAGCTTCTATTTAGAAAATGAGAGCACTGGTGTGCAAAAAATAATTAAATGAAATCCTAGAAGAATTTCTAATAGATAAACTATAATTGGAATTTGGCCAAGATGCCAGGGTAACACTCCAGCTCCTGATGGAAAGGGTTATGAGCCATTTTAAGGCCAGCCATAAAGCTCTTGCAAGCAGTGGCCAACTGTCCAAGGCCACCAGAGACCAGTCAGTAGCCAGAGAACCTGATCCAAGATTGCAATTCCAATCTGCACAGACACAGAAAGTCTTGACAGTGTTACTGGATTTTCCAGGATCTCCTCAAGTAGCTGTTCATGCAAGATGCAGCACTTCCACACACACATCTTTCAGTACTATGCTTTTCTCAGGTGTTTCCCTCTTGGCCCTTTCTGACAGCTGTTTGACAGATGATACAAATTGCCTGACACAGATTTTAAAGTCAGATATTTAAGAAAACGAATTACAGCTGATGTCTTTGGCATAATGCTTTGTGACATAGATAGTTAGGGAGAGTGACACAGGTAGAAAATAATGTAAGTTGAAAGCGTTTGGAACAGCTCAGGATTCAAGGTGACTTTGTGCTGTAATTCACTACTTTTATAATTGTTTTGTGATACACCTTCTGGATGAGATACAAAGCCCAGGAGAGTCAACAGGTCTGTTTCCACTGAATTCTCTGTCATTTTTATCAAGTCCTAGGAAACAGCAATTCCAAGTCAAAGCATGCTTGGCAAAGCTTGTGCAGAATTAGCTTTCACAATTAGTCTTTCAAACTTCACTCCTTTAGCACTGGTTGCCGAGTGTCAATTTCCACTTTTTTTTTGCCTTTAAAGCTGAAAAAAAACTTCTATCTGAACTAGAGAGGGAGAGGCACCATAAACATTTCTGCCTCTTTGCAGACCCGCAGGAAGAACTCCTACCATTCTGAGCCGAAGAAAGTTCCTAATTTTTTTTCCCCTAGTTTGTTCAATAGCGCAGTAGGACAAGAGAAGAAAACAAGTGCATGCCCTTGATGTTATTCAGGTTGGCAGCAACTGACCCGGTGCTATTATTCTGGAAGCTTTCTTTTGATGGCTACACATTGCCCCAAAGACATTGGTCAACTGAACTGCAAGAGCTAAAAGCACGGTCCTCTAACTTCAGGTTTTTTGGTGAAACAAAACAGAAACGGCAAAACACCACCCCCAAAATCTAACACACACACCCCAAAACAACCCAGCAAAACCAAATCAATCTGAAGACTGAGTGGGCACAAGCTGTTGCAGATATGAAACTTATTATCACTGCAAATTCTCAACACTATTTGAGACTGAGTCTTCACGGGTGTAATGTCTCTAAGAAAACAAGATTATTGAAATAAAAAATTTAAATGATCCTTATTTAAAATAAGTATAATACAAAGGAAAATGAGGCCAAAAGAACATTCAACAAATAATTAGGTAGTACTAGGGAGTGTGACACTTCTCTTTTGACAGGCAGATTAAACTTCATCATTCAAAGTTTTCAACTAGCAGTTGGAATAGACACAGAGAACACAGTATCAGACTTGTTCTATAATACTTTGGCAACACATTGATGTACAGATACTACTGACACCAAAGGCATATCTTTTACTCAGTTAAAATTAACTGTAAAAGATGGTTTATGAATCTTGGAAGATTACACAACTCACTCCTACAGAAACACAAAGGAAAATGCTCCAAGACCTCATTTACACAAGTGCGTAACTTCCATTGTGTGTTTTATGTAAAGGAGGGAACTGGGAACAAAACATGGATCCTGGTGCGTCTACAGGATTTTAACTTCAGAATAAATATTTAAATTTACTATTCCAATCCTAAACTAAAATACGCACATAACACTAGCATCTACGGGAAAGAGCAGCAAAACTGGCCCTGTGCTGTTGTGCAACAGCTCAGTAAATCTCTCCCTCCTTAAGTTTCAGTGGCCACCAACAGTGTGAAGTATTGCTCAGCAGGAGAAAATAAGTCAGTTCCAGTCCAGAGTAACCCACCCATTTTAATTAAAAAACAAGAATGGAATTAGAGGTTGCTCTAGGCAATAATGGTAAAGTTGAATTAACATCAGTATGGGAAACCTTTCATTTATCATCCTGGAATGAACAAATTTCGGCATATTTGTTGCACTTCTTATTTCTAAACATTTCTAAATTCTGACAGTCTATAATAAAACACAAAGAACAGAAAGTTTCATCTTGGATCACTAAAATGGCCTCAGGATTTTTATGTTCAGTTGCAGAAGCTGTTCATTGACTTGGGGCAGAGACTTCACCCAGAACTGCAGACTGCCTCAAACCCCATCCAGTGGTACACGGGAGTTATTACATTACAGCCCCAGCTCCTTCTACATTACTTTCCCTTACAAGAAAAGTAGTTAAAGTATTTTAGAAAACTGGACAGACAGGAAGGCAACTCTACCTCAGCTGAAAGAAAAAACAGCTAGAAGAGAAAACTAAGGATATTAGGAGTGCAAAAACTGTTATGAGAAAAAATAAACCGCAGCAACTACAGCTGCCATTTTATAGCAAACTTCCAATAAATGACCTTCAACAACTTGAGTTAATGAATCAGTCTCTACAATGAGACAATAAAAGTGGCTTCTGTGGCACAACAACGATCACTGCACTGGCTAGAGCATGAAATTTATATTTTAAAATTATGTACCATGTAATTCACACGCTCTTTGCCTTTTAGTCCTGTTATGTCCCTGAGAGAGCAATGATCAGCACCACCCCATCTGCCTTTGCTTTTCTCCATGAATCCCAACCAGGCTTACACATCTTAGACACACTGAAAGTAGAGCAAGCAGGCATAACCAAAAGTAAGGAAGGAAACATGGATGCTCTGTTAAGAAACAGACAAGTTGTTGATTTCTTTCTAGGCAATCACTGTTATTTGCATCGTTCAGAGAAGATTCCTATGAATTACAATGTCATTGACTGTCCTATTGTAATGTAGACAGACAAGAGACACTGTTCTTTGCCTCCGTTCTCTGCCATCTCAAAGAGCCTTGTACTGCTATCAGACTTTCATAAGGCACTTTACAAACACATTGCTTGACTACATTGCTGTATTTCACAGAAAAATGAAAAGAAAAAGCAGTTTTTAAGACAGCAGCCTAGAGCCTCCCTTTTTCTTGACTTCAGCCTAATTTCCAAAACATTCATATAATTGTCTTTCATATGTTTAACATTGCTTCTACTCATACACTTCAAAACATAGAAAGATTTCACTTAGAAGGAACCTGTGTAGATCAGATGTAACCACCTGTTCAACTCCAGAATAAAGAAGGCTGTCATCTAAGGTGGCACAGGATGTGAGAAATAGTTTTGTTTTAGAGCCAAGTGGTAACACGACCTTTGGGAAGCAGAGAGAGAAGGGGAAGCACTAGAATTGACTAATTCAGTAAGTAGAAAGAGTTATATATTTCACTTTTTCATCAGCAATACTTGACAGCAGTTAACTTCTTCATTTCCCAGGCCACCAAATGGGTTAGAGTAGTCGATGAGCACATATAGCTTATTCACATCTTGAATTGCAACAAAGTAATCCATTACAGCATCAACAACAATAAACTAGTCAGATATATTGAAGTTAAATATTCCATTGGAGCAAATACATATATGTAACAGCTGGTAAGTCATACTGCTAGCAGCTTTAGGAAGAAATCATTGCATTGTTTGTTTATGTTTTAGCTGATCTTTAAGCCTTCAGCACTATGATTTTTTTTTTAAATGGGAAGATAGGAGATTATACAAAGCTTACTCAGTTACAAAATATCATCCATCTCTACATGAATATGCTGCTACGGCGTAGTTTCTTGTGCTCCCAGAAGTTATCTGTAAGCATTTATCCACTATTCCACTTTATTCATCCACTTCCATGCTTCCAAAATCTACTAGGTATGTTTTCAGGTTAGGCGTATGAAAATCTTACTCAATATGGTTGAAAACATGAGTGTAAACGGGTGATGCTCCATTGGTACAAATACTTTATGGAATTCAGTAGGATTGTTTAGCATGCTTCAAAGGTTAGTAATATTTTCTTCACACAGACAACAGTTTAGTTTGGTAGCCTAAACAATCCCCTCCTCCGCTGAAAAAATCTTGCAACAACTCATTAAACAAGCTGAAATGAACATAAGATACTAGGAAATGTGAAGAGTGACACACAAAGCAAATTTCCTTCCTTAAATGCCACAGAAGTGACTATCACCCTGTGAAGAGTTACATTTTTAGTGACTGTTTTAATTCCCTTTTTTCCTCTTTTGCAGACACTTCGTATGTCCTGATGCTACACTGATGATCCTAGAAGTTCTCACCCAGACTTAATACCAGTATGGTAAAGACAGCTGAACATATTCTTTTGTATAGGTTCAACTACTGTAGCATTTTGGACATGGTTATAACTTAATCTGCTTTTTAATGTGACAACTTTGACAACAGTATCTCCTACTACAATTATAATAGTAGTGGTTGGACTAGTATGGCTTTACCCTCCACAGGGATACCTTTCTACTGGCAAAGTACTTCATAAATTACCTGCCCATGTACAGGTAAAGGGATTAAAATATGATATACTGGTACCAACAGCAGCTCAGGTATTTCTGGTGATACATTCTGCAGTACTTTTACTGAACCAAGTTACCTACTTTCTTTCTTTCTTTTTTCCTCTTCCCACATAGGATATTCAATATTTATATATATCTATATTCAATATCTATATTGTTATCAATATCATATATATCTGAATATATGATTCAGCATCATTTGCTTTTGCAGCTCATATGAAACATATTTAAACAGTATCTGTAAGAAATGAGAAAACATCTGTCAAAGTTTTTCACAGTCGAAATGAGTACAGCTTATTAGTGCTACCTTGAATACTGTTGTTTTATTTTACTTCTGTTTCATTTCACAATGAAATCTAACTCAGGGGAAACAACAACAAAAAAAAATGAATTCTCTTGTTTTATCTTGAGGGGAAATCTTACTCCTCTGTAAGAATAATCAGCACAATTAGACTCCGAGTAAGTCTGTGATATTATGTGGCATAATTATTGGACAGGTTTTGTGGTGACTTGTACATGAGATTTTAATTAAGTACAGAAATAGACAAATATGAAAACATCTTCAGGTTTTAGATCCCAAAGACACAAGAAATACTTCTTTAAAGCAGGTGTGCCTTCCTGGGCAGCTGTTTAAGATTAGTAAATTACAAGCTTGGGATTTTATTCTTAAATATGGCTAAAGAATAAACTCTTTAGTCTGGCAAGTTGGAGTCAAACTGCCACAATGAGCACCTGTTGAGAAAGCCCATTATTTGAAGCTGGGGGTTCTGGGTGAAAAGATCACTGTGAATTAATTTTGATTGCTTCACAAAACTCTGCATAACAAATGGTCTCTGACAAGGGTATCAGGGGACTTCCATTTGAAGGGGAGAAAAAAAGATTTTGTTTCTAGGAAGGTAACATAATCTCTGCAGTGACATTAAAACACACCAGTGGCTGCACTTGCTTGAATCTCCCTTCTGAAACAGATTGTATGTGCTTAGGTTACCAGGTATTGAGTTTTGGGAGGGAAAGAGAAACAAATGATATCAAAATCTTATCTAAAAGGTTAGCTAAAAAGAATATGGCCATGGATTCATGAATCCTGAATTCTTAATTGTTATTTGTTTACCAGTTTAACCACAGCCACATTTCTGTGTGATCTGGATTGCTACATGCTTTGCCAAAAAGGAGGTGGAAAAAAGAATAAATTTAAAAAAAAAGTTTTTGCAGTTGACGAAATAAATCAGCAGCTTTGTTGTGTGACTTAATTCTAATAGTAATTTAAGATAACAGTAAGAACAATAAGACTATCTGGTAAATACTTCTCTTTCTTGGTATACGGACTACTGAATGAAGCAGTTTCTGTCTCTCTGAAAAGAAGTTTCCATCCAAAATATACAAAAGTACTACCTGTCTGTCAACCCAGATTAAATCTAAGGCCAAGCTTACCATCTGTTTGTGCAAATGCAAAGCGTAATATTCCACCAACTACTCTGCATGACCACTTTACTTAAGGGTTTCCTGCAAAATGATTTTCAGTTCATCCAGGACAGGACTTATTTTTAGAACAAAAAGAATCACCAGAAAGCACTATGCTTTTAGCTAATAATCATGATCCAGTTGACTTTATGCTTGATTTGTCAACTCTTAGCCATTATTTTACATGAATTACAATTTCTGATTCCTTCGAAAGTTACTGTAAAAAATATATCCATATGAAGAAAATAAAACGCTCATATTGACTTCCCTTTCTATGTGTGTTCTGGTTTTAAGGCAACCTGAATTATATTATCATCAGGGTATTAACTGCACCCACACAAAAATGTGGATGTAACTTGATTCATATGGGTACCAGAGGCTTGTGACTATGACTAGCAAAAACATTGCAGCCATGATAAAGTCAGAATGTGGCCATATATTCTGTAAATAAAAATAAGAGAAAAATTCTAAATAAATCAGACCCTGCACTTAGTTAATTTATAGTGGGTAGGAATCAGTCTAGTATTAGACCACCAGCCACATAATCTTTCTAACTCTTGCAGTATCTCTGTGTTACACTACAGGGCACACACTGTTCTATTTCTTTTAAAAACCAGACTGATATACTGTCATAATCCCAGAACAGAAATACTAGAAGTCTGCAAGCAGTGGTGCCTTGTTGTAAATAAAACTGATAACCTGACTTGTTTGGAGTTGAAAGTAAACTCCGTGTTGTCCAAACCCATGTCGGCTCCATTTACCTGCACATGCCTTTGACAACACCAGTCCTGCAGCACTCATGTCCAGCCCTCTGCCCTCCCAGAACCTTCCCAAACATCCGTGCACCAGAGAGGAACTCACTGCACACAGACACTGCCTATAAATTATAAGTATAAATTACTTTTATTTGGATAATTTGAGGTATTTTTCCACCCAAGGTTTTTTTTCTATTAAAGTTCAGCCATCTGATATAGCTCTTAAAATTATAATATATATCTCTTCAACCAATAGATTTATTCTCTTCCTAATTCCATTGTTCATCTAACATAAGACATGAAGCAATGGGTAAAAGTGAATTTTACCCATTAAAAACATTGATGCTTTATATCTTACAAAAACAGAGAAAAAGATGAAGTCTTTCTAATAACACTCCTGTGATTCTACTGTAGCACACTAGAATATGAGCAGTGAGAAATATGTAATATATCACGGGCTTTTTTTCATCATGTCTTGAAAATAAACTACAACTTTCCTATGTTGAAAAGTTCTTCCTTAAGTTAATAAAATCTGTCACTTTCCATAATGGTTGATTTGAAGAAAGTCCACAGGTGCAGTATTCTGTTGTTCACAGCTTGGGAAGTCAAGGCTTATAATAAAAAGCCCTCTGTGTTATGGTCCTCCTTCCCCATCAATTCACATCAAGTATTATTAGAATCATCTGCCACCTCAGTGGTGCTTCCTCTGTGCTCAAACTGCAGAAGCAACAATGACATTTTACTGCTCTGCAGGTGCTGCTGTGTGTGGTCACGAACACAGAAGTGTGGCCTGCTATTGTTCCCCAGTAGCACTTTGATCTCAAACACAGAAAGCCACATAGCTGGCTGCCCTATTCATTCTTGTGCTGGGTTTATACGGGGGAGAGAAAGAAGAGGTGACAAGAGATGGGCAATCCATAATATTTATTTCAACAAATGCTTCAAATCTTTTTAAACATCATAAGAACATGGCTCATTAAACTACAACAGCCTTGAAATTGTGTTATAAAACCACAAAACAAAAATCAATACTTCTGCTGAAAAGGAGGTAATGAAATATATCGAGTTGGTTGAAAAGTGGTTTGTATGAATCATAATATTATTATGTGCACATCGCTTCTACTCCCAATACTTAAAGTTAACAAACTAGGGAGTGTTTTCTATCCCATCACTTAAACAGGTGCTACAAGGTGGTATTTATCAAAGTTATTTTCCAGACTCAATCCTTCTGCCATAAATAATGCTGGGATATAGGAGGCTTAGTAAAAGGAGATCAATCCAATGCATATTTGCTACCTGAGCTTCAGCTGTTGTATTATTTCACAGTCTGATCAATACTGTGCTCTACAATAGCAAGGGAAAAAGCCACAACATCACCCTGATGAGTCACTGTAGGTTCATTACTGAACCAGAAGGAGGTAACACTTCTGATTTTATAAAGATTAAATCGGTAGCAGCATTTAACCCCTTTTAAATAGTTTAACTCTCTGTTTCAAGTCTTTTGCAATGACTTGTCCAGATTTTCAGCAGTGTGACATAAGCTATTCTGGAATCAACACTCCCTCTGCTGAAAAAATACTGTGAAATATTATTTAGAATTCTCCCTCATTTATTTTAAAGTGGGGGTTATTCCCCTGCAAGTGAATCTAGGGAAATCTGGTACTTGAAAATATTTTAATGCAGGCAAGCAATAATGTCATTAATATCTCTCTCAAGAAAAAGATCAACCATGAATACCTGAAAGCAAGAAAAAACAGAAGAGATTGAAGAAGAGATTGAATAGTAACTAAATGAGACTAGCAAAAAGCTCAAAAGCTACCAGCAGCCACTGTACTCTCACCCTCCTCAGAAATAAACACTCAAATCTGCCAAACTCTATTTGTGATGCAACCAGGGGAAGACAGCAAAATCTTCCCATACCAAAATTAAGTCATTTAAAAGGACAGTGCTATATCCACACAAGTCTTTCAAGATTAAATAAACAAGAAAATTATGTATCAAAAATAAATTGATGGGGATTGAAGTGAACTAAAAGTAGTTTTTAAGACTTGTGCAGTATGGTTAGATTAACTATTTCCACCAAAACAGAAAATACATAGTATTAAAGAGAGTCCAATGTGGGCTCTGGTATAGAGAGCATAACCTGAAACTTCTGTAACTCTGATTTGCTGAGGAGAAACAAGTGAGATCAACCCTTGATTTAAGACAATCTTATCCAAGAAATTTCCATGGTTGCCACTGCTGTGGCACATCACTTCCTATACCATGAACATTGACAGGGTGGACTGAGCCATTTCACTGCACCTCAGCCGTTTCAAAGTCTCCTGTCCTGGAGATGCATGTCCATCCCATCATTTTAGATAGTTATGGTGGCACTGGACAGACTCTAAATGTCCACTCACCATGAGACCCCAGAAGCTTAGTTTTACAGCAAATCAGAAAAATCTCACTTCCTACAGCATGTGAGCTTCTAAACCCAGCTGGGGGCTGGTTCTGCAGAAGCTGAGGAAATGCCATCCTGTAAATGAACATCTCAACTTCCCTTTGGCATGCAGAATGAATGGTTACTCCAATTCCAGCAGGGATCCTTTCCAAATTATGCTTTGATTTTACTAGTTAACAGCAGTGGGAGAAGGGGTGCTACAGCTGGTAGCTACTGATATTTAATCTTACATTTATTTTTACTTTATTGTTTTCTATAAATAGTCTTGTCTTTCACCAGCTCTACTGCTGTTAGAACCCTTTCCAGTAACTGTCAGCATTACACAGAGCCTTAACCCCTGAGAGAGAAAGAAAGAAATGAAGGGGTGGAAGACAAGAAACAACTACTAATCCTGAAGAGAGACAGGTCACATCATCATAGGACTCCCTGCTACTTCAGAGCATTCTACGGTAATTAGCTGTAGAGTAATTTCATTTGATTAAGGTCAAATCTCCCAAAAATGTTATTTGGAAATGCAGCAGCCTAGATTTGGCCCTCTACAAAGGGCTAAGAGTATCCTGCTTCCATCTCCCCCCTATCAGTACAGGTGCCTGACTACATCATGTTCTGTCAGCACATGGCCCTGTTGCTTATATACATAAAGACTAATCACACAACAAACTAATCACTTTCCTTTGATAACAATTTTTAAAAAATCATTACTTCTTGGGGGAAAACTGCTGGCCAGGAAAGACAGGTGACACTAGGATGATCTCATGTTTGTTTAGCATGTCAGCTCATAACTGTCCACTATCATGGGACTTGGGCCATGATTTTAAGTGACTTTGTGTCTACATGTTTTTAACAGCTTAATTATTAGACAGAGTAGCACTTTCTAAAAATCATGACTCTTTGGGATGGTTTAAATTGAGCCTTATATAAATAGAAATACCAAAATAAACCGTCAATCAAGTTTCATATTTAGACCAAATTGTAAAAGAGGTGGGGGGCTGGGGAGTTGGAAGTTGCTGGCCATGTTCTTCTTCTTGTTCATGTTTTCAATATCTAATTTTCAACTAAAAAGTAAGTCCTTTAAGATGAGCAGTAGATAAAGCCAGAACTTCAGGCTCTAGTTGATGGTTACTTCAGATTCCTGGTGAAATGAAACTCACTCCATTCTGTTCCTCCATGAGAAAGTTAAGAAAATAACTTCTAAATCTAAGTGCAACTTGCTGACTTGCATGGACAGTGTTTCAAAACCCAGAGTTAACATTTCAAGCCATATTTAAGGTTATAAAGATCACATTGGTCAAACAGAGACAATCTCCCAGAGGATCCAAAAATATTTCCTGTCTTTATATCATTCCTAGTGCTCAACAGTAGAGCAGCAATGGACATATCCATAGCTGCCTTTCAACACCTGGCTGCACTACTGTGCTTGTAATTTCATATAGAACATGGAGATGTGTACTCTCTGGGAGAAAACAAAAAAAGAGGATCAGAAAATATTAGAGACTTGCACCAAAAACATGTGCAGAGGACTCCAATTTTCATATTTTATTTCAATTAACTCTCTACTACAATATACTGGCCATGAGCCCCTTTCTCATCTTCCTGCCTACCTCAACACACTACCCTCAAACAAACCAGAAGGTCACTTAGGCAACAACATTGGCTCCAAACTGTCATACTATACATTAGCCAGCATTTTTTTTTTCTGATTAAATATGACTTTTACAATTTCACATCCTTGTTTTACCCTCTTTTTCATATATGGGAAATACATAAAGAGAACTCATTATCTAGAGTCCAGGCTGAAAGTTATCACTCTAGAAATTTCACTGAAATTGGAAATCAGCTACAGGCACTTGTTTGCAAGGCAGCAAATACAGTCACTATTGCCTTGTAATGTTCCCAAAATAAAGGGACATTTGTCTACAAGGAAAATTAAAAGATTGTGGTTACATCCAATAGTTCAGCAAAAATACAGTATCTCTTGAGACCTTTTGCAAAATCTGATGTTTTGATCATACAATACAGTAAAAATTTAAGCATGTATAATATAGGATTAACTTTTAAACTTCATCTAAATGGCAAATAATATATTGAGGTACCAGTAGAGCACTTCCAGGTGTTCTGGTAGATGCTGAAATGCAAAATAAGTGGTTTGTGTTGGCTACTTTATAACCATTTATATTCCCAAAGAGTAGCTGTGTATGATATACACACATTCTAAAAGACCAGTCTGAACAGTTTCCTATCTAAATATCCAAAATAAGCAAAAACTAAACGTAAGGAACTGTTGTTAGCATCATTTTACAAAACACTTCAAGAGACTGGAGCAACTGGCCAAGTTCACGTGTCAAGAACCAGATGAAACTTCCATTTTCTAAACTATCCTCTCACATTTTAACCACATGCAAAACATTTATATAAGCCTCCAAGGTTCCAAATCACTCATAATTAACATGTAATAAATTCCATTCAACAACACTAACAATAAAGGAATATGTGTGCATCAAGTCTGTGCATACAACAGTAGATAGTGAAAACAACAAAATCCTGTCCAGGAATTAAATTTCACTATTGCTGTCAACTTTTCATTTTCACTAATGGCTTTTAAGAAAGCTGGACATTTTTCCTCACTCCATTTTACCTTTTCCCTCTATTTGACAAATATTGATTTTCATTTCCTCCAAGTTTAAGTGCATTGAATGCTACTGTGACTGGTTTGTTTGCTTTTTTGTTTGTGTCCCAGCTTTATTGAGGATACCAGCATGAATGCTTACTGCTTTCAAAAGAGGGAATTGGTTTAATAACTTCTTCAAATCCAGGAGAGAACACAGGAGCCCAGTCTACTTTTTCTATAGGTCATGTAAGAAAAGTGACTCTAGATGACTGTCTAATGTCAGTAAGGAGACTGCTGCAGTAATAGCCTCAGTGTTTTAAGCTGCTACTGCTGTGCTCTGCCACAACAGGACAAATTATGGAGTGTTCTCCCTCCACTTCAGTGCAAATTTAGACGTACTGTCTTAAAAATACCTTCAGTGGCATTTTAGGCTGTTTTGAAGACAGTTGTCCCTTTAAGAGGCTTGGTTTGGAAGGTAACACCTCATGAAATTCTGGCTCAAACAAGCCATAGCTTTATGAATTCTTTGCTGCCTGACTCACAGATACATAAGCTCAACCTCCTTTTGTAAGATGATCTTAAGCTTTGCAAACCTTCCTAGGACAGTTTCTTCCCCATCTTAAGGTCTTGTTCACCAAATAAGAAATCTCACTGTCTTTGTGGTGATATGAATGAAGATCGCTTATGAGACCTATTCCACCCTCTCAAATATGGAAGGGAGGAGAAATCTCAGTGGATAGGAATAAACATCTGTACTGAAAGGGAAAGAAAGTAGCACCTTAAAACTGCCACATACAGCATTACAGAAATTGTCTGTACAGCAGTCAGGCATTCACCAGTGTCAGAAGCCAAAATAAGCTCAGCTAACTAACAGGGGTTTAACTCAGTTTACATGTATCAGCACCAGCGGCCTATGCTGGTATTAAGGGTTCCCCACAACTGAGCTAACTAGTGACCTAAGATCACAGACAGCAATGTTCTCAGCAGCAGCTCAGACATAAGTTGCTGAGAGGACCTGGTATTCAATCTAGACAACTAAACACACACTTAAGCCCTTGAAATCTGTTCTGTCTCTCTCTCTGTAATTTGCTATTCTCTGGATCCTCTAACCAACAGACAGATAGGGGTTCATATGAATGCACATTTTTGCATTGAACACTCATTTAGTTATTGTACATATTAAACAAATATTAGCTTCACTATGGATTACCTGACATTTTAAAATCCTGATGAAAGCAAAGCTATTTAGAATTATTCACTGCTAAAGGAAACTCATTTTTCAAAACAGGCACCGCTTTAAAAAAATTCTTAATATTACTCATCAAGTTAGTCTCACTGGCCTCACTTTGAAATTATTTTCCTTGGAAAAGATGGGGGAAAAGAAAGAAAGAAAGAAAGAGTGACCAGTGGGGTTAAATCTGTTACAGTGTGCCAGACCACTCCATTTTTGCATTCCATATTCAATTCTAAGTAGTTCTCGTGTTGCACCACCTGATGCCAGGTGCTGCAGGGCTTCTGCTACACCCACCTGACACTGTGATGCTGCATTTTTAAGACCTTTAAATAATGAAAATAGACCTTTGCACTTCAGCACTGCGCTGGTCAAGAGAGCTGTCTGTACAGATGATGTGAATGTCTGCTAACATGGAGAGACTTCTTACTTTTGAAATGAAATGACACCAGAAGTTTCAGGGCTGATCATTCCAGTGAGAACCTTCCTCATTCACACAGGTGACCAACCTTAACGTGGGCAGGGAAATGTTTTTGGTGCCCATCTAACCAGATTTTAAAGTTCTTTCCAAGAGTGACAATAACTTCTGACAGTTAGGAAGAGCTTGCAGTTTGGGTTAAATAAATTACTGAAAGAAGAATAAATTACTGAAAGTAGGACACTTTCCTACTCTACAACTCTGCTTCGGGTGTTCTCACTGTGTACTGTGTGCTCTGAGTCTGCCACATACGAGATGTCAGCTTTGCCTACCATGCAGAGCCTTGCAGAGAACAACTCTAACCCTCATGTGAATGTTCTTCACCAGCTCCCACAGTGCTAGACAGACCAGAGCACTAAAGAAAATTCCTCTTTCCTGATCTGTTTTCACTCTACTGCTCCCCTTCCCACATCATTGAGAGGTTTTTTTTCCTCTTGAGAAATTTAGACTGTGGATTCAAAAATACATATCTAAATTAAAACAAAAGATAAAATGGAAACTGAAGAAACTTGTGGTAGAACAAAACAACAACAAAAACCACAATTTGAACCAAAACCATCATTTTAATTACTATTTAATTCCTATATCTCACTTACCTGTAAAATATTTCAGCTACTGTGTGTGATTCAGGGCCTCCTGGTATCTCACATCCCTGGAACAAGGAGATCTTCCCAGGAAGGAATCACCATGCATTCACCATCTTCCAGGCATCTCCTAGGCCACTTAGAGTAGTCAGGGTAACCATCAGATATTTACTATAACCTGGATGTAAAACCCAGAAATATCAAATCAGAAAATCATAAACATAGTTATCAGTAACTCTGTTCTCAGCTAAAGTTACACACTTTTCAATTATTCCTGTTCTTTCCTAATAAGATTAGTATTTCCAAGTCTCTACTCCTCCTTAACATTTTGTCTAGGGATACATATTTATATGAGACCATGTTGGAGGTGAAATCTTTAAGTCATTATATTTCCACTCAGCAGTCAAGAGACATATTGCTTCCAGCTGGTATAAATAATTGTACCCACTTATTTGCAAAACATTATTTTACCTTCTGTCAACTCATATTCATGAGAGAAGGAAACCAAATGAAAAAATGGTAGTTCAATTTAAAAACAAACAAACAAACAAAAGCACCAAAAAAAGAGAAACCAAACCACAACAAGACCTGACCAAAGAGAAACAAACGTGGAGAACTACTGAACACTGACAGGGAAACAAACCTGGAGAGCTACTGGACACTGGCAAGGAGACAGCAAAAAAAACCCAAACCTGTCATGTTACAAAGTCTCACCTTCTCCTGCCAAGTAAAACTGGCCTCCTATACAGACACAGCCAGGTAGTTTGTGACTTCAGGACTCTCAAAATCAAGAAGCGTGCCCCACAGAAAAGGTCAAAATAAGCAGCAACTGTTGCATTTTAATGATCAGCACGTATTCTTTTCAAAGCAGGAACAATTCGAGACATTCGTTACTCGCTGCAGCTGGGAGTACTTGCAACCTGTCCTTAAGTCCACAGCCTAGCCTCGGAAGAAACACCGAAATTCAATAGACTTTTCCCTGAGAAAAGAGTTTAGGATTTGGTCGTCGTCAGCACCCGAAAAAAGCCAGGCAGTTTGCTGTTTCCCTTCCCTTCTCATCCCTGCCTCGCCAATACAGAAACCTCATTCCTGCCCATCCCAGGTGCTGCCCCGATCCCCTCTCTCCTCTCCGCCGGTATAGTGGGTCTTTTGGGTGAACCCTTCACGCCCTTTCATTCCGCCTGTCCCCCAACACCTCCCCAGCCTGCCCTGTGAAGTGACACCCGCCGGGCTGCTCCGCGGCCGAGCTGCGCTCCCCGCTCCGCCGGGCGCGGCGTCCTCGCTTCCTCGTCCCCCTACGGCATCCGGGGAAACCCCAAATTCCCGGGCCGTGGGCTGGCAGCAGTGCCCGGCGGCGGGGGCAACCCTGCGGTTTCCCGGCCAGCATGGGCCGGCCTGAGCGGGGAAGTTTCACACGGCATTAGCCCAATTTTTAAATAAATCACGTCTGTTTCTGGGTGAAGAAAATTACTCGGGATGATTAAATGAACGATCGTTGGCGCTTAAAAGAAAGGAAAAAAAATATATACCACCCCACCCCACTGTGCTTTATTTTAATAGATGATAAAATTGTGATGGACGAGACGGAGGGGGAGGAGGGGAAAGGGGGAAAAAACTTTGTTTCTAATGAGGAAAATGCGGCCACGAAAACAAAACCGTAAAGTAAAAAAAAAATCTATTCTTGAACAAGGATTAATTCAGTGTCTGTGAATATGAAACGCTGCGCTGGGTAATTGTAGCGAAGTAGCGCGGCTCCAGCTGCGAGGCGACGCGAGCACCTTTGTGCGCTTGCCAGGACAGCTCTGGGGAGAGGTAACTTCCCTCGGTCCCCACGGTCTGGTGTCGAGTAACGGGAAATTTAACATTCCGTGTTTCCAGAGCAAATTATTCCCCCCTCCCTTTCACTCCCCCCTCCCTTTCCCCCGCTCCCCTCGCAGGCAGCCAGGCGGGCGCTCCGCCTGACGGGGCGGGGAGCCCCGAGCCGGCCCTTGGCACCGCATCCTGCGGGCACAGGGACGGCGTCCCCGGCCTCCGCAGCTCCGTTCGGGAGTGGCAGGAGGAAGGAAACGGAAAAGCCCCTCGGCAGCGAGGGCAGAGCGGCCCGGGCACCCTCCGCGGAGCGGGAGACACGGGCAGCTCCTGCCGCCGGCACCCACCCGCCTCGGCGACGGCAGCGAGGGAAGCGGCGAGCGAAGCGGCGGCGCCGGGGAGGGCAGGGCAGAGCCCGAGCTCACCGGGGAACCCCCGCCCCGCCGGCCCGAGGGGTGTCCCGGGGAGCCTCGGCCGCCGCACACCCCGTCCCCTCGGGGAAACGCTTCGGAGAGGCTGGGGGAGAAAAGGGTCTGTGGGGCCCTCGCAGCCGCAGCTGCCCCAGGGGCTGCGCTCCCTCAGCCCAGCCGGGGGTGCGCTGTGAGCGCGGGGAGGGCTCCGCTCAGGGAACGGGGGCCGGGGGAAGGCCCGAAGATACAAGAAAGAAAATACTTTTTTTTTTTTTTTCATGGTTTCTTCCCCCCGAAAAAAAGCCAAGCGCGTTACGTTACCCAGCGGCAGAAGCGTCCGGGTGCCCCGGGAGCGGCTTCCCTCGGCACCTAAAGACTCCGCTTCCGCGTGGGAAGAGGTTCCGAGGGCTGGGTTAAAGGCACTAATGAAACTCAAGCCGTGGAAGGGAAACAAACCCTCCCGGAGCGCTGAGGGCCGCTAGCCCTTCCCTGGCAACTTCTCCGTTGCACAAATCTCAGCTCAATTTAAAAGGAGAATTAGTTAGTATTTAATTGATAAAATCATCAAAATCCTTTTAATTTACCTTTTTCTGAGACCAAAAGGTGACTTGGTATTCTTAAATATTCACATTGACAAGCCAGCTGGCTCTAGCATACAACTTACATGTTAACAAAAATCCATACCATGTACCAGGTGAATCATCACATTCGAACAGGAAAAGTCCTTAAGACATGAAGTCCAAGAGGTATCCAGACTACAGTGTTAATATGCAGGATTCATAATCATAGGAAGGGGAGAAGTCCTCAAGAAAAGTATTTCTCAGTCCAGCTCTTCAGTTTTAAATACTCTCTGATACCCAGCTTGCAACTCGAGCTACAGAGGGAAAGCTAAGTGATCACTCCTTGTTTAAAAAGCTGGGCAACTCTCCCCACAGTGACACTGTAGGAAATCCCATAATGCAAAACACCTGAATTTTGGAAGAGTATTTAAAAAAAAAAAATAAATCTATTCACATGGACACAAAATTGGCTATGCCTGTTGGTGTTTTTGAAGGCAGCCAATCTGTTTTAGTTTCTGTTAAATAATGATGTGAAGAGATAAAACTCTACTGGATGAAAATACTGGGCTGAATTCTGTTTGACAAACTCCTTTGAGGTTAATAATCATTGCAGGTATTTAAGGGAAGCCAAATCATGTGCAAGGCCAAAGCAATTATGTTTTGTTTGTGTTTTTTTTTTCTTTTTTATACAATCAAGTCATAAACCCCATATAATATATGGAACCTTACAAGTGGGCATCTTAACACAGATATAGCAGCGTAAGCATGCCACAAACATACAATCTCATAAAATAAAATTAATATCAAATATAAAGCATTTGAACCAAATCAAGCCTTCAAAGTAATAAATTATTTCCTTCAAAGGAAACTTACCTAGGCTCAATAAGGTCTTTGCTAGCAGCATTTTTTTTTAATAAAGAAATTAAAAATGCCAAAATATCTACAATTTTATGAGAAGGGGTTGAATAGTTAAGGAGAAATTTCCCGCTATTAGGGGATATGAAAAATATACTAGCAATTAATATGCAATACATATATGTATACCCATACTTACAAATATAAACACACACATACAACCTGGACAGTTCATGTTAACCAAGGGAAAGGCTAAATAATACAAAATGGTTACTAAATACAGGTACACTTTAAAAACACAGAGACAGTGAATTTTATCTGTTGCAAAAATGTATTTGATTACTCGAGTAAAATTACAGTATCTCTGCTGTTAGTAAGTATTAAATGTTAAAGAAACTGGACCTCTTTTCCTTTCAACTTTCCGAGAAAGTGCATGTAACAGTCCAAGGTTGCCCCTGTGCCCCCCCAATACCTAATACAAAATAAACAAACACTATACTTGTTCCCTTGGTCAAGGAGTAGGGCTTGGTCTTGTAAGGAACGTATGTACATTTTAATGAAAGTGATGTCTTATTGTATATACAGGAGCATCTACAGTTGTCCACGGAAGTTGTTCAAGATGCCATACTTAGCAGCATTGTGAAAGTCCAGCACATTTTCTATAATGAATATACCTACAAGGCAAAATGTTACGTCTCAGTTTCAACTACCAAAACAACACTTCAGTATCTCCTCTAATAATCCGCGTGCTTATTACTGTACAGAAATGTATTAACATTTAAGACGACTCAAGTAAAAAGCACAATACAAATAACAGTTCAAAACGGAAAATGTTAAACCTACAAAAATTAAAGCAGTTTTAATTTTATAATAAAAATCAAAAACTGAGCTGTGTAAAGGACCCACACTGTTCAGTCTATATTCTCTCAGTCCTTTTCCTAATTTTTTTTTGTTTGGAAAAATTAAACAATGTTTTTGCTGATAAAGTTTCCAGCAGGATCAAAGTGTACATTTATATACAGATTTTTATTAGAGATCTAATGCATCACTGAGGCATTGCATCAATACCAGAGTTCATGTTAAACTGGATATAGAAAATAAGTTAATGCCAGAATAAGATCACCTAGCAGAACAGACTTGCAACTGCCATAAATGTTACAGCAAGTTTACAGCACTCTAGTCGATTAGTATTTAGTTCAAAATACGGGAGACCAAAGTTAATGCTTGCATTTGTTTGCAAAGCAAGGTTATATCACTAATAAATAAGCTCTCTTAGAACTCTAGAAGTAGAACATGGTACAAAACAAAGTCTTTGTAATGTTGTAGCCTGCAGCTTGAAAAAAGCAACCCTAGGTTGCACTATTTGCAGGAATGTTATTTATGAAGTTTTTTTCTAATTTGTTACAATTTCTTTGTTGTCTTCCACGAAACGAGTAAAACGGAAGTTTGTCCCATTTTCATTGCTTGCCATTTTCTCCAGACCAGCTAGAGGTGCATTGGGTTCCGAATTCTGGAGCTTCTCCAGGCTTCCCGTCAAGCCACTGATGGGAGAGCTGCCCCCGTTGCCCAGGCCTCCCGGTGCCGGAGGGATGCCACCATTCTGGATGACAGAGATCTCGTTGGTCTTCATGGCCAAGCCATTGGAGAGTGCAGCTGCATACTGGTTCCAGAAGCTGGATGGGTCTCCATTCCCTGACCGTGCAGCCAAATCCTTCTGAAACATTTCTGGGAACTTTACAGGATTGCCTCCTAGAAATGTCATGGGGCCATCTACGGAAAGTCGTCTGCCTCGTCTTGCAGGAGTACTGTTCCACATGTGAGTGCCCATGTGAACCTGGAAAGAAAGAAAGGAAGAAACAAACAAACAAAAAATAGAGGTTGACAGGGATTTCAAACTTATTTTGATCACTGAGAAGGCAGGAATCCATGAACGTGTCCAGTCTTGTTACCTAATGAATGGCATTAAAGGTAGAGGATGCAGGGCTCCATTTCCCATCTGGAATAATAAATAAACTACTTCTGGATTAGCCTGTCATCATAACCCACAATACCCTGTTCTGCTGCTCAACAATGCATTGCTTCTTACTCTTTTTTTTTTTTTTTATTACATGTATTTAGTTTATAATGACTTTGTGTTATTCTGTCAATTGCAGATAGCTGCTTTCAGGGCTAGAATTGCTATGTCCACTTTCATTGCAATGGTAAGTATTGTATTTGACACCCTTTACCCTATAAACGTCCTCTTCAGACAGGCAGAAAGTATCCTTTACTGATTGCTCATCGGAGAGCCTCCTGCATACACAGAATGGCCTGAAAGTAATTATGCACCTCACATTACTGGCAGCAACCTCTAGAGAAATACTCTGTCAACAGAAAAATGTACACAGTAAAGTGCTCAACTGGTGTTCTAAAACTTAAGTATATTTGCTTTTTCAAACACATATCAGTAGGAAATGTTAGTTATATAATCAATTAAAGTAATGCCCATTAGTTCCAGAATTATATTGATAGTTTTTTTAAACACTCATCTTACATGATAGATATGAAAAACAGCACATTCAAGAGCCATTCACTTCTTGAAGAGGTGTGTGAGTTACAAAACTCATTTCTCTGTTAATTAATACTCCTTACCCTCATTTGGCTGTTCTGTTTCACACTCTACATAAACAGTCTTTGCTGGTAGATGAATTTTAATTAAGTCAAAACAGCTCACGCCTCAGACCTGCAGCCAAACATGACCACTCAGCAAGAGACTACCTAGGTCTACCAGAGCTAAACACACTGTCACACCACAGGTACCCAAAGGTTACCACTGCTTACAACATTAATAGATGTAAAAAATTGAAAACCCCCAGGAAGAAAATAAAGCCTAAGAACAGCAAGAGGAAAAAGTACCTTCAGATTGCCTTTTGTTGTGAATGCTCTTCCACATATAGTGCAGGCAAAAGGTTTCTCACCAGTGTGTGTCCTTTCATGGATCTGCAGAGCACTGGAAGAAGAAAATGTTTTCCCACACGTGTTGCAGTAGTGCTGTTTTGGAGTTCTTCTGGGGAGAGCAGGGAGCAGCACAGGGGATGTGGCAGAGGACAGTGGCCCTGAGGAAACTAGACCAGAGGGTGCTTCTTTGCTGTCCTGAGGAGAGCCGTGCACAAAGCCGTTAACCTCAGTCTTTATGAGCGATGACAGTGTATTAGCAGGCATGACTGAAGAGTTCTGATTAGGGCCAATACTGGAATTGGGCTCAAAAAGTTGTGATGGTAGATCTCGCATCTGATGTGTCAACATATGCTGCTTCAAATTACCCTTTGTGGAAAAGCCACGATTGCAAACTGTGCAAATAAATGGTCTCTCTTTGGTATGACTTCTGTAATGAATGTCCAAGGCACTCTGACAAGCAAATGTTTTGCCACAAATGTCACATGCAGTGTTTTTAAATTTACCTCTATCTCTGAAAGGAAAGAGCATACTCAGGGACTCTTCTTTAATTATTTTATCAGTGTTACTAGATGTCAAGTCTAAAGCACCACTGTTAGCAGGGGTTGGAGACAAACCGTTGGCAAACTCACTTGGTAAAGCTCTTACTGGTTTCTCTTCAATACTTGGTGACTTGTGGTAATCATTAGTGCTGTTGGATGGGGACAAGGCCTGCATGGAAGAGGTAGACTCTGAGACAGCAGGGCTTCCAGCACTTTGGCTTTCCATATCACCACCGACAGATGACGAATCATTAGTCAAAACATCCCCTTCCACTGACCCATTTTCAACTGACTTTAAGCTTGCCTGAAGTTGTTCAGCAAGTCCTGCATTGATCATCTTCATTTGATTTTCTAAAGCAGCAATACTTGACATTTCCAGGGGCAGAGGGGAAGAAGACAAGCTGTCTTGTGATGCATCCACAGATTTGGGTGTATCTGGCACGCTGCTGTCAGGACAGTCTTCCATATTCTCATCTGAGAAGTTGTCTATATCATCAAAATTCTTATCATCAAAAGATCCCGTATCTGATTCCATTGACTCAGGATAGTTTTCTGTCACTGGGGTGTTGGGGATCTGCCCTCCCATGTGCATTCGGATATGCTGCTGTAGCACAACGGCGTTGGTGAACTTTTTCTGGCAGATTGGACATGAATGTTGCACTCTCAGCGGGGGCATGGCACGGTGGACACTGTAATGAGTCTTTAAGTTGCCCTTAGTAGTGAAAGCACGACCACAGATTTTACATTTAAATGGCCTCTCACCGGTGTGTGTGCGGTAATGCATTTTCAGTGCGCTCTGGCAGCTGAGAACTCGGTGGCAAATGATGCACTCGTTAGGATCGGTTGCCTTTTTGTCAATGTTTTCTACCAGTTGCTGCAACTTTGATGTTTCAGATGCTGGCGTTGAATCCAATAGTCCTCCAAATGGAAATTTTGCCTTAAATTGCTCTGACATTAGAGGCATCAGTGGATTTGTAAAAGTGGCGACACTGCTGGAGCCCGAGTCTGCTGCCGGTGAGCTCACGGAGCTACTCATGTTAGTGATGGTGCTTGTGTTTTGAGGGTTCTCTTCGATTTTGTCATTTGAGGTAGGCAAAGCACCAGACTCTACCTCATCAGAAAGTCCATTGGAAATTTTTGATGTGGGATCAGCTGTTCCCGAGTCACTCTTGACAGAGCAGGGAGGGCTAGCAGAAGGATGGCTAATGGGAATCGGCTGAGGCTCCTCAGTTTTGATGAATGGGGTCAAGCTTGGAATCGTTGGTGGGAGTGGCAGACCAACAGAAGTTGTTAGGGTGGAGAGGACGGGCTTGCTGTCCAGCCAGCTCGTGACAGGTTTCTCTGGTGGTATAGACATCCCATAAGGAATACCCGTGCTTGTAGGAATATTGTCCAAATGCTCTGGCACCGGGTACGGATTCATCTGAATATGAGGGTATTTTTCTTTATGACGCTGAAAGTGGACTTTTAAGTTTCCCTTTGTGGAGAACCTGTTTCCACATATGTTGCATTTAAATGGCCTCTCGCCAGTGTGAGAACGCAAATGAATCTGCAAGGCACTGTCACTCCCAAACACTTTAGCACAGAACCTGCATTTATGCTTAAAGAATGCCTCATCTGAATTACTTTTTGCTTCAAAAGCAGTTACATTTGGTGGCTTGCTTTTTCTTTGCTGTGCCAAGGCAGTCAAGGAGTTTAAATCCTCTGCAGGTGTTCCAATACTGGACAAGGGACTGGAGAAAACAGAGTTACTAGGGGTGGGCTGAGGTAGAAGTGGATTAGATGCAGGACTTAATAAACTGCTTATTGCAAAAGCTGGTGAAGATGATGCTGATACTGGTGGGTTGTTGAGCTGTGAGCCACCAATAGTTGAAGCCACTTTTTCTGAGGACGGTGTTGTAACTGCTGCTGCCAATATGTTAATATTTGGAGAAGAGCCACTATTGGATGGAATTAGAGTGTTGCCAGGGTTGCTCTGAGGTAGCTGTATAGGGGGTAGCTGTTTCACACCACTGATGCTGGCAGATTGACTAGCAA